>CM035163.1:23805032-24190277 GCA_020205615.1 Panax quinquefolius
TATTCAATGTAATAATAAAGAATGAAATAACAGAAGAATTTCACCATGTATGCGGTACTTCACAGAGACAGGTTATTCCAACATAATAATAAGGAATGGAATAACAACCCTTACGAGTATTGAAAGAAAATAACTCTCTTCATGAATACGAAGGAATAATACCCCTTATCTTAGAAGAAACTGGATATTGGAATAGTGAGGTAGCAGACTTCACTTCTTCTTTCTCTCTATAATTTTTCTCAGTAATAATTGCTCTATAACTTTTGTGAATTGGTGAGAAATGAAGGAAAAATGAGCTTCTATTTATAGGAAAATATAGTTTCGATAATTGCACGTTTTGGGGCTCAAAATATTACAGTATAATTCCTTCCTCTTTTTTTTTTAATTTAGTCCTACAAGTATTATTAAACTTGCACCACCTCCCCTAATAGTAAATAATGTGAATCAATAGTAAATCATGTGAATAAATAGTTATAATCATGTGAAAATATGAATTACAGTATAGTACCTCCATCTATACCTCCATTTTTAACTTAGTCATGCAAGTATTATTAATCTTGCACCAACTCCCCTAATAGTACAAGAATGTGAATCAATAGTACACACATGTGAACAAATAGTTATAATCATGTGAATTAATGGCAATTAATTGCTCATTTATCCGATTAATTACCCGACTGGTCAGTATAACTTCCAGACATCAATTAATATCGAAATAAATGTTGATTTTTACTAACACTAATAATTCCAACACAATAGAACTATCAATTTCATTTTTAATCAATACGAACTTATTCATCATTAATATTATAACTCACAATATTTAACAACCAGGTCGTTCCCAGGAAAGAGGGGGCTTTCCGATAAGGATTTTTCCTTATTGGCGCGCAATTAGGTGACCAGAACTTCTAGACATTGTCAATATTACAAATAATAATATGAATAACTTTGTCGTCTCAATTATTGATTTAATAATATAACATATTATACAGATAATACTGTGACAATAATTGAATCAATAATATGAGAGATATGATGCAGCAATTATTGTAGAAATAATGAGTATAACTGAGTGACTTCTTACGTAAGCATCAATAATCAATACCGTATATCTTACTACGCAACCACGCGTATTATTGTACTTTTACTACAAAGAGTAGTTCAACAGCTTTAATCGGTAACACTTTCGCCGTTATTTTTATAAAAAGATAATTCTGTCATTTTCTAACTACGATAATACTTCCGTTGTGGGGTCCACCAATGATTGTGCCGTCACACGGATATTCTCTGACAAAAAGAATATTCCCCGACCAAATGAATATTTTATAACAACTTGCATACTTTGCAAAAATTTTCACATATCACCCTTAACTTTAACCTTTTATCAATTTAACCATTTACAAAATAAATAATAAATATAAAAAATTTGAATACTTTCATTTCATAAAATTCGGGATCTCACACATCAGCTCCAGGTCTGTAGCTTAAGCAAATTTAACTTTATCGATCAAAGTCGGTTCTACTCGTATATTCTCCATCATTACATGGATCCCTGGAGTCTTTAACTCTATCTCCATCCTTTGCAAGTCATACAAAATGGGCCTTTGCATTGACAATATCGCAATTGTACATGTATATGATTTTCTACTCAATGCGTCAACTACCACGTTCGCTTTTCCAGGATGGTATGATCATAATCTTTCAACAGTTCAAGCCAACGTCGTTGTCGCATGTTGAGTTCCTTTTAAGTGAAGAAATATTTGAGGCTTTTATGATCCATAAAGATCTCTACATTCTGTCCATACAGGTAATGCCTACAAATTTTAAGTGTGAAGTCAACAGCTGCCAACTCTAGATCATGAGTAAGATAATTCCTCTCATATTCTTTGAGTTGCCGAGAGGCATAGGCTATGACTTTCCCATGTTACATGAGAACACATCCTAACCCTTTGCCCGAAGCATCACTGTAGATGACAAATCCCTCCGAGCCAGATGGTATTGTCAGAACAGGTGCTGAAATGAGTCTTCTTTTGAGTTCTTGAAAACTCTTCTCACATTCCTCGTTCCAACGAATTTTGAATCTTTCCGAGTCAGCTGAGTTAAGGGAGTAGCGATTCGAGAAAACCCTTCTACGAATCTCCGATAATAACCAAATTGTTCGAAAAGCTACGATTTTGATCCATCGATTTAGGTTTCTCCCACTTTGAATGGCTTCAATCTTTCTTTGGGTCAATGGATATTTCATGACTTGATACCACGTGCCCAAGGAATGCTTCTTCCTCGAAGCCGAACTCGCATTTCTTCAACTTGGCATAAAGCTTATATTCACGAAGCTTTTAGATATCTCGCCTCAAGTGTTGCTCATGATCTTCACGGCTTTTTAAATAAATAAGGATGTCATCAATAAAGACGACCACAAAGTGATCCAAATATTCCTTGAATACTCGGTTCATCATATCCATGAAGGCAGCAGGAGCATTAGTCAATCCAAAAGACATGACTAGGAATTCATAATGCCCATACCGAGTTTTGAAAGCCGTCTTTGGAATGTCATTGGTTCTAATCTTCAATTGGTGATATCCTAACGAAGATCAATCTTTGAAAAGAATTTGGTGCCTTCTGTACCGTCAAACAGTCATCAATATGTGGCAATGGGTACTTTATTTTTGATGGTGACATGATTCAACTCCCGATAATCAATACAAAGTCGCATACTCCCATCTTTCTTCTTCACGAATAGAACATGAGCACCCCAAGGAGACGTACTAGGATGAATGAAACTGATGTCTAACAATTCCTATAATTGGGTCTTTAACTCCTGAAGTTCAATAGGAGTCATTCGATATGGGGATTTGGAAATGGGTTTTGTACTGGGTTCAAGGTCGATATAAAATTCAATTTCATGCTCTGGGGGTAGGCCAGGAAGTTCTTCAGGGAATACATCAGGAAATTTATTAACAATAGAAATATCATTCAAAACTGACGTATTCTTGTTTAAATATGTGACATGAGCTAAGAAAGCTTGACATCCGTTTTTCAATAAAACGAATAGCTTTATGGCTTGAGATAGCGATGATTGATTTTAATGGTTTGGTTGCTTGAATTAGCATAATAGGTTGGTTAGGAATATGAAAGCTAACAACCTACGAAAATAATCAATTTTTGTATGATGAGTAGTTAACCAATCAATCCACAGAATTACGTCAAATGCAAGTATTTTCAATGAAATAAGATCGACAGGTAATGTGAGGGTACCGATTTGAACCAAATAAGACTTATAAACAGTGGATGTAATGAAGGTTTCTCCCAACGGAGTTTAAAGAGATAAGTCAAAGTCTAATTTCTCCGGAGTCAAATTTAAACGTTGAGCGCAAGTAGGAGAAATAAAAGAAAGGGTAGAACCGGTATCAAATAAGGTATAGACTTCGCTAGAGTTTATGATAAGCTTACCCGTGATGACCTCGTTCGGGTTCCTTGCTTTCTGGGAGGTCACGGCAAACCCTCTCCCTTGAACTATCGGCTTTGACTTTTCTGGGACGGCCTTTGGTGCCTCCATCCCAGCTGGACTTGTCTTCGGTGAACGACAAAATCGGGCTAGGTGACCTTCATAACATTTGAATACAAACACAGTTTATGAGAGATAAGATATTGACGTATCTCAGGTTTCAAACCTCTTAGAAACATTCACGTCATTCTCTCCTCATTATCAACCAAATGGGACGCAAACCGGGACAACTCGGCAAACTTGGCTTTGTACTGCGACACGGTCATGTTGTTTTGCTCCAGTTTAACGAACTCTACCTCTTTCATATGACGAATACTTTTGGGAAAGTACTTGTCGTTGAACAGTTCTTGGAACTTCTCCCAAGACATCTTCAGTACGGCAGGTTGAGTACGCTTTACAGATTCCCACCAGTAATCTGCCTCTGCCCACAACATGAAGGTGGCAAAGGGAACCTTTTTCTCCTCGGAGCATCACAAGACATCAAATATCTTGTTGATCTGCTTTATCCATGTCTCTGCCTTAAGTGGTTTTGGCTCTCTAAAACACTCCGGTGGTCCCAGCTCCTTGAACTGTTTAGAAGTAACTGTCCGAGAATTGCCAGTGTTTCCATCTGCATTTTGGACAGGAGTCTCTCCTGCCTGATTTTGCATGAATTGCAGAAAGCCTCTGAACATTCCATCGTTCATCATTTGGTCAGTGTTGTTGTTTGCCTGGGGATTGTTGCCTTCCTGATGCACATTATCCAAATACATGGTACAAAATTCAAATACAACTTAATAATACAACTGTCGTGTAAAATACGACAAAACATAATTGAGAGTTTAAACAAGAATATTGTCTTCTAGACAATATCCACTCTCAAATAGAGTCCTCAATACAATTATTATCACACTATTTCATAGAATAGTGAGGACTACTAATGCTATTATTTGGATCGTCACTCCGTTCCCCGACTAATCCCAGCTACGTTCTCATTTCCTGAATCGGACAATGAAAGCAAAAGGGTGAGCTCAACTAGCCCAGTAAGAAATATTATGACTAAGATAATGCAGAATAATTTATCGTTAGCCTTCAACAGTGTTAAACTGATAAAATATAACAAACATCAAGTTTAATCTGCAAATAAACAAGCGATCCATTAGAAGAGTCGAGTAGAGCATAAAATCTACTATCTTCTATGATTTAAAAGTTTTTATCACTTTTATCGCTAAGACTCGACAATAAATAATCCACATCGTTGAATCACCCTACACTACTTCTGGCCAAGGATATTGTTTAGTATCACGACCACAAATTATCCAATACACTACTACCAGGATATTCGTGTATTCATCAATGGTCATGATCATGCCAACAACTTGTCCATCAATGCACTACGGGCCAATGAGGACTTTTACCACATCATTTATAACATTACTACTCATGATTATACCGAATAATCCACAGTCATAATCATACCAAGTCCATCTATGCACTATAGGTCATGATTGACTTTCAATGTAATATAAACATGAGGATGATGACAATGATATCCCGTGAATAGTACTTGAGAATAGTATCCAAGTGAATAGTATTTCCGGAATAAGTAACCCGTGAATAGTACTCGGCGTGAAAAAATTTAAAACTTATCAAGAATACTCAGAATAACTTTTTCATGAAAAGATACTGGATGAAGCGCAAATATCAAGGATATTCTACTAATTTCATGGAGTATAGAAGCCAAAATTTTAACAAATGAGTATAGAATTCAAAATCTGAAACGAAATAATATTACTTACATACTACAGAGTATGGAAGAAAATATTATTTTAAGCGAATATTGAACAAAAATAACATCCCTTACCTTGAAAAGAAGAGTATTCCAACTAGTATGGCGGGGATATTCTTGAAGAAAACTTTCACTATTTTTTACGCTCAAAGCTTTCTAAAACTCGAAAGAAATACGCTCAATATTATAGAAGAAGAATTCTCTGATTCTGGTGTGATTTTCAATTCTAACTAAGCACCCTATTTATAGGAAAATGCTAGAACGCCATAGGAGACTAAATAATAAAATAATAATAATTAAAATACAATTTCTACGCACATGTATTGAAAAATTTCAGCCACCACAAGTGGGGCCCACTGATATCAGCCATCTTTCCCAACAACCAAAAGTGGGTCCCATCCAATTTTAATAAAAATCATTTTATTTTCTGAAAATTCAGTATTTCATAGAAAAAAGCCCTTTTATCAGAAAAATACAAATTTTATGTCCATTCCACACGAAATCGAATTTTATGTCCCAGCTTCTTGAACTGCTTAGCGGTGACCAACCGTGGGTTGCCATTGATTCCACCTGCATTATGAATAGGAGTCTCTCTCGTTTGGTGTTGCATGTATTCTAAAAAGCTCCTAAACGTACCATCGTTCGCCATTTGATCAATGTTGTTGTTTACAGAAAGATTATCGCCTTCCTATTACACATTATCCTGATTATTGATCTGCGGAGACTCAAAGGTCTCCTGTGCTCCATTGCTATTCTCAACATTTTTGGATGCCATTTTTAAATATTACAACAAAACAAGGGTTAAATAACATATCACATATTATCCCTATACTCTGACCGACCAATTAAATACCAAATAAACTTGGGTAGGTCATACTAATGAAGAAATTCCGTCTCTCCCTCCTAGTTCTTGTCTCACATCTCAACCAGGATCATATCCTAAGCTTTGATACTAATCAGGACGCCCCCAAAAATAGGTATACATCACCCATTTTTAGTCGCCAAATACATGGTACAAATTTCAAATACAACTTAATTATACAACAGTCGTGTAAAATACAATAAAACATACGCTGTGAGTTTTAATACAAATATTGTCATCTAGACAATATCCACACTCAATTGAGTCCTAATTACAATTACTATCACACTATTTAACAAAATAGTGAGGACTACTAATGCTATCATCTGATCATCAATCCTTTTCCCGACTCGTCCCCAACTATATTCTCATTTCAAAGAGAACAAATAAGGAAAGGGTGAGCTCAACTAGCCCAAGAAGAAATATTATGACTAAGATAATGCGTAATAAATTATCATTAGTCTTCAACAATGTTAAACCGATAAAATACAATAGACATCAAGTTTAATCATAGCTGAACAAGCAATCCATTAAAAGAGTCAAGTAGAGAATAAAATCTACTATCTTTTATGATTTAAAAGTTTTTCATCACTTTTATCACGAGACTCAAACAATAAATAATCCACATCATCAAATCATCCCCGCACTACGTGCCAAGGATATTATTTAAGATCATCACGACCACGAATTATCCATGCACTACGGGCCAAAGATAATCGTGTTTTCATCAACTATTCCCGATCATGCCATAAAACAATTCATCTTTGCTCCCTCGGTCAAGAGAATCCATAGCCATAATCATACCAAAAATCGCCCATCAATGCACTACGGGCCAATAAGGACTTTTTCCACATCATTTGTAACATTACGATCATGATTATACCAAATAATCCCTCAGTCATAATCATACCAATTCCATTTGTGCACTACAGCCACAGATAACTTTTTTAACATAATATAAACATGAGGATGATGACAATGATATAAGAATTCAATAAAACAAGTTCAAAATTAATTTATCCATGAATCTAATAACGCCCAAATTGTCAACATGATACTTTTCTTTGTAGAGTAAAATTCAAGAATGCTCGTAAGAATATTTCCATGAAAAGATATCGGATGAAGCGCAAAATATCAAGGATATTCCACTAATTTTATGGAGTATAGAAGTTAAAACTTTAACCAACTAAGTATAATAAAGAATGGAATAACAAAAGAAATCACCATGCATGCGGTACTTGACATACAAGGTTATTCCAACGAGAATAATAAATAATGTAAACTAGGTTAGGCGTAATACGCGTCGACGACAGATATTTCAAATGTAATAATAAAGAATGGAATAACAACAAAATCACCATGCATGCGATAAGATTGGCATGAAAAGTTATTCCAATGAATAATAAATAATGAACCAGTCAAAGTAAATTACACCGGCAGATGTTCCAAATGTAATGAATAATAAAGAATGGAATAACAATGTAAATCACCATGCATGCATTACTTAGCATGATGAGTGTTATTCCAATGTAATAATAAATAATCGGAATCAGTCCCGTAAAACGCATGCACGTGGATATTCCAATGTAATAATAAAAAACGAAACCAGTCCGTAAAAACGCGTAAAAGATATATTCCAATGTAATAATAAAGAATGGAATAACAATAGAATTTCACCATGTATGCGGTACTTCTCATGACAGTTATTCCAAATGTAATAATAAATAATGGAATAACAAAAGAATTTCACCAAGTATAGGGTGAGATCACGTACAAAGTTATTCCAATGTAATAATAAAGAATGGAATAATAAAAGTTCTCTTCATGAATATGAAAAAAATTATACCCCTTACCTTATAGAAAGAAACCGGATATAAGAAGTAAAGAAGTAAAGCAGTAATACTTTTCTTCTTTCTCTCTATAGTTTCTTTCTAGAGTTTCAATTGAATTCATAAGAAATAATGAAGGAATGAGCTTCTATTTATAGAAGAATGGATCGCATAATAAGAACTAATTCATGAAATCTATTCTAGATTGATTTACTTTTAATCTGACGGTCCAGATTTAAAGCAAAACCTTTCTAATAAAATATAATATATTCTATTTATAATCTAATAAAACGAATAACTTTATAAAAGTATTATTATTATATAAAAAAGATTTTACTATGCAAAACACTATCACGCAGCACTATGCAACACTATGCATAATAAAATAAAATATATTCTATTTATGAATAACTTTATAAAAGTATTCTGCTTTTATATAAAAAGCTTTTACTATGCAAAATACTATATATAATAGAATATAATATATTTTATTTATAGAATAACTTTATAAAAGTTTTATGTTTTATATAAAAAGCTTTTCTATTTTATTACATTAATAATACTAATAAAACAAAACTTATATATATATATATATATATATATATATATATATATATAATCAACAATAATTGAATCAAATAACGTGAGATACTATGCAAAGAACTATCATAGCAATAATTGAACAAAACCGAGTGACTTCTCACGTAAGCATCAATAATCAATACCGCAGTGCTTACTACGCAACCACACGACATCGTATTTTTACTTTACTACTGAAGTAGTTCAACAGTATTAATGGTAAAACTTCCTCCGTTATTTTCATAAAAATATTTTTGTCATTTTCTTAATCCGACAATAATTCCGTTGTGGGGTCGACTAATGATTGTGCCGTCGTACGAATATTCCCCGACACAAAGAATATTCCCCGACCAATCGAATATAATATAACAACTTGCATACTTTGCAAAATTTATAAATATTACCCACAACTATAATATTATATTAAATCCACACCATAATATTCAAAAAAAAATTCAAGAAATTTAAATCTTTATTCGTAAAATTTAGGATTTTACAATCTCCCCTCCTTATGAAATTTCGCCCTCGAAATTTACGTACGTACCTGGTATGCCGAATAGATGAGGACACTTCGTCCGATTCTAACTCTTGAGGTATAACCTTTGAGTGTTGAATACATTCCAGGATTTTAACAGGTACATCTTCATACATTAAATTATCCGCTATCTCGTCCGGTTCTAAATCAATAATGTGGTTCGAGTCGTCCACATATTTATGTAACATCGATATGTGAAAAACGTTATGAACACGCCGACATACTTGGCGGTAAACGAAGTCTATAGGCCACGCCCTACTCGATCAAGGATTTCAAATGAGTCAATAAAATCGAGGGTTGAGATTTCCTCTCATCGATTCTTGCTTCTAGAATAACGCCTCTCGAACCTTCTTCTTCACATTCATCACCTCCGAGTATTTAGCTTGAAATGCTTTTTAACTTTATCGATTAAAATCGATTCTACTCAGATATTCGTTATCTTCACGTAGGTTCAGATATTCATACTCATAAACGCATACGATCTTCTAATCAACGCGTACCCTACCACGCTCGCTTTTCCCACGATGGTATTGAATGGTACGATCGTAATCTTCAACAACTTCGAGTCAACGCTTTGGCGCATTTTACGCTCGTTTTAGTTGAAAAAATATTTAAGGGTTTTAGAAATGGGGTTTTGTAGATCGGGTCGATATAAAATTCGATTTCACGCTTTCGGGGTAGGCCAAGAAGTCTTCAAATAATACGCCAAGAAATTTATTAACAATAGAAATATCATTCACAACTATGACTCTCATCCAAGACTTGATAACACGTCACATTGATACCTATCAACTTTCCATCGTTATTCACAACGCCCCTACGAGAAAGTCCCGCTTTGGTGCATTCCACACAAGGAAGTCAACAACGAAAGGACCGGGCTCTTTACTTATGGCTTGATATGACAATGATTGACTTTTAGTGGTTTGGTTGCTTGAATTCATAACAGTTGGTTAGAATATGAAAGCTAACAACCTTATTAAAAGCATGATGAGTAGTTAATCAATCGATTCCTAAAACCACATCAAAGGCAAGTATTTTCAAAGAGATAAGATCGATAGTAACGTGAAAGTGTTGATTGAATCAAACAAGATTTATAAATAAAGGATGTAACGGTTTTTCCCAACCGAAGTTTCAACAGATAAATCAAAGTCTAACTTCTCCGAGTTAAATTCAAACATTGAACACAACTAAGTGTAATGAAAGAGTGAGTAGAACCTGTATTCAACACTTGGTATAAACTTCAAGAAGAGTTTATGATTAACTTACCCGTGATAATTTTATTCGGGTTCCTCATCACGAAAAAAAAACTCTCTCTTAAACTACCGGTTTTGCTTGTCCGGGACATCCTTTGGCATCACCATCCCAAATTGGACTTGACTTCACCATACGATAAAATCGAGCTAGGTGACCTTCTTTTCGTAATTAAAACATGCTTTTGGATGGTTGCATGATAGTTTGACCGATGTGTCCTCTCCGTTCTCAAGATTTGAAACATACGACCGGTGGGTCGCTTCTTCTTCCTTTGAAAATGGTGCGATGTTCATTGTCTTTCCATCATTATTGAACCTTATTTTCTTGAAATTTCCACTTCTATTATCTTGGCCATGATTACCATCGAAGTGGTTACCATTCATGGCATGATAATTTCCCCCACGATGGTTATCATTGTTCCGATGACCGCTGCCACCGGCAGACGATTATTATCGTATTATTGGTCGTCATTTTTGGTTGTCTTGACTCATTATCACGCTCCAATAATCGAGCCCCTATTCACAACATCCGAATATAAACAAAGTTTGTGAGAAATGAGGTATCGACGATATTGGGTTTCAAACCTCTTAGAAACATTCGCGTCATTCGCTTCCTCATTATCGACCAAATGGGATGCAAACGAGACAACTCAAAGAAACTTAGCCTCGTCTTCACAAACACGGTCCATATTGTTTTGCTCCACTTGATGAACTCCACCTCCTTCATGTGATGAATACTTTCGGAAAGTACTTGTCGTTGAACAACTCTTGAACTTCTCCCAAGACATCTTGAGCATCATCAGTCGGGTACGCTTTTATGATTCCCACCAATGATCTTCTTCTTCACGCAACATAAAGGTGGCGAATGGAACTTTTTTGCTCTCCGAGCATTCCAAGACATTAAATATCTTGGTGATCTCGCTTAATCCACGCCTCCGCCTTAAGTGGGTCTAGCTTTCCCAAAACTCCGGTGGTCCCAGCCTCTTGAATCTTAGCTAATGGTGACCAACCGTGGGTTGCCATTGATTCCACCGTATATTATGAATGAAAGTCTCTCTCGTTTAGTGTTGTATGTATTCTAAAAAGCTCCTAAACGTATCATCGTTCATCATTTGATCAAGGTTGTTGTTGTTTACAGGAGGATTATCGCCTTCCTGCTGCACATTATCCCGATTATTGATCCGGAGACTCAACGGTCTCCTGTGCTCCATTGCTATTCTCAACATTTTCGGATGCCATTTTCAAATCGCAACAAAACAAGGGTTAAATAACATATCACATATTATCCTTATACTCGACCGACCAATTAAATACCAAATAAACTTAGGTAGGTCATACTAGCAGAAAGGAATTCTCCGCCTCCCTCTCTAGTTCTTGTCTCACATCTCACCAGGATCATATCCCTAAGCTTTGATACCAACCGTGACGCCCCCCCAAAATAGGTATACATCACCCATCTTGATTCACCAAATATACATGGTACAAATACAAATACAATCTTTAATATACAACAGAGAGTGATGAGTTTTAATACAAATATTGTCTTCTGCATAATATCTACTCTCAAATAAGTCCTCATTACATTTATTGTCACACTATTTAATGTAATAGTGAGGACTACTAATGCTATCATCTCTGACTATCAAACCGCTCCCGACTCGTCCCAAACTATATTTTCATTTCCTAAAGAGAACAGTGAAGGAAAGGGTGAGCTCAACTAGCCCAGTAAGAAATATTATGACTAAGATAATGCAGAATAAATTATCATTAGTCTTCAACAATGTTAAACTGATAAAATACAATAGACATCAAGTTTAACTGCAGCGGAACAAGCAATCCATTAAAAGAGTCAAGTAGAGAATAAAATCTACTATCTTTTATGATTTAAAAAGTTTTTCATCACTTTTATCGCTGAGACTCAGCTTAATAAATAATCCACATCATCAAATCATCCCTGCACTACAGGCCAAGGATATTATTTAGTATCACGACCACGAATTATCCATGCACTACGGGCCAAAGATAATCATGTTTTCATCAACGGTCCTGATCATGCCATAAAACAATTCATCTTTGCTCCATTGGCCGAAGAGAATCCATAGCCATAATCATACCAAAAACTGTCCATCAATGCACTACGGGATAATGAGGACTTTTTCCACATCATTTGTAACATTACGGTCATGATTATACCGAATAATCCCTGGTCATAATCATACCAAGTCCATCTATGCACTACAGGACACAGATGACTTTCAACAAAATATAAACATGAGGATGATGACAATGATATAAGAATTCAATAAAACAAGTTCAAGAATTAAATTATTTAGGAACTAATAACGTCCAAATTGTCAACATGATACTTCTTTATAGAGTAAAATTCAAGAATGCTCGTAAGAATATTTCCATGAAAAGATATTTGGATGAAGAGCAAATATCAAGGATATTCCACTAATTTCATGGAGTATAGAAGTCAAAACTTTAATCAACCGAGTATAATAAAAATGGAATAACAAAAAAAAATCACCATGCATGCGGTATTTCCATGTATTGTGTTATTCCAATGTAATAATAAATAATCGGAACCAAAATTCGAATACGCATGCAAACAAGATATTCCAATGTAATAATAAAGAATGGAATAACAACAGAAATCACCATGCATGCGGTACTTTTAGATGATGTAAAGTTATTCCAATGAATAATAAATAACGGAATCGGTCGTGTCAAAAATTTGCAACGGCAGGATGTTCCAACCGATATAATAAAGAATAGAATAACAACAAAAATCACCATGCATGCGGTACTTGATGTATGCTTTATTCCAATGTAATAATAAATAATGAGAATCAGTCCCACAGTAAAATGCGCGAGATAGGATATTCCAATGTAATAATGAAGAATGGAATAACAACGAATTTTACCATGTATGCGATATTAGATGTATGTACAAAGTTATTCCAATAGAATAATAAATAATGGAATAACAAAAGAATTTCACCAAGTATAGGTGTATATCACAGATACCAAGTTATTCCAATGTAATAATAAAGAATGGAATAATGTAAGTTCTCTTCATGAATATGAAAAAAATAATACCCTTACCTTATAAAGAAGAAACCGGATATAGAAGTAGTGAAGTAGCAAAATACTTTTCTTCTTCTCTCTATAGTTTCTCTAGAGAGTTTCAAAGAATTCGTAAGAAATAATGAAAGAATGAGTTTCTATTTATGTAAGAATGGATCTGCATAGTAACTAATTCATGAACGGTCCAGATTGATTTACTTTTAATCTGGACAAATCAGATTTAAAGCAAAATCTTTTAATAAAATATAATATATTCTATTTATAATTTAATAAAACGAATAACTTTATAAAAGTATTCATTTTATATAAAAAGATTTTACTATGCAAAAATATATGCAAAATACTATGATAGTAGAATATAATATATTATATTTATAGAATAAACTTTATAAAAGTATTCTGCTTTTATATAAAAAGTTTTTCTATTTTATTACATTAATAATACTAATAAAAAAAATTTATATATATATATATATATATATATATATATATATATATATATAACAATCAACAATAATTGAATCAAATAACGTGAGATACTATCAAGAAACTACATAGAGTAATAATTGAACAAAATGAGTGACTTTCTCACGTAAGCATCAATAATCAATACCGTGTGCTACTATGCGTAACCACACGTATTCATCGTACTTTTACTACCGAGTAGTTCAACAAGATATAAACGGTAAAACTTGTGCCGTTATTTTCATAAAAATATTTTTGTGGTTTTCTCAATCCGACAATAATTTCGTTTCCATAATGGGGTTCACCCATGATTGTTCCCCGTCGCATTTAATATATTCTCGACCAATCGAATATAATATAACAACTTGCATACTTTTACAAAATTTATAAATATTACCCACAACTATAACATTATATTAAATCCACACCATAATATTCAAAAAAAAATTCGAGAAATTTAAATCTTTATTCGTAAAATTTAGGATTTTACATATTCTATTTATAGAATAACTTTATAAATGTATTCATTTTTATATAAAAAGCTTTTCTATTTTATTACATTAATAATACTAATAAAACAAAACCGAGTGACTTATCACGTAAAGCATTAATAATCAATACTGCAGTAATACTTATACAACTAACGCGTACATCTTTATTTTTACTACTAATGAAAGTAGTTCAACGGTTTTAACGGTAAAACTTCCGTAAGTTATTTTCATAAAAAATATTTTATCGTTTTTTCAATCCGAATGATAATTACATTAGGGGTCCACCAATGATTGTCTTTGTCGTCATTTGGATATTTCCCGACATAAAGAATATTCTCCGACCAATCGAATATAACATAACAACTTGCATACTTTGCAAAATTTATAAATATTACCCACAACTATAACATTATATTAAATCCACACCATAATATTCAAAAAAAAAATCGAGAAATTTAAATCTTTATTCATAAAATTTGGGGTCTCACAAGGGGGCTTTCCGATAAGAATTTCTCCTTACTGGCGTGCAATTAGGTGATCAAACCTCTCATTGATAGAACTTTTTAGACATTGCCAATAATGCTATCTAATAATATTATTCAAATAATATGAATTATTGATTTGATAATAGGAAATACTGTGCAGTGACAATTATTGAAATAACAATAATATAAAATATCAATGCAGCAATTATTGAATCAATAAAATAAAATATTGAACAAAGAATTCACCGTAACAATTATTTTGTAGTGTCTTCTACGTAAGAATCAATAATTCAAAAATACATGCAATACAGGTGTCTTTAAATGCAACGCGACAACGTGTATCAACGTATTTTAACCACCGAATATTCTAACAGCTTAATCGGTAAAACTTTCATAGTTATTTTATTTTTATCGCTTTTCTCAATCCGATGAATAATTTCGTTGTGGGGTCCACTATGATGATTGTCTTGTCGCATTTAATATTCTCTGTTAAAACGAATATTCCCAATTAATCGAATATTTCCTACAAAACAGAATATTTTATATCAACTTGCTTACTTTAAAAAAAATTCACATATTACACTTAATTTTAAACATTTATCAATTTAACTATTTACCAAAATAGAAAAATTGAATACTTTTATTTCATAAAATTAGGGGTCTCACATTTGATAAAATTGAATAATTATGATCTGGATGATTAATATATCTTAATAAATTAGATCATCTTAATGAAAGAACATTTGAACTTAAAAAATTGTTTTTTAATTAAGTATAAAACATTTGAATGAGTTTTAAATTTAAAAATATCAATTTTAAATTTAAAATGTATATCTTAAATTGACTTTACAAAACTCAATAATGATCTTAAAATTTAGAATGGAGGGAGTACAATATTTATAGAGACTCCATATATTTAATTTTTTTTTATTAAGAGTCAATCTTAATTATTTAGATTTATATTTGTTTCTTATTGATTAAGAGACGATAAGAGACAAATAAAATTTTACTATCTCACTGAATCATATGAAGTTGTTAAGAAGTATAAAGAGATAAACAAACAACACCTAAATGAGCAAGTCATAAGTGATGCAAGGCATATTAAGAAAATATGTTTCAGTCTTGTACCGGAATGACATTTCAATTTCTGGCCGATATTGAATGTACCGGCCGATATTAAATGTATCGGCCGGTATTTCAAACGAGACTGAATGCAAAACATAGTATACCGGAATTTTAAAAAAAAAAGAGAGAGTAGAGAATGGTATTTATAACTATGGAAAGAGCACGTACAACAACTAACTCATCTTCACATAACCAAATTAATGTTGTAAATTTTGAGCATACTAAAGAGTGAGATATGATCTTCTACTTGTTATACACTAATAAATCACATTTTCAGATCCTCAATTAAGCGCTCCAAACTTTTGTATGAAGATCCACCTTCCTTCATTGTCATCCTACTTTTATCTCTCATTCTTTTCACCTTTTCTCTCACCTCATTTCCACCATCCATTACACTCCTTATCCCCCTTTCTATTTCTTCCGCCCTCACCAATACTTTATTCAAATCATCATCCATATAATTGTGGTAATCCAACTTTATTTCCACACTCAATCCCAACTCCCTCACCATTTCAAAAGCATTAAGTTGTTGTTCAGAATAAATGGGCCATGTGGCTATTGGAACACCATGCCATAAACTCTCCAATATAGAGTTCCATCCACAATGGGACACAAAACCTCTTACTGCTTTATGTGCCAATATTTTCAATTGTGGAGACCATCCAATTACTTTACCCACATGAGCCGTCCGTTCAAAAAAGTTATCGGGTAAAAATATTTGCTCGATACGTGAATAATCAGTCGGAAACAACGATTTACCCTTTTCAGCAGGCTGTCGTAGGGACCACAAAAACCGATATCCGCTAAGCTCGATTCCATTCGCTATCTCTCTCACTTGCTCCATGTCAAACCCTCCCATGCTACCGAAGCATAAGAATACGACCGATGATCGGGGTTGATCATTGAGCCATCGCATGATGTCATGATCACGGTCGTCCGTTAGATTCATCTGTGCATGATTGATTATGGGCCCCACTGGATATATTGGTGGAGATTTGGTTGCACCATCACCGTGTAAGGAGTTAAGCGCATGAGATTCCAGCTCTACAAACGTATTGACAATAATGCCATTGACTTTCCTGCATGCCCGGGCGTACTTGAGAAATCTGGTGCGCCACTGATACTTGTCAATCAGCAGAAAAGGTAAAACACCCGGTGGAATCGGGTTTACAAAACGCGATATCACCAACTCAGTATCCGAATTAATTAACTCGGATACATCTCCATTATCTACATCATGTAGAATTTGAAGATGGAACAAGAGTTGAAGAAAAAACGCACCTGACGTGAAGAACACGTAAGTGGGGATTCCGAACTGGTTCCCCACATCCATCATGGTGGTGCAAAACATGTCCACCACCAGCGCCACCGCCGGAGTTGACTTGCGAGTCACTAAGTAATTCCTGACGTGATCTTTATGGTCCTGAATCACCTAGTCCAGTAGGACTCCTGGGGTCCTGTAACTACAATCTGAGGTGATTTTTGAGGGAGGAAGGTGGTAGAATCGGTAAAATTATAAAGGCAAGCTAAAATCGAAAATCCAACTGAAAGGCCCAATTTAATAAATATCTAAGGCTTACACCGGACGTTACCCCTTCCAATTTTCCATCATTACCAGAAATTAAATGTGTCGCCTTCGTGATTCGTGTAACTGCCAGTATAGAAGGTAATTTCCCCCAAATTTGACAGTTTTACCTGCCAATTTGAAATTCCAGACTCTTGAGCTTTCTTTTTCTCTTTTGACCTTCCTTCCATTCTCTGTAAGATTTCAACAATGGCGGTCCTAAACACAAACCAGAGCTCTCCTCTTCGAGGGACCCCCATCAATACTGTTCTGCCCAATCCAAGCCCTGATAAGGAGGCTTCGAGTTCAAACCCTAAGGCCACCACTCTGAGTAAGAACCCACCTCTGAAACCCCTTCCTACTCCTTCTACGTTCTTCAAGAATAAAGAACAATATCCTCATGCCAATACTCCTCTCATCATCACGAGCGGAGTTACAAAGGATTCTTGGATTATTTACCGATCCCTTTACCCATTTAGTGAGAATTCCTAGATCTGAGGAGAGGATGTACCAATGGCCTGAAGGATGGACGGCCGTTCCAGTGACTATCTTGGAGAAGGGGGTCCGATTTCCTCTCCACATCTTTTTAGTTACTCTTTTGGGGTTTGCCCAATTGGTGCTGAATTCTTACATTCATATTCTCGCTTTTATTACATTCTGTCACGAAGTCGGAGTAGAACCCACACTTGATTTTTTTCTTCACTGCTCACAAGGTTGCCCCTTCCAGAGAAAAGGGATTTAAGGTTTTTGGGTAAACAAATAATCAAGATGCATTTAAAAATTTGAAAGAAGATCACCGGTATCCACCCTTCTAGTAACAAAGGATGGCATAAGGGGTGGTTTTTCGTCAAGGGGTCAGAGATTTCTTCTTTCTTACCGGACCGACTACGCAAGATAAGGTCTCTGCGATTTTGGTGATATTTTCGAGGAGCGGTAAGTGAATTGATTGAGCTCTTCGAGAATTTCCGTCGAAGAGTGGGATTACTACTTTCTTACCAAAACAAGCATGGTTATATGATCACAAATGTAAGTTCAATCACTCATTGCATAATAATTTGAAATTTTAGTGATATAAATATTAGTATGTGATGGTCCGCTTTCTTCGATTTGTCCTTGATCAAGCCAACATCTTCGGATGTAAAAGATTTTAAAGATTTCTTATTCGAAAGTCTTGAAGTCACTTGAAACTCCCCGATAAAAGCGACCCACGAAGACAATCTAACTCCTGAGGTCCGTACTACCGAACCTCAAACTGAAGATCCAGAAACTGAGGATCTCCCTCTGCCGGAAGAATCTCTTCAACCCCGTAAGAAGAAACGAGCTATTCGAAAACCTAGATCCATTCCAACGCCAACAAATCCTGAGCTTATCCCAGAACCTGAACCAACCACCACACCAGTCCCCCCTCGAGGAAGTTTACTCGATCTGCCTGTTAACGATCAAAAAAACCTTCTTCGAGTCAAAAAATTAAGAACCAAAGTAACCCCTCTGACTACTGAAGAGCTTAGAGTGCCTTCAACTTCTGTCGATCAAATCCCTGTAGTCCCTGTGGAGATAAAAGTTTCTGAGGATGAAGATCGAATTGAACCTGTCCCACCATTATCTCGGAAGAGGAAACAACCATCTAACAGCCACCCGAACCTCACACCTGTACATTCACCAGTTCGCAACCCCACTCCAGTCTGATCTCCATCCCCCGAGAATATATATATGGATCCTTCACCAACCCGTAACCAAACCATGCCATCTCCCCCAAGGCCTTCGCCAATTGAATTTCAGAACGATGCAATGGGATCGCCGACCTTATGGCCTCGGTTCAACGCCAATTTCCCATTTCAGCTCTTTGACACCTTTGTTCGAGAGACTGATGATCACCGATTTGGCAATAGTACGATCGGGGATTTGGTTGATGAGGGCATGAGCTACCTGGCGAAGGTAATTGACTGTTTTCTTAGTTTATACACTTCTATCCCTACTTATATATCTGAAGCTGACTGAATACTATTTGAATATACAGGCAAATGCTATTTTCAGGCGTTTACGTCCCACACACGTAAATACTGAAGCCGAAGAGGAGGCTATAAGAAATGAAAATAACATGTTGAAGTCGACGTTGGCTCGGGAGAGAAGTCAACACGAAAGTGCTCTTCATACCAATGAAGGTCTTCGGAGGGAATTAGTTCAAACCAAGGAAGATCTGAGGGAAACCAATGACGAGCTGAAGTCGACCAAGGAGGAGCTGAAGGTGACAAAGGCCAGCCAACAAAACATGACGAGTATGAATGCCGACCTTGTTGAAAAAAATGAGGTTCTGAAGACCAAGAATGAAGAATTCTCTATAGCCAATCAAAGTCTGGCAATACAAGTTGATAACCTCCAGGAAAAGGCTTGTGAAGACAAAGAAAGGCATCTGGCTAGGCGTCAGAAGCTCCAGGATAAGCTAAAGGCTCTGAAGGAATTAGGTCATCCTTTAACTGATGACCTTCGTAAGCAAATTCAAGAAGAATTGAATGCAGAAATCCTGAAAGTGTATTCTGAAGGTTACGACATTTGCAGAGGTAGGGACAAGGAGAAGTTAAGTACAACCCAGCTAGATCCGGCCTTGCTTGACTCATCCGAAGGTGAAGACAATCCCTGAAGATGATACTGCTTTACTCTAATTTTTAGGGTTTTTGTGAAAATCATTTATCTTTTTTGTGTAATCGGGTCGGCATTATGTATGACTGAATAGTTAATTATTGATGGAAATTTAACTTTCTTTTTCATGACTTCTGTTTAATTCGTTTCTTGTCAATAATTCAGCATCAATGAACTTGATCAATGTATGAGCTTCATTTTAATACTTAACTTAAACTTTGAATTAGATAAGGCATATAACGGTTAAGTTGAAGAATAATACTGAACATAGTGAACTGAACTGAATGAATCGAACTCAACACTTGAACAAAATAAAGTAATGTATACTTATCGTTTCCGAAGTGTGAAAGAGATTAGGCATAAGGTGAATTCGGCTGATCCTTCTTGCACCATCAGGATCTTATTTACCACTCAGGGTAAAACAAGTATATAAGGACATTTGTCTACCATGCGGGGTATAACAAAGGTATAAGGACATTTGCCTACCATGCAGGGTATAACAAAGATATAAGGACACTGGAATTTGTTTACCACACGGGGTGAAACAAATTCATAAGGACACTCCTGACAATAAGGCTACCATCGAATGGTCAGCGAGTCCAACCATACCTCCTTACTTCGGTGCATATTGGTTTACCACTCGCGGTAAAAACAATATTAAAAGAACCATAGAATTTGTCTACCACGCAGGGTATAACAAACCCATAAGGACACTCCTGTCGATAAGGCTACCATCGAATGGTCAGCGAGTCCACCCCGTCCTCCTTACACCGATGAAGTTTTCCTACCCCAAGGGCTTCGACAAATTCATAAGGACCACACCGCCAAAAGGCTACCATCGAATGGTCAGCGAGTCCCCCCCCCCCCCCCGTCCTCCTTACACCATTGTGACTTTAGGACCAATAGGAAGAAGATCAATTGTGAAAAAGTGAATCTTTTATTGATGACGATCTAATATTTACAGACTTCCGATAAACTGACTCGATCCCTACTAAAAATATTTTCGAAGTCTGCCAGCATGCCAAGTATTCTTGATCTTTGATCCGTCCAATGCCTTCAACCGATAAGTTCCTGGCTTCGGTACTTCAATTACTTCATAAGGTCCTTCCTAGTTCGGCATAAGCTTTCCCAAGTTCTGAGGCGTAGATGCTTCGACTTCTCTGAGGACGAAATCTCCCACTTCAAATATGACGCCCCCAAAATAGGTATACATCACACATTTTGAGTCGCCAAATACATGGTACAGAAAAATAACTACAACTTTATTAATACAATTGTCGTATGTAAAAATACTGACAACACATATCTGTGAGTTTAAATACAATATTGTCTTCTGCATAATATCCACACCTAAATAAAGTCCTCATTACAATTATTGATATGCACTATTTTACAAAATAGTGAGGACTACTAAAACAAACTATCTTGAATCATCACTCCGCACTCTTACTTAGTCCTGCTAAACTCTCACCTCACGAGAAGAAAAATGGAACAAAAAGGAAAAGTGAGCTCAACTAGCCCAAAGAAGAACATTATGACTAAGATAATATACAACAAATTATCTTTAGTCTTGATAGGGAAAATCGATAGAATACAATGTACATCAAGTTTTAGATCAACAACTGCAGTGAAACAACAATTCATTAGAAGAGTTAAATAGAGAATGAAATCTACTATCATCTATGAATTTAAAAGCCCATCATCAATATTTTATCCCCTCAGAACATCAATCAATATACATCTTTTACACTACGGGCCAAAGATATTCATTTGTATCACCAAATTGGTCATGTTCATCTCAACACTGCTCATCTTTGCACTACGGGCCAAAGATATTCATCGTAATCATTCATCTTTTTGACTACAAAGCCAAAGATATTCATCAATTATCACCATTAAGGACCGGGGATGATGAAAAACATTTTAGAAACGAATCCAAAGTGAAATGTAAGGACAAATATTAGGGATTCAGTATTTCGGTTCATCCAAATTCAATAATACTCCATAATAACCAAGTGTGAAGTAGAATTCAAAAATAAAGATCAAAACATGGATAAAATCAAAGATAATAACCATAAAAGACAACAGAAGAAAAAAGAAAATTTCATTTTTGGTGAATAATGTCGTATTTGTGAATAGTGCCATATCGTGAATAGTAACCCCGACACAACAAGTTCCAAATTTGATTAAAAGTTCGATCCAATACTTGGCGTAATGATATTGAAAGAAATAATATCATATATGAAGAAAATAACATCCCTTACCTCAAAAGAAGTGATCTTTGAATGAAACTTGTCTTTGACAAAGAACTCTCAAAGTATCTAAATACTCACAAAATACGCTCGATAATATAGAGAGAAAAGAAAAAGCTTATATTTCGTGGTGTGATTTTCAATTCTAACTTAAATTTCTCTATTTATAGGAAAATGTTAGCCCGTAGAAGCGGACTTGACACTCACTACCCGATGGCTTTACCTGCTACTATTGCCACCCAACACATTTGAAATAAAATTCAGCACATTTCTTCACCAACCACAAGTGGGGCCCACTCAATTCTAGAATTTTCCACCAAAATCATTTATAATCCTAATTTTCGAAGCAGTCACCTCTTAAAATTCATAATAAATCATTCGTTCATTTTTAACGGTTTAAAATTTGTGGACATATACCCAACTTATATATATATAACATATCCAAAAATCACAACGATCCAACGGTCAGATTAAAAATTATAACTCACGCAATATCGTAAAAATACTGATTTGATTTTTAATACCTCCATTCCGACAAAAATACAGATAAAACACCTCAACATTAACTCCTTCAATCATAATCACATAAAATAAATAAATTCATCATTTATATAAAATAAATATTTTCTTATCATATGAATCAATAATTAATTATTCATAAATAATATTACAGAATCACAATTATGACAACCAGCCGCCCCGAAAGAGGGGGGCTTTCGATAAGGATTTCTCCTTATTGGCCAAGCATTAGATGACCTAACCTCTCCTCGATGTAACTTTCTAGACATTGTCAATAATGTTATCTAATAATATTATTCAAATAATATGAATTATTGATCTAATAATGGGAAATATAGTGCAGTGACAAATATTGAAACAACAATAATATAAACTATCAATGCAGCAATTATTGAATCAATAAAATAAAATATTAAATAGTAACTACTGTAACAATTATTGAGTAGTGCCTTCTTATGTAAGGATCAATAATTCAACAATACGCGTATTACTGTATTTTAACCACCGGGTATTTCAACAGTGTTAACGGTAATGATTACGTCGTTATTTGTAACAACTCAAATTTGTCGTTTTCTTCATCCGACAGTTATTCTGTTATGGGGCCCACAAATGACTGCGCCGTCATACGAATATTCCCCAACAAAAGTGAATATTTTATAACCACTTGCTTATTTTATAAAATTTGCACATTTCACCCATAACCAAAGTATTATATCAAATTAACTCCTTATTATTTCAAGATAATAAATAGAGAAAATTTAATTTTATTCATAATAAGTTGGGGTCTTACATCAAATCTCTGAAGCTTTACCCCCTTATTGTAATGCTTGGCTACTCTTCGTTGATAGGCTACCAGTTTGATCAAAGTCACCTCTCTGACTTTTTCCAACAGATCCAAGTTGACCTTCAGCCCTTCTTCATTGTAGATCTCCTTGAACTGACTGACCCGAAGACTGGTGGATCCAATCTCAACAGAGACTAAGGCATCAGTGTCATAAGCCAATCTAAAGGGTGAGTCCCCCGTAGTAGTCCTCGGAGTAGTCTGATAAGCCCATAACACGCTGAGAAGCTCTTCAGGCCATCTCCCCTGAGCTTCATCCATCCAAGGCTGATCCCATTCAAGAAGCTGCTCGTTGGTCACCTCGACCCTTTTGTTTGATTGTGGATGAGCCACATCAAGTCTTCTTGTGTTGAACCCCAAGCTCCTTCAAAAATCCTTCAAACTTCGATCCCACAAACTGGCGTCCATTGTCCGATATCACCACCTTAGGAATTCCGAAACGAAACACTACAGACTCCTTCATGAACTTCAAGCATTCTTGTTCCGTTATCAACCGAAGTGGCTTCGCTTCTACCCATTTGGTCATATAATCAATATCTACTATAACAAAACTGACTTGACCCTTAGCTTTCGGCAATGGACCCAGTATATCTACCCCCCAGACAGCAAAGGGTATAGGAGATAAGATCGAGTATAGCTCTTCTGGTGGTTGATGTTGAATCAGACTGTTGAGCTGACACTTTTCACACTTCTTCACGTACTCGGTAGCTTCCTTGAAGATTGTAGGCCAAGAGAACCCTATCAAGCACTTTTATAAGCTAATAACTTAGCGACCGTATACGGTCGCCACAAATACCTCGTGAACCTCCGGCGTATATTCGACTTTCGGACGGACCAAACACTTTAACAATGGTGACGAAAATGCCCTTCGATAAAGATCCCCATTAATAAGAACGAAGTTAACACTCTTGTACTTGATCTTCTTTGCCAGCATCTGATCCGAAGGAAGGACGCCATCTTCCAGATATTCAATGTAAGGAGTCATCCAACAGTTAGAACGTTCAATGCACATCACCGCTTCATGTTGGATACTCGGCTGCTGCAAAACCTCCAAATAAACTGACCCATCGAAAACGCTAGCATCCGTAGTGGTCAGCTTCGACAATGCATCGGCAATAGAATTGTCGTTACGCTTTATACCCTAAAACTCATAGGAAACAAAATACTGAAGCCGGTCTTTCAACTCTGTCAAATACTTGATCATTCTCGCTCCACGAGCTTCATAATCTCCTGATATGTTATTTGCTTGACGACCAGCTGAGAGTCACTATAAATGATTAACTTTTGAACCTCCAGACTCTTCACTAATTGGACCCCTGCTAGCACTGCTTCGTACTCAGCCTCATTGTTCGTTGCTCTGAACCCAAATCTGATGGCCTGCTGCACCTTGAATCCCTCCGGACTTGTCAAAATAATCCCTGCTCCACTGACATCCAAAGTAGAAGACCCATCCGCATACAGAGTCCACGAGTTCTGACCGTGCTGAAGAACTGCAACTGCTCGATCGGACGTTTTAGCTTCTGGCAACTCAACATCTGCTTTGGAGAACGAACACTCCACCATGAAATCAGCCAAGGCTTGACCTTTGATAGCAGTTCGGGGATGATATTCAATAAAAAATTGGGACAATTCCATCGTCCATGCTGCTAATCTCCCTGAAACTTCTGGTTTGCTCATCACCTTCTTCAACGGCTGATCCGTGTAAACTACCAGGAGCCGACCTTGAAAATATTGCCTAAGCTTATGACTAGCAATTATCAAAGCAAAGGCAAATTTCTCAATATTCGGGTACCTGGTTTCAGCATTTCTCAGAACGTAACTGACATAATAGATCAGATGTTGTTTCCCTCCTACTTCCCGAACTAAAACAGCTCCCACTGCCAAAGAACTAGCTGCCAGATATAAGTACAATGTCTCAGCAGGAGCGGGTTTCACCAATAAAGGAGCCGAAGATAAATACGTCTTTATGCCTTGGAAGGTGTCTTCACACTCCAAAGTCCACTGGAACGTCTTCGCATTCTTCGGTCCCTTCAACGTATCAAAGAACGACAAGCATCTCTCTGCCGATTTGGACATGAATCTCCTCAAAGCTGCAATCCTCCCGGTCAGACGCTGAACATCTTTGAATGACTAAGGAGTCTTCATATTTAATATTGCCTAGATCTTCTCTGGATTAGCTTCGATACCCCTTTGACTGACCAGATAGCCCAAGAACTTCCCTGCACCGAGCCCGAAGGTACACTTCGTAGGATTGAGCCTCAAGTTGTGATGACGGACAGTCTGAAAGCATTCCTCTAGATCATCCAGATGCTTTTGAACAATCATGTTCTTCACGATCATGTCATCCACGTATACCTCCATATTCCTTTCTAGCTGCTTCTGGAAGACAAAGTTCATCATTCTCTGGTACGTGGCTCCAGCATTTATCAAGCCAAAGGTCATCTTCTTGTAGGCATACACCGAACAGTGTGTGATGAATGTTGTCTTCAGAATATCCTCTTTGCACATAGATATTTGATGATAACCTGAAAAAGCATCCATAAAGCTTAGTAATGCATACCCCGAAGTGGCATCGATGAGCTGATCAATGTGGGGTAGAGGATAGAAGTCCTTCGGGCAAGCTTTGTTCAGGTCGGTGTAGTCAATGCAAACTCGCCACTTTCCATTCTGCTTCTGCACCAGCACTACGTTGGCCATCCACTCCAGATAGTCGATTTCAAAGATGAAGTCAGCAGCTATCAGCTTGGCAATCTCTTCATCAATGATCCTCTGTCGCTCAGGTGCAAAGATCCGACTTTTCTGCCAAACTGGCTTCTTTGATGGATCTACATCTAGTCGGTGCTCAGCAATCTTTCAGCTGATTCCAGGCATGTCTTGTGGCTCCCATGCAAAGATGTCCGTATAGCAACGAAGAAGTTCCATAAGGTTTGTCCGGAGAGGTTCCGACAAACCCGAACCTATCTTCACTATTTTGTCTTTTATCCCAGGAACTAGCTCGATTTCCTTTGTCTCTCCTGCAGGAATAACCAATGCCTCCGAACTGCTTTCAGTGAAGGGCTCAATCTTAATCGCCATGGTTTACTTCTGCTTACTGACCCCTACTCTCGAGGCAATCACAGTATTCCTGTAGCATCGTCTGGCCAGATCCAAGTCCCCTACTACCTCTCCGACTCCATGTGTAGTTGGGAACTTGATCTTGAGGTGAGGGATGGAAGTCACAACTTGGAGAGCTGTTAGAGTAAGTCTACCTAGTATGGCGTTGTAGGCCGAATCTACATGCACAACATAAAATTTACATGTTAATTCTACCTACTGAGGAGCTGTGCCGAAGATTACTGGTAGTTCAATAGTGCTTGCAACTTTGATTGGATCGTTGCTAAAACCATATAGGGGAGCCTCCAGCCCAACCTCCATCTTTCGCCCATCAAGATGCATCCTCTGATAAGCATGGGCATACAGAATATCCACAGAAGACCCGTTATCAATCATCATACGCTTCACATCCACCGAACCCACTTTTGTAGTGATCACCAACGCTCCTTCATGGGGTTCGATGGGCTCCAAAGGATAGTCTGCATCGGTGAAAGATATAACAGTCCCTGGAAATGACCTGTCGGTCTTCGGGTGAACACCCACCACGGACATGACCGAATCCAGATATCCCCTCCTTTTCTTCCCTACCAATTTCCCTGCTGTCCCACCGGTTATTACATCAACGACGTGCCTTGGTGGTTGATTTGGAGCAGGCTGCACGGGTGGAACCGTTTGAACCGTCTGAACAGTACGATCAACATTCTGTTGTTCCTGCTGAGGGTCCCTCTCGGCCACATATTGAACCAACATACCGCTCTGAACCTTCCTCTCTACAAATTCCTTAAGATTACAGCATTCATTGGTGTCGTGACCTGCAGCTTGATGATAGCCACAATATTTTCGAAAATTGCCCTATCCTGGCTTGTAATTGTCATGAGGTGGTTCAAAGAACGGTTGGTTACTGATCTGATCCAAAATCACCGACCTATCTATATTTAGTTTGGTGTAAATCTTATTCACCTTCGGGGTAGGAGCAGGTGGGCGATTACTTCCCTGTCGCCACGTGTTATTGTACTTATTCGAACTGCCCTCTGGCCGATCATTATACCCTCCCACCTTCTTCTGATCGCCTTCATCCTTAGAAGTGTCTGCCTCCTTCAACCTGTCCGAAGAAGGACGTTTCAGGCTATTCATAGCCTCCTCCACCACAATGTAACCCTCCGCTTTATCGAAAGCTTCGACCAAGCTCTTCGGATGGTGAAACATCAGCTTCTTCACCAACTTTTCCGACTTCACCAGGTCTAACCAGTTCTGAAACAACCCTACAGCCTGAAGATCATTGAGGTCTGCCACTTGGCCAACTGCTTCCCTGAATCGCTTCACATACTGACCCAATGACTCATTAGTAAACTGTCGGACCTGTGCCAAAGAACCCGTAGGCTTTCCTCTTCTTCGGTTTCTCCTAAAACGAGCATGAAATTTGTCACACAGCTCAGACCACGACGAGACTGAATCAGCTGGCAGAGTCCCCATCCACTGCCTTGCATCCTTCCTCAATGTTGTAACAAACGTGTGGCACTTGGCAGCATCGGTGAAATTATAATAATCCATAAGCCGGTCGAACGCCTGGCTATGGTCATAAGGGTCTCTAGACCCATCGTAACTCTCCATATAGGGTAACTTCTTTATAGTATCTGCCTTCTCCTTGAGGATATCCGAAGAAAAAGGGGACGCCTTCTTTCCCGAAGTGTCTTTCACCTGCTGAACTTCAGCCAGCTGCTTCCGAAGCTCCTTCAACTCATTAACTAAAAAGTCTACACCTTTCGGTTTGGAGGAGACTTCTTTCTCTGGAGATTCCTTCCTCTTCTGAATGGACCGACCTCCTCTATCGGAAACCACTGCCCTTGATGGACTTCTGGACTTGCTCCGACGTGTGGCCCTATCATCACGGTGGGAGTATTCATGACGCTGCTCCCTTCTTCTACTCTCTGGCACGATCTCCCTCGACCTACTCCTTTGTCTGCCACCATCTCGACCTTGAGAACCAATGACAATAAGTGCTTTCTTTGATATCTCAGGAGTTCTGCTTCTTGATCTCCTTCTTTTTGAGGTCGACCCCGAGACTCATGCACGGAATGCTCCGGCTCCTTCCCCTCCTGATGTTGTACATCCTTATGCCTACTACGCCTTTCGGACTGAATATAGGTGGACGCCTCGTCTTTCAGATCGGCCATCCGAAACATCTACACAGCTATATCCTCCCTCTACTTTAGAAGAACCTCTAAAGCTTTATCTGCTTCTTCTGCCATCTTCGCCAACTTAGTAGCTTTGTCATCTAGACCACTTTGGTGATGAGTTCTAGGTGGTGAACCCTCCACCTGCCTTCGATCCTGGTCACGGCCTTTATCATTAGCAAACACCAACCTCCGTCTGGCTCCACCATGAGCTCTCGAACGATAACCCTTGGAAACACGCTTGGAAGCAGTGCTCTCACTCTCATGAGCACTCTTTGAAGGACCCAGACGATCCTTAATGAAAATATGTTGATTTGACGAGCTCATGACCTTTCTCTACCGAACTCCTTCCGATGTATATCTACTCTACTCCTCACCATCTTTTCTGACGTAGAACAAATGAAAGTTATGATTGAAAATTACAAGACACTAGAACACAGCCCTCCTTCTAGCGCCAATGTTAACGCCAAGATCTTCGGCCACGTCCCAATCATGTAAGACGCTACGATCCCCGCACACTAAACACAATCGACACTAAAAGCTTGATTTTGGCCAAATCGAGGGGATAGCTTCGGTAAAAGAGAGTCGATCTGAAAGATCACAAGGTTAACAATGGAGGATAAAATATCTAATATCTTGAGAGAGAGAAAGTTATCAGTTACCTTTACTTTGAAAACTTCCTTGCTATGTTATACTGATCTCTAGGGCCATCGTACCACCCACTCATCTTGTCGACACATTACTGGATCGATGGTTTTTGAGCTACTACACACACCCACCCACCACCACCATGGTCACTTTGTTTCTCACGTAATTGCCCAAGGATCCCATCCACATTAATGCATGGCAGATATAATAGTCAACTGTTATGCTTTTTCATCATTACCGGTCAAAGATAGAGATATTAAAATATCTCATGGATCGGTCCACTCAATTCAGCCCAAGTGTTTCAAGACTTCACCAAGAAAAATCACTGACCCGGCCCAACTGGCCAAGCCCAATAGAAATGACTAAAGAGATTTAATCGAATGAATGAGCCTAATTGGGTCGGCCCAATATGTGAAATATCATGACCCAATACATTCTTTACTTAAATTTGTGATATAAGTTATAATGATTTAAGAAAATATTATTAATACATTTGATTCGAATTTAGAATTTGACTCAAATTATTAAATGTGATAAACCAAGACATATCTTTGGATGAACTAAAAAAGAATAGTGGTATAGTGGAGATCAATTTAATTACCATTTTAAAAAGAAAAAGAAAGATATCATGAATATATGGTCTCAACAGTCACAAATAAAAACATTTTTCTTCTTTATTTTCAAATTTCATGAAATTGACATATACCCATCTAAAGAACAAGACTAGATCAAAAAAGGAACAAGCCAAGACCCATCTTTCCCTAAGATATAAGCGTTCGAGTTTTGCTGCATATGACTACAAATTTATATCGATAGATAATTTGACGACGTGTGTAGATAAATGGAAATTACATATTAAATCATTTCTCGAAATGAATTTTTTGGTTATTAATCACCATGTGAGTTTGGTAGAATAAAAGTAAGCCTTGGATATATATATATATATATATATATATATATATATATATATATATATATATATTCTAACTTCTTTCAAGTTGAAGACGGAAAAGAAAGTATGGATACATTTGTTAGGCCTTTAGTTCATTCACATTTTGTTAACAAGGCTCACTCCAATTTACATTAACCAAACCTCTACTATTGACCCATCGGTATATTTGTCGGCTAGAAATCTAGATTTTTATGAGGCCGATGAATCTAATTTTTTCTTTTTAAATTTAAAAATCTAGATCGTCCATTTTTTCTATGTATGACTACAAAGAAAGTTGTCCAAATTAATTAATAAGATCATAACAAACATTTGTTATGGATTATACCTATACACAAGGAGTGATTCACATCTAAATTTGGATAAAATCTTGTAACACTCACGTCACATCAAAATATATAGGAAAAATTTATTTATATATAAAAAATTAATTTAATAATAATACTACCTTCAGTTATGCAGATTGAAGATAACTAGTATATAACTATTTTGTTCTTCCTAAACGACTTCATCTGAACTTCTCATAAGTTGGCATTCTCGACTCCTTTTTTGTTGTTTGATAAAGAAACAAAAAGGTGAGCGAGGGATTGAATATAATTAGAGGGAGGAGGCCATCGGAACGAAACAGAATCTCAACCCATCGCCGACGCCTATGCGTTTGGGAAAGTGTTGTGCATGATCGATCTGTTTGTGCGGTATAGGTAATTCTTCTTCTGCTTACCGGCAACCGACAAGGATCACTTAATTGGAATTCTTCGATCGGGTATTGCCTCTCTATCTCTCTTTCTAGATCCTCCTCTTCTACCTCCGGCGATGGTATATATATATAATTATATATATATATATATTCAATTGCCAAACCCATTAACATAATAAAAAGGAAAAAAAATTTAAAAGTCAGAGATTGATAGCATCATCATCATCAAATCTTTCCTCTATGAAGTCCAATCTTTCATTGAAAATTTTCAACGTCGTTAATTTCACAGATTGAACGAGAATTTCTGCTCTGCATCCATGTGCATGGGCATGGGCATGTCCAGATTTTCTTCTCATAATTGGCTCTTGCTTCATTTCTTTCATTTTCTTTATCATAGCTACCAAATAATTACACATAAATATTCTCATTTGTAGCCTTGTAGCCTGTAGGTAATGAACTAATGATGAGTGTGAAATAACATTTACATAAAGGAATCCAGTTAACTGGTGATACGAGGGGGAAAAGTATACTACAATATTAATTAATTAAATACATAAAAAAAAATTATTGATGTTGCATTTGACACATTTAATCAGATCATAAATAATAATAATAATAATAATAATAATAATAATACATTAATCACTATTTTATTGTAGTGACACTTGGACATTAACTATAATTAAATTTATTATTTTAGAAAATATTAAGAAGAATTATGTATATATGTGTCTTGTATGATCTATAGCTTCGATCGAGTATCACACTATAGAGAATAGAAAACTTTGCATTATAAATAAATAATAAACTCATACAATATAATTGTAAAAAAAAAAAAAAAAAAAAATTCAAAGACCAATCCCATACCATCTCCACTTCCGTTAGAATTACGAGATTATCCCAAGGATGCTTTCAAATGCCATCTTTGAAAGGAAATCATCATAGGCTGGTTGAAGGAGAGAGAGATCGTCTTGGGTCAAACTGAATCGGGTTAAAAAAAGTTAGGGTTAAGTTTAGATGACCACCTGGGATTTGAACGGTTTTCCACTTAACCACTTGTAGTCAGTAAAGTTATATTTAAACTCCCGACCTTTTGAGGTGAAGTGAAAAAGTGCTTTCCGTTTTAACTCCATTATTTTATTTGGCTAAAGACTTAATTACCCTCAATTTATCTGTTAAGTTCATCTCTCTCTCTCTCTGTTTTTCTAACAAACAAAAAACAAGAGCTCATATAAATTATAAAATCCTGTTCTCAATATCCATTAAGATGAATCAAAAGTGCATAGACCTACAGGTAGCCAATTCAGTTTACAATAATAACCCATCAAATATTTAACAAACTCGATTCGTAAAAACCACAAAATAAAGAATTGACAACAAAGAATATTTAAAACTTCCCAATCAAACCTCTCAGAAAAGCGAGTAACCCATGAAAGGAAAGAGCCATAAGCAAATGCAATAGTCAGTTTAATCTTCCACCTATTCCAACATCTGCATCTCACAAACAGGTTCAATTTCATCCGCAGCTTCTATAATAAATTAGGCTTTTTAGGCGCTCACGGTGTCTGGAGTACAACTATTACCTAGAGCGAGACATTGAAATTGTTTAAAATTGTCTAAGCTTCACTCTCATCAATCATATGTTGTCTTCTCTGAGCTGCAAGGCATTATTACCCAGATGAGTACAGAAATTTCAAAAGTTACTATAATCACGAAGTGCCTTTTCTTCCTCCCACTTCATCATTACAAGTAAATATCACAAAAAGCAAACTCATAAATAAACATTGCAAGTCTTTTAAGACGAGTCCTCTGTAAATAACATACAGATTCCAGCTTCCACTAAATTCTCACCTAGATTCCTCTGTAAGAATACGAGTCCAGTATCTCCGATCATCAATCCCCGTAATTACTAACCCATATGAAGATATCAACACACACATCTTTCTCGAAATCTTATCCAACCAAGCTTCCTGCAAGAAACCCAAATCATCATCATCAGTGAAACTTTAACACATGGAATCCCAACCACCAAAGAAAAAAAAAAGCGACCCATTTGGAAACACTTTTTACAGAAATCTTTTCAATTATACAAATCTATTTACAAATTATTCTCTATCTAAAACAAATTAAGCAGAAAAAAATCAATTTGGAAGGATATATAGCTCTCTTAGAAGTGCCAATGAGAGAGATGTAAAGTGCGAAAAGCCCGATAAGTGTCGGTGAAATTTATATCTCCTCGTGGATTCATGTACTCAAGAATGTAAGCCACAACACTCTCAAGTAAATCGCCGAGGTCGAGTTCCCATGACGGTCTTGGGACACCTCCTGCGTGTGAAAATAGAATTGAAAACCGTAACCCATTAAAGCAAAGACACTGAAAATCAAGGTTTTGAGGGGTTTTGAACAGAGAATGGAGATGGCTATATGTAGAATTACATGAACAGGGGAAGATAGTAGAGAGAGGAAGTGTGGAGAAGAGTAGAGAAAGGAATAAGTCTGCAGTTAGTCATGAAATGAGAGAGAGAACGCGCGATTGTGGTTTGAGGAAGAAGAAGGACATCTTAGACATTTTCTAGTTTTTTTTTTTTACTGTTACACCCTCTTTTAACGCGCTTTTAGCATCTGACATGCACGCGCGGTTAATTTGGATGGAAAAAGTAACGTTTTCACTTTAACTCAAAAGGTCGGGAGTTTAAATGTAGCTTTACTGACTACAGGTGGTTAAGTGAGAAACCGTCCAAACCCCAGGTGGTCATCTGAACTTAACCCAAAAAGTTAAATAGTACGAAAACAAAACTAAAAAAAATCAAATGTAAAAAAAAGAAGTCAAACTATTATCTTGAAGTATTTAATTTGGATTATAAAATACTCCTTGCCAACTTAAAATGATATTTCAATTTAATAAATTTCTTTTTTGCACATTTTCGAAAATATAAACAACGTGAATTTATAAAGTGCCCTTAATAAAGGTTGTTAGAATTCATTTTAATTCAAATAAATACTCCCTTCGTCTTGGAAAATAATAAGTGCCATTTTTTAACTTACTAGTTTCCTCATTTATATTGTTTGACCTAAAGAAAAGAGTACGTAATTCTTTTCTTCTTCTTTTTTTTTTGAAGCCCCACTTTTTAAAAAATACAATATAATTTATAATTAAATTCATCATCACTATTACAATATAAATCTAAGAATCAATCAAGCTAGCCTCAATAGAAGAGAAATAAATAAACTCAATAAACAATATAAGTTTTTAATTAAAAAATCAAGGATGAGATTAATCAAGGATTTCGAACTTCTTCTTTAATAAGGAATAGTTGGAGATAAAATATTGATGAGAATCAAGGATTTCGTTCGAAATGGGTGCTTACTAAAAGAGTTGAACTCTACGCTCATTCCTCTTCTTTTAAGAGCATCTCCAACAGATTGGAGAAGCAACAATTTTAGATTAAATATAGTATAGGTTTTATATTTCACTCTAGCTAGCAGCTAGACAAAATTTAACCCATGAGATTTTTCGGTGAAGCTGGTAGACTATAATTTCAAGTATAGCTAAATTCATTTTTTTTTAATTCATTGATTATTTTAATTTTTTTATATTATAGTTCACAGGACAATCCATCTGCTGGAAGGATTGAAGAATAAATAACATTTGCTGATATCATATGGACCAAATATAGTTTATGGGTTAATCCATCTGCTGGAGATGGTCTAAAGTCCTTTGGAGCCAATCGGTTGCCTGAAGCTTGACATGATGAAGGCACTTTTAAGTCTTTTTTAAAAAAAAAATTAATTCAATTTATTTACATAAAAATAGAAAATATTTATTTATTAAGAACAAATTATGTATTTTTAATTTTTGAGCGATGGGTAGTTAAATTGAGTAAAATTTATAAATGAGAAGAAAATTATTTTATTTTTTTTGAACAAAAATGAGACTCATTTTTTTAGGGAAAAAAATAGATAAATAGGCTAAACTTTATTGGATGTTACCCATCTTGGTGTACCCTTTAAAAAGGTTCAGGCTATAGTCCAAACACTAAGAACGATAGTGACGTGTCAGGGGTTCCAACACCGTCCACACAGGTCAAACCCCCCTGGCAGTAGTCAAACCACCTCTGCCTCTTTTCTTTTCTTTTCATTTCATTTCTTTTGTCCTAGCTGGCAGTATCAAAAAGTGAAAGAAAAGGTACTGTGACGTGGCTCATTAATGCTCTGCCTCTCTAAAGGGAAATTGACATCTGTATTATTCCTAAAGGACAAAAATGTCCCCTTCCTCCTTTGTAATTCCAAATTTCAGGTCATTTGGTAATTTCATGCAAAACAAAGGGTTTATATGTGGAATGAAGCGTTAATATTATTTTAGTGATATTATGTATTGTATGGGTAAGTAAACCCAGGTAGGAATAACAAATGATTAGGATTTAAGGGTACTTAGTATTGTCATATTTAGCATTCTTTTAATGTAGATTTTGTGTCTCCTTGATCTTGGTTGAGTAGTTTCACTCTTTTTTCATATATGTGAGCGATTTTATATGATAATAGATTTAAAAAATTATTAAATTTATAACAAAAAATATTATTTTTATAACAAAAGTGTTATTATAGATCTTATAGCTACAGTTTTTATCGTCACTATACATCTACAGCGACACTTTTGTTATGAAAATAATAAAAAATATTGTGAATTTAACAATTTCTTAGATTTACTGTTCTTTTTAAGATCCCTCATGCATGTAATTTATTTTTATATTTTTAATTTTATAAGTTAAATACCCAAAATATACAAATTTATATGGGTATTTTACAGGAAAAAACAAAAAGATTCTGACACACAAGGCCATTTGCATCTTCTTATTCCTACTTTTTCCCAATTCCATATTTATGTTCGAAAAAAAAATATTTTTTTTGTTAAAAAAATAGAAAATTAATATTTTTAAATACATTTGATATTTTACATGTACTCCACTCACATGAAAGTAAGACACTTTTAAGAAAATATAAATTTTTAAGAACTTTGTTTAAGTTAGTCAGTTATCGGGGCCTACAATTATAGCGTTTTACTACATTTGAATTCAATCTTTTGAACGAATTTCAGATTTTTGGCTGACGGGTAAACTCGAATATGTGACTTTGCATAATTAAGGAAAAGACATTTATCATTAAACTATCACTTTACATTTATAAATTAAATATATTGCGTTTGAAATAAATTTATAATATAAAACAGAGCGGCTCAAATCTCAAGACTTCAATATATAACGGCCTCAAATTAATTTAAATTTCAACATCCAACTATCTAAAATTATTTGGGGTTTTAACATCCGACGGCCAAGAATTTATCTTTCAAAAATTCAAACTCACATCCATCATCTCACTCTCTCGCTCCAAAAAAATTTTAATCGTCAAGTTACAATCAATCAAAAAGGCTTATAAATAATAAAAAATAAAACTTGAAATGTAGTTAAACTTAGTTTAAATTTATTAGAATTTGACTATTAGAGTTGGATATTATTTTTTTATTCATTGAAACGTGTCTTCATAAGAATTTTCATTTAAATATTTTGTGGAGTATGTATGGAAAGTGTGGGTGCATGTGTTAAGAATTAATTTAGGCCTTTAATTTAGTGTGTGTCCATATTCAGTGCTTTATTTTTTTGTGTTCATGATTTATTTTTATTTCTTTTTGAATTATACAATACCTTCATGCACGAATTATCGTTAATTATTTATAAAGAGGAACAAAATACTTGTTGGGTCGTGATATTTCACCTATTGGGCCGAACGGATTGGGCCCACCTATTTAATCCATCCACTGAGTCTCCATTATTGGATCCTAATATTATTGGGCTTAGTCATTATCTTACTTCTTTTAAGTCTTTGCAAGATCGAATTTGAATCGGTGGGTCGATCCATCATACATTTAAATATCTATTACTTTGACTTGTAATGATGAAAAAAACATGATAGTTAATCGTTAGCTTCGCGTGCATTAATGTGGATGGGATCATGGCCGTGCAAGTGATGAAAATAGTGACAAAAGGTAGTGGGTAGGCTTGCGTGCGATCAGCAGAACCCATCGGATCGAAATGTGTCGGAGACGGTGAGTGGGTGGTACGCGATAAACCAAAAGAGAGTATAACTTAAAAAGATTCTTGAGAGGAGATGCGTTCACATATACATTCAACTGAATAGCATTATCTCTCTCAATACACTAGACATTACATCCTCCATTGTTAACCTTGTGAACACCGATACTGACTCTCACGCCTGAGCTATCCCCCGACGGTCGAAGCCGTCAAGCTTTTGGTGTCTTATCGTGTTTACTGTGCAGGATCAGGACGTCTTACGTGATTGGGGCGTTGGAGAAGATCTTGGCGTTAACATTGGCGCTAGAAGGAGGGCTGAGTTCTAGTGTCATTGAGTTTTCAATCACATTCATTTAACCTGCTTCTGAAGATGGTAAGGAGTAGGGATGATGCATGCGCGGAAGGGGCGATGGATGGTCATAGCTCATCATCGCCTCGTGTTTCGATAAAGGATCGTCTGGGTCCTTCTAAAAGTGCTCATAAAAATCGGCCTCCAAGCACGATTCGGGGACCTTCGTCCAGAAGATTCGTGGTGGAGCAGACGGAGGTGATCTTTGATCTGAGATAAAGAGCGTGATTGTGGTCGAAGGCGGGCAGAAGTTTCACCGACCAAGACTCATGACCGAAGTGGTCAGGAGGATAGAGCTGCCAAGTTAGTAAAGATGGCAGACGAAGCAAATAAAGCCTTAGAGGTTTCACTAAAGCGGAGGAAGATATAACCCGAAGCAGATGCTTGGTGGGTAGGAGTTAAGAGAGAAGCATCCAATCGTGTTCATCAATCGAAAGCGCAGTAAGCATAAGGAGATGCAACGGCGAGAGGGGAAAGAGCCGTAGCATTCTATACATGTGTCTAGGGATCGTTCTCGTGACAGAAGGAGATCGAGGAGCAGAACTCCCGTGGCCTCGAAGAAGGCACTGATGGTCGTTGGTTCTCAGCATCGAGACGACGACAAGCGAATGAGCAGGTTGAGGGAGATCGTGCCAGAAACTAGAAGGAGAGAGCATCGGCGTGAATATTCTCATCATGAGGATATGGTTGCACGCAGAAGTAAATTCAGAAGTCCAACAAAGGCAGCAGGGTCAGATAGAAGAGGTCAATCTACTCGGGAGCATAAGGTCGTCCAGGAGAAAGAAGTTTCCTCGCAACCAGAAGGTGTGAATTTTCTGGTGAAGGAATTGAAAGAGCTTAAAAAGCAGTTGGCTGAGGTACAACAGGTGAAGGACACTCCGGGAAAGAAGGCATCCCCTTTTTCTTCGGACATTCTTAAGGAGAAGGTGGACATCACCAAAAATTACCTCGCATGGAGAGTTACGATGGGTCCGGGGACCCTTACGACCATAGCCAGGCATTCGACCGGCTGATGGATTATTATAATTTCACTGATGCTGCCAAATGCCACACGTTTATCATAACGTTGAGGAAGGATGCTAGGCAGTGGATGGGGACCTTACCAGCGGATTCAGTATCTTCATGGACCGAGCTTTGTGATAAGTTCCATGCCCGCTTTGGGAGCAATCGAAGAAGAGGAAAACCTACAGGCTCATTAGCACAGGTCAGACAGTTCACCAACGAGTCCTTGGGGCAATATGTGAAGAGGTTCAGAGAAGTAGTCAGCCAAGTGTCCGACCTTAATGACATTCAGGCCGTAGGGTTGTTTCAGAACGGGCTAGATCTGGTGAAGTCCAAAAAACTGGTGAAGAAGCTGATGTTTCACCATCCGAAGAGCTTGGCTGAGGCTTTTGACAAAGCAGAGGGCTATATTGTAGTGGAGGAGGCCATGAATAGCTTGAAGCGCCCTTCTTTGAACCAAGTGAAGGAGGCAGATACGCCTAAGGCTGAAGGCGATCAGAGGAAGACGGAGGGATATAATGATCGGCCAGAGGGTAGTTCGAAGAAGTTCAACAACTCATGGCGACAATGAAGTAGTCGTCCACCTGCTTCCACCCCGAAGGTGAATAAGGTTTACACCAAACTGAATACGGATAGGTCGGTGATTTTGGACCAGATCAGAAACCAGCCGTTCTACGAACCACCTCATGACAATTTCAAGCCAGGGCAGGGCAATACCCGAAAATATTGTGGTTATCATCAAGTCACAGGTCACGATACTAATGAGTGTTGCAATTTGAAGGACTTCGTAGAGAGGAAGATTCAAAGTGGATTGCTGGTTCAATATGTGGCCGGGAGGGACCAACAAGATCAACAAAATGTCAACCGTACTATTCAGACGGTCCAAACGGTTCCACCCATCCAAAATGCTCCAATACCACCACCGAGGCACGTCATTGATGTAATAACCGGTGGGACAGCAGGGAAGTTAGTAGGGAAGAAGAGGAGAGGATATCTGAATTCAGTCATGTCCGTGGCGGGTGTTCCCCCGAAGGCCGACAGACCATTTCCAGGGACTGTTATATCTTTTACCGATGCAGATTATCCTTCGGAGCCCATCGAGCCGCATGAATGAGCGTTGGTGATCACTGCACAAGTAGGCTCGGTAGATGTGAAGCGCATGATGATAGATAACGGGTCTTCTGTGGATATTTTGTATGACCATGCTTATTAGAGGATGTATCTTGATGGGCGAAAAATGGAGGTCGGGCAGGAGGCTCCCTTATAAGGCTTCAGCAACGATCCAGTCAAAGTTGCAGGCACTATCGAACTCCCAGTAGTCTTCTGCACAGCTCCCCAGCAGGTAGAAATAACATGTAAATTTTATGTTGTGCATGTAGATTAAACTACAACGCCATACTGGGAAGACCTACATTGACGACTCTCCAAGCTGTGACCTCCATCCCTCACTTCAAAATCAAGTTCCCCACAGCACATGGAGTAGGAGAGGTAGCAGGGGACTTGGATCTGGTCCGACGCTGTTATCGGAACGCAGTTATTTCCTCCGCAGTGGGGGTCAGCAAACAGAAACAAACCATGACAATTGAGATCGAGCCCTTCACTGAAAGCATTTCGGAGCCATTGGTAATTCTGCGCAGGAGAGAGGCGAGAGAGATCGAGTGGTCCTCTGAAAGGCGATACAAGATAGTGAAGATTGGTTCGGTCTGCGAACCTCTTCGGACAAACCTTATGGAACTCCTTCGTTTCTACGCGGACATTTTTGCATGGGAACCACAAGACATGCCAGGGATTAGCCGGAAGATTGCCGAACACAGACTGGATGTGGATCCATCGAAGAAGCTTGTTCGACAAAAAAGACGGATCTTTGCACCTGAGCGTCAGAGGATCATTGATGAGGAGATTGCCAAGTTGATAGCTACTGATTTTATCTTTGAGATCAACTACCCGCAGTGGATGGCTAATGTAGTGTTGGTGCAGAAGCAGAATGGAAAGTGGCGGGTTTGCATCGACTGCACTGACCTGAATAAAGCTTGTCCGAAGGACTTTTATCCTCTGCCCCATATCGATCAGCTCATCGATACCACTTCGAGGTATGCATTACTAAACTTTATGGATGTTTTTTTCAGGTTATCATCAAATATCCTTATGCAAGAAGGATATTCCGAAGACAGCATTCATTACACACCGTTCGGTGTACGCCTATAAGAAGATGACCTTTGGCCTAATAAATGCTAGGGCCATTTACCAAAGAATGATGAACTTCATCTTCGAAAGGCAGTTAGGGAGGAACATAGAGGTGTACGTGGACGATATGATCGTGAAAAGCATGCAGGTTCAGAAGCACTTGGATGATCTGGAGGAATGCTTTCAGACTGTCCGTCACCACAAGTTGAGACACAATCCAGCAAAGTGTACCTTCGGCCTCGGCGCGGGAAAGTTCTGGATTACACAGTCGATCGGAGGGGCATTGAGGCCAATCCGGAGAAAATCCAGGCTATTCTTGACATGAAGACTCCTCAGTCGTTCAAAGATGTCCAACGTCTGACTGGTAGGATTGCAGCTTTGAGGAGGTTCATGTCCAAATCTGCAGAGAGGTGCTTGCTACCATTCTTTGACACCTGCTGAAGGTAGAAGAATGCAAAGACATTCGATGAACTTCGTAGTGTGAAGACGCCTTCCAGCGTAAAGACATATCATCTTACGCTCCCCTATTGGTAAAGTCTGCCCCGACAGAGACCTTATATTTGTACCTTCTGCAATGAGTTCGTTAGCGGTTGGAAGCGATCTTTGGTTCGGGAGGCCATGATGGGAAGCGACATCCGGTCTATTATGTCGATTCGTTCGTCTACGAGATCTTTGAAATCGGTACCCAAATATTGAAAAAATTTCCTTTGCTTTGATAACTGCTAGTCGAAAGCTTGACAATATTTTCAAGGTCGGCTCTGATGTAAATCTACGGATCGACCATTGAAGAAGGTGATGAGCAAGCCCGAAAATTTGGGGAGATTAGCAGCATGAACTATTGAATTATCTCAATTTTTTATTAAATATCATCCCCGAACTGCTATCAAAAGGTCAAGCCTTGGCGATTTCATGGTGGGAGTATTCGTTCAAAAGAAGCGAATCTTTGAAAATTGCGCGGAAGGTTGAGACATCCGTCGAAGCGATTGTTGTTCTTGACATGGCGAGAATACATGGGCCTTTGTATGCGAGATGGGTCCTCTACGGTGAATGTTAGTGGGGCGAGGATTATCTTGACAAGTCCGGGAGGATTCAAGGTGCGACAAGCTATCGATTTGGGTTCAAAGCGACAAACAACAACGGTAGAGTATGAAGCGATTACTAGCGAGTTCGATTGGCAAAGAGTCTAAGAAGTCCGGTGATCATTTCTGTGACTCTCGGTTGGTCGTCGAACAACCGCTATGGAGAGATTATAAGCTCGTGGGATAAGGATGATCAAATATTTGGCGAGTTGAAAGACCGACTTGATATTTTTGTCTCTTATGAGTTTACGGGCATAGGCGTAACGATAATTCTATTGCCGATGCCTTTGTCGAAGCGCGCCCACTACGGATGCGAGATGTTTTCAATGGGTGGGTTTATTTGGATATTTTGCGGCGACCAGTATCGGCGTGAAGCGGTGATGTGTATCGAGCGATCTAACTGTTTGGACTCTCTACATCGAATATTTGGCGGATGGCGTCCTTCCTTGGATCGAGATCTTTGTGAAGAAGATCAAGTATAAGAGTGCCAATTTCATTTTTATTGATGGGGATCTTTATCGAAGGGCATTTTCGTCACCATTATTGAAGTGTCTGTTTCTGTCTGAAGCTGAGTATGCTCTTCGGGAGGTTCATGAAGGTATTTGAGGTGATCATATGGCTGCTAAGTCACTGGCATACAAAGTTCTTCGGCAGGGGTACTACTGGCCTACGATCATCAAGGAAGCTACAGAGTATGTGAAGAAGTGTGAGAAGTGTCATTTCAGCGGTCCGATCCCACATCGACCTCGGAAGATCTATACTCGATTCTATCTCCTATACCATTTCTTTTGTCTGGGGGTTGATATCTTTGGGTCCGTTGTTGAAAGCTAAAGACGGTCGGTTTTATCATAGTTCTTATCGATTATATGACCCAGTGGGTAGAGGCGAAGCCACTTCGGTTGATAACAGAGCAAGAATGTTTGAAGTTCATGAAAGAGTCCGTAGTATTTCGCTTCAAAATTCCTAAAGTGGTGATATCGGACAACGAACGCCAGTTCGTGGGATCAAAATTTGAAAGATTTTTGAAGAAACTGGGGGTTCAGCATAAGAAGACTTCGGTGGCTCATCCACAGTCAAATGGGCAAGTTGAGGTGACAAACAGAACACTGTTGAACGGGATCAAGCGCAGACTAAACGAAGCTAAAAGAAGATGGCCAGAGGAATTGCTTAGCGTATTGTGGGCTTACCGGACTACACCAAGGACTACCACATGGGATTCACCTTTCAGATTGGTCTATGGTACTGATGCCTTAGTCCCAGTCAAAATTGGATCTCCAAGTCTTCTGGTCAGTTAGTTCAAAGAAATCTACAACGATGAGGGACTGAAGGCCAACTTGGATTTGCTGGAAGAAGTCAGAGAGGTGGCTTTAATCAAACTGGCAGCGTATCAATGAAGAGCAGCTAAGCATTACAACAAGGGAGTCAAGCTTCGCAGATTTGAAGTAGGGGACTTCGTCCTCAGAGAAGCCGAAGCATCTACGCCTCAAAACACGGAAAGCGATCTTAGCGGCTTGGGAAGGGCCATATGAGGTGATCGAAGTACCAAAGCCAGGAACTTATCGATTAAAGGCGTTAGATGGATCCGAGATCAAGAACACCTGGCATGCCGGAAGACTTCAGAAATATTTCTAGTAGAGATCGAGTCGATCTCTAGAAATGCATACATAATTGATCACCATCGATAAAAGTCACTTTTTCTGTTGATCTTCTTCTTCCTATTTATCCTAAATGGTGTAAGGAGGTATGGTCAGACTCGCTAGCCATTCGATGGCAGCCTATTTATTTGTTGCCCCGTGTGGTAGACAAATCCTATGATCCTTTTTATATTTCTTTTACCGAGGGCGAAAAATCAATAGGCACCGAAGTAAGGAGGACGGGGTGAACTCGCTGACCATTCGATGGTAGCCTCTTCGGCAGGAGTGTCCTTATGGTTTTGTTATACCCTGCGTGGTAGACAAATTCCATGGTCCTTATACATTTGTTATACCCCGCATGGTAAACAAAAGGCACTGAAGTAAGGAGGTATGGTCGGACTCGCTGGCCATTCGATGGCAGCCTTATTGTCAGGAATGTCCTTATGAATTTGTTACCCCATGTGGTAGACAAATTCCATGGCCCTTATAAAATTGTTCTATCCCGAGTGGTAAACAAATGTCCTTATATACTTGTTCTACCCCGAGTGGTAAACAAGATCATGATGGTGGAAGGAGGATCAGCCGAATTCACCTTACACATAATCTGGCTCATACTTCGGAAACGATAAGTATACATTACTTTATTTTGTTCAAGTGTTGAGTTCGGTTCCTTCAATTCAATTCATTAAATTCACTTTATTATGTCCAGTATTGTTCTTTAACTTAACTATTATATGACTTGCCTAATTCACAAATATAAGTTAAGTTCATTCAAGTTCATTGATACTGAATTATTGACAAGAAACGAAAAGTATTATGCAGAAGGCATGACATAGAAAGTTGAAACTTCATTAATCTATTCATCCGTTATGACAACCTATTGCATAAAAACATAAATTCCAACATAATTTCAGAACATAGAAGTTCTGATAAAAGTTTTTAAAATAAAATCCTTAAACAACTTCCAAAATAACAGAAACTTTCACAAATATTCTCAAATAAAATCTGGGAAAAACAAGAGTATTCACTTCATGCATCATCCTCGCCATCTGAAGAGTCGAGCAAAGTCGGGTCCACTTTATCTAATATCAACTTTTCCTTGCCGCGACTTCGACAGAGCTCATAAACTTCAGAATATATCTTCATGATCTTTCCGTTGATCTCATCCAATTTTTGATACTCTTCACAGATCTGCTTGCGAAGATCATCGGTCAAAGGAGGTCCAAGGTCCCGAAGAGCCTTGAGTTCTCAGATTTCTTCTTCGAGCTTCTGACGCCTATTCAGATGACGAGTTTTGGCTAACTCTAGTTTTTCGATCGTTTTGGTCAGGATCTTAGCATCAGCCTTTAACTCTTTGACTTTCTTCATCCTTATCTCATTCCTCTGAACCAAGTCAACGTTCATCTTAACGATCTCTTGGTATTGGGCCTTGGTTGACTTCAGCTCTTTATTGGATGATTTTACATCTTCTTTAGTCTGGGCCAACTCCTTTCGAAGACCTTCATTTGTGTGGAGAACACTTTCACGTTGAGTTCTCTCCCGAGCCAAAGCAGACTTCAAGATGGCATTCTCCTTTCTCATTGCCTCTTCTTGACTTCACTTGATAGACTTTGGGCCTTGACGTCCAGAATCTGACGATTCGCCTCGCATATCGGCATTATTTAATCGATTTTCAAATGTATAAGTATGAAGATAAATCGAAAATTAAGGAAGAAGCTGTTTACCTTCACCAGATAGCTCATGCCTTCGTTAAGCAGATCCCCGTTCGAACTGTTCCCAAATCAATGGTCATCGGTCTCACGGACGAAAGCGTCAAACAGTTAAAAGGGAAGTTGGCATTAAACCGAGGCTACATGGTTGGAGAGGCCATAGCATCATTCTGGAATTCGGAAGTTGACTGTCTTGGAGGAGAAGGCACGGGCTGATCGCGAGTTGGCGACAGATCCATATATATGTTTTTCGGAGAGGGGGATCGAGCGAGATTAGATTTATGGACCGGTGAAGGGACAGAAGACGACCTTGGTTGACTATTAGACGGCTGTTTCCTCTTGCGGGAGAATGAAGGAATGGTTTCAATTGGCTCGCCATCATCTGGTACTTGAATTTCTCTACGGGATTCTTTGGAGAATGATAGTTGAAGATGTTGGCTTTTCAAGCTTCGTCGGCGATTAAGGGGTAATCTTTGTCCTCAACTTCTTGATGCGAAAGACTTTTGCCCGTTCGTGCAGAGGTATGTCAAACAGACTTCTTTTGGTTGGAGCGGATTCAGGAGGTACAGAAGTGAGATTGGATGAGGGGTTTATTTCTAGATTTGTTCCCTAATCTATCTCAGGTTCTGTATCGGGGCGAATGGATTTTGATCTCTTAGCAGCTCTCTTTCTTCTTCGGGGTTTGAGGGATTCTTCAAGTGCAGGAGGCTCGTCATTTTGTGGTTCATTAATCTGAGGATCGACAGTGGGTGATTCGGTAATGGGAGGATCGACTTGGGGAGATTCTTCTGTTGGAGGCTCTTCAGTTGTATCCATAATCTTCCCAGCTTAAAAGTCTTCAAACTCTTTTACCTCCGAAGAGTTCGGTCTAATCAAAGACACTGTAAAGAGTATGTAAAAATAAGTCAGAACCAATATTATCAAAGATTTCACGGAAATATACACAAGAATAAGTTCGACACTCACATTTATGATCATATAGCCAGGCCTGCTTAGAGAGGAGTCTATGTTTTCATTCCTCCTTCGAAAAATTGCTCATAAATTCAATCAGTTCGGCTACACGCTCTTCGGATATATCTCCAAAATCGGCAAAAACCACGTCACTCGTGGTCCAGTTCGGCAGAGAGGCAATTTCGGTTCCCTTAACGAAGAACCATCTCTCATGCCATCCTCTATTGCTCGAAGGAGTATTTATCAGCGGCCGCCTCTCAAACTTCTCACCTACCTTCTGTGCATGTTTGCCTAAGACTTTGAACCCATTTTCCCTGCTTTGGGCAATCTTGTATACAGTAAAGAAAAAGTCGAGAGTAGGTTCGACCCCCAATTCGTGACAGAATGCGATAAAAGCTAAAATGTGGATTTAAGAGTTTGGCACCAGTTGGGCAAACCCTACCCCAATAAATCCCAGAAGGGTAACCAGAAAGATATGAAGAGGAAACTTAACCCCCTTTTCGAGCAAAGTCACCGGAACAGCCGTCCAACCATCCGGGCGTTGATACATTTTCTCATCAGGTTTGGGGGGGCTTATCAAGTGGGTATCAGGGATATGGTAACGACCCTTAATTTTTCACATTTCTATCTCAGAAATAATGGAGGGGGTGTTGGCATGAGGGTACTGTTCCTTGCTCTTGAAAAAGTCGGAAGGGTTTGGTAGGGGTTTCAGAGGCAGAGGTTTTCCACTAGGTTTAGCGACCTTGGGATCAGAACTCGAGGCTTCTTCCAGTATTGATCGGGGTCACTCGAAGGGGAGAGTTTTGAGTGGTATTCTGGACCACCATTGTTGGGATTTCGCAGAGTAGGGAAGAGAAGTTCTGGAGAGAAGAAGAAAGCTCAAGGGTTCGTAACTCAAATTGACAGGTAAAACTGTCAAAATTGGTAAAGTTTACCTTTTATATTGACAGTTGCACGAGACTCGAGGGCGGCATGTTTAATTGATAGTCATAATGAGAAATATGAAAGGTTAGCGCCCTATTCAAACTTCATACAATAACCGGGTCTAGTTTTAAATATTCTTCAGATTGGGCCTCTCATATTAGACCTCCGGTTTCTTTCTATTTTATCCTATGGATCCTACCAGTTGGATTTCTATTACTTTCATTATGGGCCTTTAGTAAATCCAATCATATCATGCATCATTTATAGTTTCCTATTAAACTTCCTGTTCAATAAAAAACTAGGGGGCAATGTTAGGTCATGATATTTCACCTATTGGGCCGAACGGATTGGGCCCACCTATTTAATCCATCCACTGAGTCTCCATTATTGGATCCTAATATTATTGGGCTTAGTCATTATCTTACTTCTTTTAAGTCTTTGCAAGATCGGGTCGGATCAGCGGGTCGATCCATCATACATTTAAATATCTATTACTTTGACTTGTAATTATGAAAAAAGCATGATAGTTGACTATTGTAACTGCCATGCATTAATGTGGATGGGATCATAGCCGGCCGGCGATAGAAAACAGTGACAAAAGGTAGTGGGTAGACTGCGTGCGATCGCCGAGAACCCATCGGATCGAGTATGTCGAGACGATGAGTGGGTGGCACGATGGCCAAAAGAAGAGAGTATAGCTTAGAAAAGGATTCTTCAAGAGGAGGTACGTTTACATATACATTCAACTGAATAGTATTATCTCTCTCAATACACTAGACATTACATCCTCCATTGTTAACCTTGTGAACACCGATACTGACTCTCACGCCTGAGCTATCCCCCGACGGTCGAAGCCGTCAAGTTTTTGATGTCTTATCGTATTTACTGTGCAGGATCAGAACGTTTTACGTGATTGAGACGTTGGAAAAGATCTTGACGTTAACAATACTCAAACACATTTCTGGATATCCAAACATTGCATAAATTGATATACGAGCACTTAGTATTGATTGATTCATTGAACAATGTTTATTTTTTTGGGCTTGACTTTTTTTTTTCCCTCAAAATTAATGCTATAATATTGCTAATTGTTTATCCTATCTATCCAATCAACCCTCTCAAAAGAAAGATACGGTTTTACAAGACTTTTACGGGTAGGGAGAGGGAGTAGTGGCATGAATTAGTAGTTTTAGATTTGACCTTTAAAGGTTAAAGATTTTTGTGAACTTTAAGGGGAGTGCATGCATCAAAGTAAAGTTGAATAAAGTTTGCAAATTTTAAACACTCCTACACTGACTGACAGGGAATTCCGATCGGTCTGGCTATCGGTTCAAAATTTTTATTTTTTATTTTTTGTCGACTCCTAAAAAATATATAGTAATTTTTTAATTGAAATTTTTAAAAAATTATGTGATTTATGTATAATTTGAATACATATAAAAAACAGTATTGAACAGTCGTACAACACTGTTTTACAACATCGTTTTTTATATGTATTCAAATTATACAAAAATCACCGAATTTTATTAAAATTTCAGTTGAAAAAAATACTAATATATATTTTTTGAGAGTCAAAAAAAAAATATTTTGGACCGGTCGAAATTCCCGATCTCCTATAGGATAATTGAATTTTAAATAGGAGAAAAGTGAAAGAGATGGTGAAAATGGGCAGTTAATCACGTTTGCTTTTCCGGCAAACCCTAGAAACCACTTGAGTGGAGTAGAATATTGTCTGAATGTGTACTTTTATGTGCACGAGTAATATTGAAGAAGATGAAAAACAATTTATGTTTTGTGAAAATTAATAAAATTAACAAAATATTATTTTTTTTCTTATAAAAAAAACTCATTGAATTATTCTTTTGTTGAATCGTTAACTATTTTTATTTGATTTGAATTCAGTAAATAATCAACAACTCACAAGCTACTAAGAATACACATGAATCGACTCGAATGTGGAACTTATTAAGTATACATATAATTTAATATTGAACGAGTACATAGGTAATACAAAGTGTATTAAATTTAGTTGAGTACTTAAATAATTAAATGAGTCAAGTCGAGTATTAACTTTTTTTATCTAAAAAATAATGAAAAAATATAGTGTCAAGCTTTGCTCAAGTAGTGGGGTTGAATCCACTAAATAATCAGTCTCACAAGCTATTAAGCTAATGTTTGTTTTCAAGAATTATAATTTTAAATTTATTAATTCTATAATTAAATAATTCTAATTACATTATTGTATTTTATTAAATTATTCATGAAATAACTAAAAATAATCACATGTTATGTTTGTTTTGTCTAGAATTATTTAAAGGATTGGATAAAATTTACCATTTGTACTATTGTATCATTGTTACTAGGGTAATGATCCATACCAGCTATTTGTTATGGATTAAAAAGTGACATATACCATCTCTACGTTCCATTAAAATTGTGACGCCCCCAAAATAGGTATACAATACCCATTCAATTCGCCAAATACATGATACGTGAAAAGCAAACTACAACTTCAATAATACAATTGTCGTGCAAAATATGACAACACATATCTTGTGAGTTTAAATACAATATTGTCTTACAGACAATATCAACACTCAAATAAGTCCTCATTACAATTATTCATACACTATTTTATAAAAATAATGAGGATCTTTAAAAACATCTTTCTAGAACCATCACTCCATACTGCTGACTCGATCTCTGTATGTTACTCACCTCTGAGAAGAAAAATGGAACAAAAAAGAAAAGGGTGAGCACAACTAGCCCGATAAAGAATATTATGACTAAGATAATATAAAACAAATTATCATTAGTCTTGACGGAAAAAATCGATAGAATATAATGATAACAAGTTTTAGATCAATATTACTGCGTGAAAGCAATGATCCATTAGAAAAGTCACGTAGAAATGAATTTAACTATCTTCTAAGATTTAAAAGTTCATCATCAATATTTTATCCCATAACAATCAATCGATATACATCTTTAATCAAATATTCATCTTTTTTGCTACGCCAAAGATATTCATTTTATATCACCAGTTAGTCGTATTAATCTCGACACATGTTCATCTTTGCACTACTGAATCAAAGATATTCATCGATTAATCATTCATCTTTGCACTACGGTAGCGAAGATATTCGATAATATCATCATTTAAGGCGAGGATGATGAAAATACTTTTAAAGAAAAGCGAATCCAATTGAGACGGAAGGACAAATATTAGGGATTAGTATAACAGTTTATCCAAGATCAATAATACTTTATAATAATCAATTGTGAAGCGAAATTCAAAATAACGATCAAAACATGGATCTGATCAAAAATAGTAGCTTTGAATAGACATCTTGGACAAAAAAAAAATTTTTATTTTTATTGAATAATGTATACGTATTAAGTGAATAGTCTTTGTATATGTGAATAAGAACCCAGACATAAAAAGTTCCAAATTTGATTAAAAAGTTCACCAATATTTTGGCATAATGATATTGAAGAAAATAATATCATTTAAGAAGAAAATAACATCCCTTACCTCAAAATAATCGTATTACGATCGAAATATCGGATAGAAAAGTCGAAGGAAACTTATCTTAAAACAACAACTCTCAAAGTATCAAAATACTCACAAAATAATACCGATAATCTAGAGAGAAAGAAAACTTATTTACGGTGTGATTTTCAATTCTAACCTAAACGTCTATTTATAGGAAAATGCTAGAACGTCATAGGAGACTAAAATAATAAAATATCAATATAATTTCTTTCTTTTTTACGCATGCCTCTTGACAATTATCAGCCACCAGCCATCTTTGAACAAAATTTGCAGCCCACATGTGTTAAAATAAAAGTGGGTCCCACCCCATTTTTAATAAAAATTATTTTATTTTCTGAAACTTCAATAATTCATAGAAAATAGTCCGTTTATCAAAAAAATACGAATTTTATGTCCATTTCGCATGAAATCGAATTCTCTACAACTTTGTAGCTTTGAGTTTTCCAAATTCCAAGCGAAAAATATCCAAAAATACAAAACGGATGATTTTAATACTTCCTTTTCAAAAAATCTTGATAAAACACATCAAAGATTAATTTCTTCATTTATAACCACATAAAATAAATAAATCCATCATTTATATCCACATCAAATAAATATTTCCTTATCATATAAATCAATAATTAATTATTCACAAATAATATTACGAGAATCACAATTACGAATGACCAGTTCGTTCCCAGGAAGAGAGGCCATAAGGATTTCTCCTCATCGCCGCGCAATTAGGTGACCAAACCTCCTCGATGAAACTTTCTAGAACTTTATCATTGTCGATAATGATATCTAATAATATTATTCAAATAATATGAATTATTGATCGATAATCAGAAATCTTTATGCGATGAAAATTATTGAAACAATAATAATATAAAATATCAACGCAACAATTATTGAATCAATAAAATATTAAAAGCGATAATTACCGTAACAATTATTGAGTAGTTTCTTCTTACGTGCAATTAATAATTCAACAATCTTGTGCGATACTGGTAATCTTTGTGCGACCACATCAGATTTTAACCACCCGTATTCCAACCAAGGATTATTCAATGGTGTTAATAACTAACTAAAGACCCCAACTTATTATAAATAAAATTAAATTTTCTCTATTTATTATTTTGAAATAGTAAGGGTTGATTTGATTAATGTGGTTAGTTATGGGTAAAATCTTGAATATTTCAAATATCAGTGGTTATAAAATATTCATTTTATCGGAGAATATTCATTTGGTGGTGGAATATTCTTCTTTGTCGAGGAATATTAAATGATGGCGCTAGCGACGACTTTATGTGGGCCCCATAACGAAAAGCGATTGGATGAAAAAAGCATGAGCAGTATAAGTTGTTTATAAATAATGGCGTAGTTATTCTGAATTATCTTGTTGGAATACTTAATTGGTTAAAACACGATGGCACGGTATTGCATCAATTATTGATTCTTACGTGGGAAGGCATTACTCGATAATTATTACTCAATAATTTTTATTCAATATTTTATTTTATTGATTCGATAATTGCTACATTGATATTTTATATTATTGTTGTTTGATAATTGTCACTTCTGAAAGTATTTTATTATCGGATCAATAATTCATATTATTTGAATAATATTATTAGATAATATTATTGGTAATGTCTAGAAAGTTACATCTAAGGAGAGGTTTGGTCACCTAATTGCGGCGCTAGATGAAGGAGAAATCCTTATTGAAAGCCCCTCTTTCTGAGGAATCTACACAGTTGTCGATATTGTGATTACATAATATTATTTGTGAATAATTAATTATTGATTTATATGATAAGGAAAATATTCATTTTATGTGGATATAGATGGAAAAAATTTTTAATGTGACAATTGTTGAAAAATTATTATTTTATCTTTTTGATAAATAATTCATTTAAATATATTATTATATTTTAATAATATAATAATGGTGATATTTTTACAATGAATGTGGGATATATGAGTATATGAGGAGGAGTATTTTTATTACGATTAATGTTTAAAACATGTTAAACATATCGGTGGACCCCATTTCTTGGTAGAAATTGGTTTATAGCACAGTAAAATCGTCTTGGTTTATGGATTTGATCGAACTTACTTTGGAATTTGGAAAAACTTAAACTTATAAAGTTGTAGAGAATGGAATTTCCTATGGAAAGGACATGTGGTTTGAATTTTTCTGATAAAAGGGCTATTTATTATGAATTATTGAAGTTCCGTAGTTCCGAAATAATTGATTTTTAGAAGTTTTAAATATTTATTTTAACAAAAACATTTTTTTGATTTTGGTGAGGGGGGACCACTTGTGTGGTTGATGTTTTCAGTCTTAGAAAGTGTGCGTAGGAATTTATAATATATAAATTATTATTTTATTAAATTTTACTGCTTTGGTGTTACAGCGTTTTCTATAAATAGGGTCTTGGGTTAGAATTGAAAATCACACCGAAACTCTGAAGTTTTCTCTCTCTCTCTATTATTATCGAGCGTATTCTTGTGAGTATTTTGATATTTTGAGTGTTGGTATCGGTCTGAGTTCCTTGAAAGACTATATCCATTATTCGGTCAATTTAAATCTGATCTTTTTTAAGGTAAGGGATATTATTTTTTTTAAATGATATTATTTCTTCTAATATCATTATCTTGGGATTATTGGTAAGATTTTTCTTGTGAAATTTTTGTCTTTTAGTGTAGTTATTATTCATTCGACGTTATTCACGTATCGACATTATTCACGAATCTGACCTATTCACGGAAAAATTAAATTTTTGTTTTTTATCCAAAATATCTATTATGGATACTAGCTTTGATTGTATCCATGTTTTGATCATTCTTGAATTTTACTTCACTATGATTATTTATGAAGTATTTTTGAACTTCGGATTGTTTAAAGTCTGAATCCTTAATATTTGTTCTTTTGTTTCCTTTGGATTCATTTTCTTTAAAATATTTTTCATCATCCTCGGTCCTAAATGATGATTTCTTGAATATCTTTGGCATGCGGTCAAAGATTAATGATTTTATAATGAATATCTTTGGCGTAGTAGTGCAAAGATGAACAGTGTTGAGATGAACATGATGATTGTGATGAATATCTTTGGCTGTAGTGCAAAGATGAATATTTGATTCAAGATGAATATTGATTGATGTTACGAGGATAAAATAATGATGATGGACTTTTAAATTCATAGATTATAGTAGATTTAATTTTCTACGTAACTCTTACATGAATTATTATTTCATTGCGAATATTGATCTGAAACTTGTTGTACATTGTATTTTATCGATTTTTCCTGTTGAAGACTAACGATAATTTGTTCTATATTTTCTTAGTCATAATATTCTTTACTGGGCTAGTTGAGCTCACCCTTTTTCTTTTTTGTTCCATTTTTCTTCTCAGGAGGCAAGAATGTAGCTAGTACTAGTCGGGGTATGGAATGATGGTTCTAGAAGTTGTTTTAGTAGTCCTCACCATTTTTGTAAAATAATATACCAATAATTGTAATGAGGACTTATTTGGGTGTGAATATTGTCTAGACGGCAATATTTGTATTTAAACTCACAATTTTTATGTTGTATTAATAAAGTTGTAGTTGTTTCTGTAGCATGTTATTGACGACTCAAAATGGGTGATGTATACCTATTTTGAGGGCGTCACAGTTGGTATTAGAGCTTAGAGATATGATCTCTGACAGAGATCGGAGAATAGAACTAGGAGGGTTGAGACGAGTAAAACTTTCGCTAGTGTGTCTTACCTAAGCTTATTTGTTGGTTGGTCAGTATATAGGGATATTATGTGATATGTTGATTTTTTAATTAACTCTTGTTTTATGGCAGTATTTGAGAATGTCGACTAAGAATGTTAACAGTGGAGTAAATGAGACTGTGGAGACACCTTTACTCACCAACGAGGAGAACATGCAACAGGCTGGCAATGTTCCTCCTGTAAACAACACCACTGAGCAGATGATGAATGACTAGATGTTTAAAAGCTTTTTGCAGTTCATTCAAAAACAGACGAGGGAGACTCGTGTTCAAAATACAGGTGTAAATGATAACAACGCACGGTTTGTCACGGACCCAATCGATTCGAAGAGTTGGGACCACGAGTGCAGGGAAAGCGGATCCGATTAAAGGCGAGACGTGGGTCGAACAAATCACCAAGATATTCGATGTTTTATGATGCGCGGAGGAACGAAGGTTCCATTCGCCACCTTTATGTTCCAGTAATGAGGCGATTCTTGGTGGGAATCGTGAAGCGTACCCATCCAGTACTTTTCGGCGTGTCTTGGGAGAAGTTTGAAACTTTTCAATGACAAGTTACTTTCACGAAAGTATTCGTCGTATGAAGAAAGTGGAATTCATTAAATTTGGAACAAAATAACATGGCGGTGTCCCGATCTGAGGCAAAGTTTGCGAGTTATCGAGTTTGCACCTCATTTGGTGGAGAATAAGGAACGTATGGCGGGATGTTTACGAGAGGTTTGAAACCCGGCGTACGTCGATATCTCATTTCTCATAAATTTTCTCTCTATTCGGATGTTGTCAATGAGGGCTCAATTGTTAGAGCGAGATAACGAGATACGTTCAACCGAGGGGATCATAACCGAGGATCATACTTGTGGAGCGATCATCGAACAACGATAACCAGGCGGAGAAAGAAGAATACGGACAAAAGCGGTAACCACTCGGTGGTAATCATAGCCATGAGAATAGAAGAAGTGAGTCGGGAGGAGATTTTAAAAGAGGAGATTCAACAATGACCATGTGAAGGCGTCGACACCAAAGAACAATCGGTTCTAAGGGAGGAGAACGACCACCGATCGTATCTTATAAATGTGGAAAAGAGGGACATATCATTAAACCGCCTGACAGTTCAAGGTATGTTATAATTGTGGAAAGGAAGGACATATCGCTCGAGATTATGCGGTGGCGAAACCAAGTCCAATGAGGATGGTGACTCGAAAAGGTCGGCATCTAGAAAAGTCAAAATCAACGATTCTGGAAAGGCGTTTGTCGTGTGGTTGGTCAAAATCGAGGAACCCAAACGAGGTGATCACGGGTAAGCTAATCATAAATTCTTGCGAAGTTTATACCTTACTTGATCTGGGTGCTACCCATTCATTTATCTCTCTAGCTTGTGCTCAACGTTTAAACTTAACTCCGGAGAAATTAGACTTTGATTTATCTGTGGAGACTCAGATTAGGAGAAACTTTCATCACATCCACTTGTTTATAAATCTTGTTTGATCCAAGTTGGCACCATCACATTACTGTTGACCTTATCTCTTTAAAGATACTTGCTTTTGATGTGATTTTAGGGGATTGATTGGTTAACTTCTACTCATCATGCCAAAATTGATTGTTTTAAATAAGGTTGTTAGTTTTCATATTATTCCTAACTTGACTGTTATGCAATTCAAGCAACTAAACCATTAAAATCAATCACCGTCATATCTAGTCATAAAGATATTAGTTTATTGAAAAGCGGATGTCGAGCTTTCTTAGCCCATGTTATGGATTTGAATAAAGACACGTCGATTTGAATAATATTCTGTTATTAGTAAATTTCGACTTGTTTCTAAAGAACTTCCCCTGTCATCCCCGAGCGTGAAGTTGAATTCTTTATTGATCTTGAACTTTGTACAAAGCCCATTTCTAAAACCCCATATCGAATGGCTCTATTGAACTTGAGGGTTAAAGGTCCAACTACGAGGAGTTGTTGGACATCGGTTTCATTCTTCTATTACATCTCCTTGGGGTGCTCTATTTTATTTTGTAAAGAAGAAAAGGCGGGGTATGTGACTTTGTATTGACTATCGAGAATTGAACCATGTCACCATCGAGAATAGGTATCCAGATTACCTCGTATTGATGACTGTTTGACCCGATTTACAGGAGCATAATTCTTTTCAAAGATCTATCTTAGATTACGGATATCATCAATTTGAAGATTAGGCGAGGATATTCAAAGTCGCCTTGAGAACTTCGATCGGGCATTATGAATTTTTAGTCATGTCTTTTGGATTGACTAATGCTCTTGCGACTTTCATGGATATGATGAACCAAGTATTCAAGGACTATTTGGATCGGTTCCTTGTTGTCTTTATTGATGACATTCTCATATATTCTAAAAGCCGTGAAGATCATGAGCACCATTTGAAATTTGGTACTCGAAAGGCTTCGTGAAAACAAGCTATATGCCAGTTGAAGAAATGCGAATTACGGCGAGGAAGTAGCATTCCTTGGGCGCGTGGTGTCAAAACATGGAGTATCTGTTGACCCGTGAAGATTGAGACAATCTGAAAGTTGGGAACAGCAAGAAAGTCGATGGCAAAATCGTAGCTTTTGGGCTTAGTGGTTATTATCGGAGATTCGTGGAAGGATTTTCTCGAATTTCTACTCAGATTAACTCGGTGACTCGAAAAGATACAAAATTAAATATGGAGCGAGGAATGCGAGAAGAGTTTCCAAAGCTCGAGGAGAGACTCATTTAAAGACTGTTACGACAATACCATCTGGATTGGATGGATTTGTTATCTCTGACGATGCTTGAGGCAAAAAGGGTTAGGATGTGTTCTCATGCAAAAGTGGGTAAGTCATAGCCTTTGCCCTCGTGACAACTTAAAAGAATATGAGAGGAATTATCCTACTTTCATGATTTAGAGTTGACGGCCTCGTTTTTTTATTTTAAAGATCCGGAGAGCACTATCTATATAGAGAAAAAGTGGAGATATATTCAAACCATAAAAGCCTCGAATATTTCTTCACCCAAAAGGAACTCGACATGCAACAACAACGACGTTGGCTCGAAACATTAAAGATTATGATCACACCATTCAATACCATCACGGAAAAGCAAACGCGTGGTGGTGACGCGGCGTTGAGTAGAAGATCATATCACGAGGAGCAGTGTGATGATGTCATTATACGCGTAGAACCAACTTTAATCGATGAAGTTAAAGTTGCTCAAGCCACAGACCCAGAGCTGATTCGTATGAAAAAGAAAGTACAAGAGGGTTCTATTCCAAAAGCAAGAATCGATGAAGAAGGAATACTTCGAGTCCACTCCGGACTTTGTGTTCTAACGATTACGATTTAAAGAATAAGATCATGATGGAGCACACAATACACCATTTGCAATCCATCACGGAAGTACCAAAAATATCGTGATCTTGACGTACATTTTGGTGGAACAATATGAAGAGAGAGATCGCGAAGTTTATCTCGAGGTGTTTAACTTGTCGGCGTGTAAAGGCGAAGCATCAAGTGCCTAAGGGTCCATTGCAACCACTTGAGATTACGAAATGGAAGTAGGAACACATTACCATGGGATTTAGATTACGGGTCTTCTCACGGTTTCTCAAGGCATAAATGTTATTTGGGTTATTGTTGATAGATTAACCAAGTCTCCGCTCATTTCTTGCCGAAATCGGAGACTTATTCCTTGAGCGTCTTGCTCATATATGTATGTAAATGAGATTGTGAGATTGCATGGCATGCCAATATCCATAGTTTTGGATCGTGACCCAAGATTCACTTCACGATTTTGGGTTAGCTTGCAAAAAAGCTATGGGCGCGGTTTACGATTGATTCGGCATACCATCCTCAAAGCGGACGGACAATCGAGAGAGGGACTATTCAAACTCTTGAAGATCTATTAAGACTCTGTGTCCTAGATTTCAAAGGGAGTTGGGATAAGTATTTACCATTGGTGGAATTCTCCTACAACAACAGTTATCAGGCAAGTATAGGTGTGGCTCCATTCGAAGCATTGTATGGACGAAAGTGTCGCTCTCCAATATGTTGGGATGAGGTGGGTGAAGCAACATTGTTGGGACCCTAGTTGGTACGTATGACTACGGAAAAGATCCAAATGATTCGACAACGTATACAAATGGCTCAAGATCGACAAAAGAGTTATGCGGATCTTCATCGAAAGGACGTGGAATTTAGTATTGGGGATTATGTATTGTTGCGTGTTGCCCCATGGAAGGGAGTTATAAGATTCGAGAAGAGAGGAAAGCTCAATCCACGATTTATTGGTCCATTTCAGATTCTTGACCGAAGTAGGAAATGTAGCCTATATAGACTTGCGTTACCTCCAAGTATGTCTCGTGTTCATAATTTTTTTCATATATCTGTGCTTCGTAAATATGTGAAAGACTCGAACCGCGTTATTGAGTTAGAACCGGATGAGATAGCCGAAGACTTAACGTACGAGGAGGTATCTGTCAAGATCTTAGATAGAAAGGAGCATGTCTTACGTACAAAGGTCATACCACAAGTTAAAGTTTTATGGAGAAATCATGCTATTGAGGAAATGACCTAGGAGTTAGAAACGAAAATGAAAGCGAGGTATCCTCACCTTTTCGAAACACCAGGTACGTACGTCAATTTCGAGGACGAAATTTCATAAGGAGAGGAGGTTGTAAGACCCCAACTTATTATAAATAAAATCAAATTTCCTCTATTTATTATTTTGAAATAGTAAGGGTTGATTTGATTAATGTGGTTAGTTATGGGTAAAATGCGCAAATATTTTAAATATGTAAGTGGTTATAAAATATTCATTTTATCGGAGAATATTAGTTTGGTCGTGGAATATTCTTCTTTGTCGGGAATATTAAATGCGGCGAGCGACCTTATGTGGGCCCATGTGAGCGCGATTGGATGAAGAAAACGCAGCAGTATAAGTTGTTTATAAATAACGGCGTAGTTATTCACAGTTATCTTGTTGGAATACCGGTGGTTAAAACACGATGCAAGACACGGTATTGCACCAATTATTGATTCTTACGTAGAAGGCATTACTCGATAATTGTTACGATGAATTCTTGTTCAATATTTTATTTTATTGATTCAATAATTGCTACGTTGATATTTTATATTATTGTTGTTTCAATAATTGTCACTTCTGAAAGTATTTTTATTATTATCGATCGATAATTCATATTATTTGAATAATATTATTAGATAATATTATTGGTAATGTCTAGAAAGTTACATCTAAGGAGAGGTTTGGTCACCTAATTGCGTGAGCGATGAGGAGAAATCCTTATTGGAAAGCCCCCTCTTTCCTGGGAACTGCCTGGTTGTCAGTATTGTGATTCTATAATATTATTTGTGAATAATTAATTATTGATTTATATGATAAGGAAAATATTCATTTTATGTGGATATAGATGGAAAAATTTTAATGTGACAATTGTTGAAAAATTATTATTTTATCTTTTTTGATAAATAATTCATTTAAATATATTATTATATTTTAATAATATAATAATGGTGATATTTTTACAATGAATGTGGGATATATGAGTATATGAGGAGGAGTATTTTTGTTACAATTAATGTTTAAAACATGTTAAACATGTTTGGTGGAACCCATTTCTTGGGTGAAATTGGTTTATAAACAAAAAAAATCGTCCATTTGTGGATTTCGGTCAACTTCTGCTTGGAATTTGGAAAAACTTAAACTTACAAAGTTGTAGAGAATGGAATTTCCTATGAAAATGACATGTGTTTCAAATTTTTCTTATAAAAGGGCTATTTATTATGAATTATTGAAGTTCCATAGTTCCGAAATAATTGATTTTTAGAAGTTTTAAATATTTATTTTAACAAAAACGTTTTTTTTTATTTTGGTGAGAGGGGACCACTTGTGTGGTTGATGTTTTCAATCTTAGAAAGTGTGCGTAGGAATTTATAATATATAAATTATTATTTTATTAAATTTTCTGCTTTGGTGTTCTAAGCAATTTCCTATAAATAGGGTGCTTAGGTTAAAATTAAAAATCACACCAAAAATTGAAGTTTTCTCTCTCTTTCTCTCTATATTATCGAAGCGTATTCTTGTAAGTATTTTGATACTTTGAGTGTTGGTATCTGATTGTAAGTTTCTTCAAAGATATATCCCAGTATTCCAAATTAAAATCTGATCTTTTTTTCGAGTAAGGGATATTTTTTTTTTTAAATAATATTATTTCTTCTAATATCATTATTAGGATTATTGGTAAGATTTTTCTTGTGAAATTTTTGTCTTTTAGTGTCGGGATTCTTATTCATTATCGACGTATCTGTTCACTTATTCACGAATCTGACCTTATTCACGGAAAAAATTAAATTTTTTTTTTGTCCAAAATATCTATTATGGATACTAAACTTTGATTGTATCCAAGTGTTTTGATCATTCTTGAATTTTACTTGTTTATGATTATTTATGAAGTATTTTTGAACTTCGGATTGTTTAAAAAGTCTGAATCCTTAGTATTTGTTCTTTTGTTTCATTTGGATTCGTTTTTTTTAAAATATTTTTCATCATCCTCAATCCTAAATGATGATTTTCTTGAATATCTTTGGCGCAGTAGTAAAGATTAATGATTTTATAATGAATATCTTTGGCCAGTAGTGTAAAGATCAACAGTGTTTGAGATGAACATGGTATTGGTGATGAATATCTTTTGGCACATAGTCTGAATGAATATTGATTGATTGATGTTACGAGGATAAAATAATGATGATGGACTTTTAAATTCATAGATTATAGTAGATTTTCTTTTCTACGTAACTCATCTACATAATTATTATTTTCGTTAATGAATATTGATCCAAAACTTGTTGTCTATTGTATTTTATCGATTTTTCCCATTGAAGACTAACGATAATTTTCTATATTATCTTAGTCATAATATTCTTTCTTGAAATTTAGTTGAGTTCACCCTTTTTTTTTTGTTCCATTTTTCTTCTCCGGGAGGCGAGAATGTAACGAAGTCTTAGTCGGGGGTATGGAATGATGGTTTTAGAAGTTGTTTTAGTAGTCCTCACTATTTTTGTAAAATAATGTACCAATAATTATAATGAGAACTTATTTGGGTGTGAATATTATGCAAGCGAAAATATTTGTATTTAAACTCACAGATTTTATGTTGTATTAATAAAGTTGTAGTTGTTTACATCTTATTATTATTGGCGACTTTCAAATGGGTGATGTATACCTATTATGGGAGGCGTCACATACATGCGTTATTTATAAAAACTCAAACTTGTCGTTTTTTTTCAATCCGATAGCTTATTAAGTTATGAGGCTACAAATTGACTCATACTATCAGCGGATATTCTCGACAAAAAAGAATATTCCACGTACCAAACGAATATTCTCCGACAGAAATGAATATTTTACAACCACTTGCTTATTTTATAAAATTTACACATTTCACCCATAACTAAAACAGTATATCAAATTAACACTTTATTAATTTAGAATAATGAATAGAGAAAATTCAATTTAAAAAAATTATCAAAAGTTACGTGTTAAAAACAATGTTCCCCATCCGCTAGAATTACTAGCGGATGGCATATTCCCACCAACCCTCTGGTTATTATCCTATTTTTTTGGCCATGGAAATCCCTCTCTCCCCTTCTCTCTCTTCTCACTTTCAGATCCCCTGCCTTTCGTCCTCTGTCTCTTCTCTCTCCACCCAAAATACCACTCCTTTCACATGGCCACTGCATCCCCAAAGCCCACTTCCAGGTTCCTCTCCGCCACATCACGCAAAATTACCCTTAAATCATCAAATTTCTCCTAAAACCCACCTCAAAATCCAATTGCAGGGGAAAAAAACCAAAAACCCATCAAGTTGTTGAGAATTGCAGGGGAAAAAAACCAAAAACCCATCAAGTTGTCGTCTCAACAAGTTGTCCCAATTCGTCAATTCCTTTTCACATTTTTCCGCCAGAAATTCTAGCAGACTAAATGTTCATTTATGATATGAGGGTATAATCGGTAGAATTGTGTCAACAACCGGTCCGCTAGGAATTCTAGCGAACAACGAGTTTTGATTTTAAATCTCAGCCCTTGATAATTGTAATAGAGGGTGGAGATGGTATTTGTCATTTTTTAATCTATAGTAAATATATATTATGGATCATTGTCCTTATTACAAATAACAAAAATATCACATTCTCATTAGTTTGAGTATAGATGGATATGATAGATACAATACTGTCGTCACTTTAAACAAAGTTAAAGATTAATTTTGTTCATAAATTTTTTGGTCACAAATGTTAAGAATTATAATACCTAAATGGATATGGGATTAAATAGTTTTCTCTTTTAAATTATTTTATTATCCTGAAATTAATAGTCACAAATCTATTTTTAAAATAAACAAATTACTTAAAATTAAGTGTTATCCTTACAAAAAAAAAAAAAAAACATTACCTAAGAATATACATAAATATATTAGGTGTATATATATAATTTAATATTCAACCAGCACTTGGGTAATACAAAACGTGTCAAATTCAATTAGTATTTAAATAGTTAAATGAGTGGAGTCAAATATGAACTTTATTTATCTAAAAAAAAACATGTAAAAAAATAGTACCAACTACCAAGTTTTACTCAAGTAGTGGAGTTAAATCAATCTTACTTGGGTTGGGTTGATGCCTTGAATATATGAGTTTTATACCCAATTGGCCAATTTCATTACAACAAGACTACAGTTACCCCAGCCCAATATCTTAATTGAAAATTTCTGTGAACATAAAAATTGAATATAGAAGATATTCATCTTAACCATGTAAATAAAACTTAAACCCTAGCTCCCTATTGTTAGGCTTTATGCTCATAGGTGGAAGAAGAAGAACCAATAATCCTTTGATGGGAACACACCCATTCATGGTGCCTAGTGATGAATGATAATTCATCAACACTTTACTACTCCATGCCCCGAATCAGAGGCACACTTGACTGTTAACTCTCTTTTTTTAAATCATAATTAATAGGCAGGATTTCCTAGGACAACTTTTGAAGTAAACCTTTTTCATTAATATTTTTATAACATTAAATTTCAAAACTAAAATATGTACTTAAGAAAAGAATTTTTTTTATTTGGTTATAAAAAATTACAATATATTACCTCAATTTTAGCAATATTAAATATTATTACTTTAAAACATTTTTTTAATCACAAATTGTGTACTCCAAATTCCAAAGTTTAAACTTTAAATTTCACTAGTATTAAAAATTAAAAATAAATAGTAGTACACACTTCTCCTGAGGTGCAGGGTGGGACTTGGGAGTATAAGAGGGAAAAGTTTTACTCCTTGAAAGGCCCCTCCATAATCTTTTCTTTTCTTCTCATTTCATCAGAACTCTCTCCCTATATATATATATATATATACATATATACATATATGTATTGATAGTCTGTTGCATGAAAAATTTGATGATGGAAAATCAAGGAGGCGGCAATACAGTGTTAAGGGACTATAGGAAAGGAAACTGGACAGTACAAGAAACAATGGTTCTTATTGAGGCAAAGAAAATGGATGAAGAAAGAAGGATGAAGAGGCAAGGGGAAAGTAGTGATGGGAGGAGCAAACCTGCAGAGCTTAGATGGAAATGGGTTGAGGATTATTGTTGGAGAAATGGGTGTTTGAGAAGCCAAAATCAGTGTAATGATAAGTGGGATAATTTGATGAGGGATTTCAAGAAAGTTAGAGATTATGAGAGGAGAATGTTGGGTGGAAATAATGAACAAGGGGAGGAAGGTTCTTATTGGAAGATGGAAAAGAGTGAGAGGAAAGATAAGAACTTGCCTTCTAATATGTTGCCTCAGATTTATGAGGCTTTGGTTGAGGTGGTGGAGAGGAAAGGGCAAAGGGTGTTTGGTAGTGGTGGTGGTGGTAACGGTGGTGGTGGGGCTAGTAGTTCTAATCCCAATATTATGTCTTCTATTTTGGGACAAGTAGAAGGGCCTTCTTGTAAAATTGTCCAGTCAGTTTCATTGCCTCCTCAATTGCAACAACATATGTCAGTTGTATTGCCACTCCCACCACCACAGCAGCCACCACAGCCGCCGCCGCCGCCACCACCACCACCATCCCTCCCTTTTTCTCATCCATTGCCCATAGTAGGTACTCTCTCCTTTGTTTTTCCTCTGTTTTCAAGAATTTCACAACTGCTTTAGGCTATTAATTTCCTTTTATTTATTTTTAGTAATGATTCTTTTGTTTTATTATTTCTGCATTGTGTTTATGATTTGGATATTTGTGTGATAGTCAGATTCTGATACAAGTGAGTATTCAGACTCACCAGCAAAAAGAAGGAGAAGAGGAGAAGGAACGAGTACTACTGCTGAAGCTGGTGGTACAAGTGATTCACAAGAAGTTGGCTCTGCAATCTCAAAAAGTGTTTCCCTTATAGCAGGAGCAATTCAGGCCAGTGAGGAGAGAGAAGAAAGAAGGCACAAAGAGCTATTGAATATGCATGAAAGAAGGCTGCAGATTGAGGAGACCAAAGCTGAGATCAATAGACAAGGCATTAGTGGTTTGGTTGATGCCATTAACAAGCTTTCCCATTCAGTCCTTGCTCTGGCTGCCAATAAAAACCAACCAACTCCTAAATGATCTTCAATTTTATATTTTACTCATTTCACTTAAATAATTCAGTACTTGCATATTTATTATATAGCTTTATGGATAGGGCCGGGGGACTAGAGAGACCTTAACCTTAATCACATTTTCTTGTACATAGATGAATCATGATCTCATTTTTATGCTGCATCATGTGGTTTAATTCATCACAATTAATTAATTTTACAACAATGATGAGAACTCATTTTTATGTATTTGTTTTTGATTCCCATGTGAATCTCATTTGCACTCTATGTAGCCACAGGGGAGGCTTGGTTTGGTTGTACCACTACTATATTCAATGACATATCTTGGCATTGGCCTGTTTCGTGTCAATGCATGCGATTATAGTTTCTCATCTATCTCTATCATCTCTCAAAAGGGTTGGTCATAAATCTATTCCAAAAGAAATCTACATTATTTCCCCTCATTTTCACACAGTAATAGAGAAAACAAGTATATATATATACTACTGTGTAGTATACAGTTGTCTATGGCTACGATTTTTTTGGATTATAGCTATAGCGACGGGTGAACTTTCGTTATAACTCAAAAAAACTGTCGTCATAGACGACTGTGTACTACACAGTTGTGTATATACTTTTTTATATATATATATGTTCAAACCAAGAAATTGTAGCACGTACATAAAATGTTGAAGATTTTAAAGAAAATGTTTATTCGTCTAAAAATAATTTATTTTAAATATAATTTATTTAACTGTAAACAAAATGTTGTCAAACGCAATACACCAAAAAAATATATGATATAATTGAAGTTATTGACACACCAAAAACTAAGGTGGCAAACGCTGCAAAATTTAATTAATAACCAAACAATATAGTTTTAGTTGTAGCTAAATTTAAAGTGGCAGGAGAGAGAGAGAGAGAGAGAGAGAGAGAGAGAGCGAGGGGAGCTCCTGCTAGCTAGCAACTGGGGACACTGACAAAAAAAAAATCAGAGAAAAAGCACACAGGGAAAGGGTCCTGTAAATATGTATGTATGGCATATATCCCAAAAGACTGGTCAAACAAAGACTGGGTGGTCAATGATATCTTAGGGGATGCCAGGGAGTACCATGACGCAATGGACATTTATGTGTTATTATTGGTGTCAGTCTTCCTCCTTCCTCCTTCCTCCTTCCTCCTTGTGAAGAGCTCTCTCTCTCTCTCTCTATATATATATATATAATGTATGTATATTTTATGTGTGGTATATAAAGACTAAATAGGGTGTTGTTTCATTTCCATTTTTCAAATATTTTTTTTCCTTTCCCCACTCAGAACTGAGCAGAGTTATTATTGGCTAATTGGGGTGAGCCTTGTTCAACTTTTCTGACAAAAAGGTTCTCTTCCCCTCCTGCCATCTAGTTTGCCTTTTTCTTTGTGGAATGAGAGAGAAAAAGAAGAAAATGTTATTGCTATTTAGCCTTTTTATTTGGCTCTGTTCAAGTTTAGACATCCTGTAGAACAATAATTCATGATTTTCAAAGGGTTTATACAGTGATTGATCCAAAGAAAAAAGGGTTTAGATATGTGGATCAAGGTAAGGTTTTAAGGTCAGATGTCTAATTACGTCCATGGGCAATAAAAAATAGTGGATTCGTGAGTGAGTACAATGTCAATTGGACGGCTATACGTGGATCAAATACAAGTAATAAATATTCGTAAAATAAAGATTTAGTTAATTTCATGATAAGTTGGTCAATTGATTAATACAGTGTTGACACGCAAAAAAAGATTACATTTCGCCTGTGTGTACTGATCAATTGACCAAAGTTAATTTCATAATAATCACTCTCCTAAAATAAATAGTTATTAATTATTATGACATGATTTTAATGAATTTTTTTTACCATTAAGATTGCATTTCAACATCAAGGAAGGAGGATCCAATCTCACTATCTCCGCTATGCAAAAGTTTGGTGCTACTATTTAGCAAAGCCTCGATTGTGTGTTTCACGAGTTTTCGTTGACTTGTCTTTATAAAGACTAATGCTACACCTACAAATTTTTTTACATAAAATAATATAAGAAAATAATATGCATGTCGGTAAATATTTAATGAAATTAAATAAAATAAATTAAAATAAGAGCCTTCTTAAATCTTATCTATCACATGTATGGACATACAGCTAAAAAAATTTGCAATGTATAACACGACTCAATAATGTATCAAGTTGTAATTAATTGACGATACACCATATATGAATAGACCCAATGATCATAACCAACGACAACCATGCACATTATTTATTTAATAATATATCTAAGCGTTTATCATCAAAGAATTATTGCTATATAAAATTTTAATATTAAGTTTGGTCCAATTATCATGGAATGTTGATACAGATGCATAGAGCCAGAGGCACAACAGATAAATTGAACTAAAGCAACAAAGACATGGAGACATGGAGGCATGGAGCAAATAAGCCAATAAGAGTGGCTTAACTTAACTCAGTGGCCCAAGGTTGGAATGGGATTGGGTTCAGTTTGTCTAGCTGCTGGTTCTCAAGCCCGTATGGGCAACTACTTCTACTGAAAACTAATGATGGTAAAAATATCTTACAAAAAATGACTTATAAAAGGGGAGCGGTTAATATGAAGTTAATTTTGGTCAATTGATCAATATAATATCGACATATCGACATGCAGACGAGAGGTGAGTTAACTTCATAATAACCAAATCCTTATAAAAGACGAATATAAAATAATGTGACTGATTGTAATTAGTTATTATTACTAGGTTCACTCACTCATGTACTATGGATCATCAACTAATTACACATTAAATTCTTGAGTCTTTTAGGGGGACATTCTTGTACCGACATTCTAGCGACTTTTTTTTTTTTGGTTTTTTTTGTAGTATCTCCCAAAAAATGTATAGCATTTATTCCAACTGAAATTTTTACAGAAAACAATATTTTAGGTGTAATTTGATATATACAAAAAACAGGGTTGTACAGACTGTACATGTCATATTTCTTGTATGTATCCAAATTACACCTAAAATGCTGTTTTTTTTAAAAAAAAATCAGTTGGAATAAATACTATATATTTTTTGAGAGGTACTACAAAAAAAAAAAAAAAAAAAAAGATCGATAAAAATGTCACTAGAACAATATCCCCTAGACTTATCGTAAATTCTTTTATCAACATAACAATGTATATTCTAGTATGAAAATTACTTCATACTACAAGTAAGAGTATTCAAATGTTACACAAGTCCTTTTAGTAACAAAAAATTTGGTGGACTTGTTCTGTGGGAAGAAACAATTCAATGCGTCTCAATTTACTTTATGGTATTGGGTACGTTTGGAACTTGAAAACTTCATGAAAGTATGAAGAAAAAAAATGAAAAAAAAAATTAACTTGATAGTAATGAGTTAGTAAAAAAGGTTATAAGGTCTTTTATACATGAATTTCTTTGAATATTTTTCTTACAAGACTTTGAAGACTTAAATTAAATACTACAAAAAGAAAAAGAAAAAATTAGAATCCTCTATTACACCTATCTTCTAATTTTTTTAATACATATTTTAGCAACAAAAATATTTTATTTAGTGATAAAATAAAATTTATCACAAAAAAATAAAGACACGATAAATTTTATCACAAATAATTATGTTGTTAAAAATAATAATTGTATCACAAAAAGTATATTAGAGAAAATTGAATAATAAATATAATGGAGGGAATCCAAAAAATAAGAATTACACACACATAGTGGAAAATGGGGAAAATCGGCATGCACTATTAACTGCATTGTTTTCATAATTTCCCCGATCGGTCAGTTCAATCGATTGAACCGGGAATTAGTTATGGTCCAGTCTGGTTTGATCCGGTTAAATAAATTTGGTCAAAATTCAGATTGAACCGGTTGACCATCGATCAAATCGGTGGTTCAATCTGTAAAATCGGTTAAATTGACCTGGCGAACCGTGTTTTTTTTAAAATATTTTTTGTGCCAAAAAAAATTAATATTAAAATTAATCACTTTTAGTAATATTGTAACTCAACTCTATTATTGTTTTAATACATAAAAATAGATTTTTAAAATTTTTATTAACTATTAATAATATATATTTTTATATATTTATGACTAGAGCTGCAACCGAATTTTGTCGAACTCAAATCGAACTCGAACAATTTTAGTTGAACTCAAATATGTTCGAGTAACTTGATCCAACCAATAACTACGTACGAGTTCGGATCGTTTGGTGTTCGCGAACAAGTCGAACATAAACTTGTTCGCGAACACAAGCTTGTTCGCAAACACAAACTGTAAGACCTCAACTTATTATAAATAAAATTAAATTTTATCTATTTATTATTTTAAAATAGTAAGGGTTGATTTGATTAATGTGGTTAGTTATGGGTAAAATGCGCAAAATATTTTAAATATGCAAGTGGTTATAGAATATTCATTTTATCGGAGAATATTCGTTTGGTCGTGAAATATTCTTACTGTCGGGGAATATTCGTACGACGGCGCAGTCTTGTGTGGGCCCCATAACGGAAAGCGATTGAATGAAGAAAATAACAAATATAAGTTGTTTATAAATAACTACAGTAGTTATTACTGCTAATCTTGTTAAAATACCTTATGGTTAAAACACTCTACATTACTAGATACACCAATTATTGATTCTTACGTAAGAAGGCACTACTTAATAATTATTACGTAATTCTTCGCTCAATATTTTATTTTATTGATTCAATAATTGCTACGTTTATATTTTATATTATTGTTGTTTCAATAATTGTCACTACACATATTTTTCATTATCGGATCAATAATTCATATTATTTGAATAATATTATTAGATAACATTATTGGCAATGTCTAGAAAGTTACATCTAAGGAGAGGTTTGGTCACCTAATTGCGGCGGCAAGTAAGAGAAATCCTTATTGGAAAGCCCCTTTCCTGAGAAATGCACCTGTTGCAAGATTTGTGATTCTGTAATATTATTTGTGAATAATTAATTATTGATTTATATGATAAGAAAATATTTATTTTATGTGGATATAGATGGAGAAAATTTTTAATATGACAATTGTTGAAAATTGATATTTTATCTTTTTCGATAAAATAATTCATTTAAATATATTATTATATTTTAATAATATAATAATGGTGATATTTTTACAATGAATGTGGGATATATGAATAAATGAGGAGAAAAAGTATTTTTGTTACAAAAAAATGTTTAAAATATGTTAAACATCTTTGCGGGCCCCACTTTGTGACCGAAATTGGATTATAGCCCATAAAATCACCCGTTTATGGATTTCGGTCAACTTCTTCTTGAAATTTGGAAAAACTTAAACTTACAAAGTTGTAGGGAATGAAAATTCCTATGGAAAGGACACGTGGTTCGAATTTTTCTGATAAAAGGGATATTTATTATGAATTATTGAAGTTCTGAAGTTCCAAAATAATTGATTTTTAGAAGTTTTAATTATGTTTTTTAAGAAAAAAAATTTTTGGGCTACACTAACATGTGCAAAATGAGCTGAGATCAGTTGTCTAAGGTGGGCTTGAATTTTATTAATTATATTAATATTATATTAAATTTTCTGCTTTGGTGTTCTAAGCATTTTCCTATAAATAGGGTGCTTAGGTTAGAATTGAAAATTACACCAGAAATTGAAGTTTTCTCTCTCTTTCTCTCTCTATATTATCGAAATGTATTCTTGTGAGTATTTTGATACTTTGAGTGTTGCTATATCTATGTAAGTTCCTTCAAAGACTATATCTAGTATTCCAAATTTAAGTATACTTTTTCAAGGTAAGGGATATTATTTTTTTTAAAATGATATTATTTCTTCTAATATCATTATGCCGGAATATTGGTAAGATTTTTTTTGTGAAATTTTTGTCTTTTAGTGTCGGGATTACTATTCACGTATACGACACTAATCACGTATACGGCACGATTTACGAATACGACACTATTCACAGAAAAATTAAATTTTCATATTTTGTCCAAAATATCTATTATGGATACTAGGTTTGATTGTATCCATGTTTTGATCAATCTTGAATTTTACTTCACTGTGATTATTTATGAAGTATTTTTGAACTCGGATTGTTTAAAGTACGAATCCATAATACTTGTTCTTTTGTTTCACTGAATTCATTTTCTTTAAAATATTTTTTATCATCCTCAGTCCTAAATGATGGTATTACTGAATATCTTTAGCCTGTAGTGCAAAGATGATTGATTTTCTTATGAATATCTTTGGCCCGTAGTGCAAAGATGTACATGTGTTGAGATGAACATGACCGACTAATGCTCCTGCGACTTTCATGGATATGATGAACCGAGTATTCAAGGACTATTTGGATCAGTTCGTTGTTGTCTTTATTGATGACATTCTTATATATTCCAAAAGCCGTGAAAATCATGAGCACCATTTGAAGCTGGTACTCCAAAGGCTTCGTGAAAACAAGCTATATGCCAAGTTGAAGAAATACGAAATTTGGCTTGAGAAAGTAGCATTCCTTAGGCACGTGGTGTCAAAACATGGAGTATCTGTCGACCCGGCGAAGATTGAAGCAATACAAAGTTAGAAGCACCAAAAGTCGGTGGATCAAGTGCACGTAGCTTTACGGGCTGGCCGGTTATTATCGGAGATTCGTGGAAGGATTTTCTCGAATCGCTACCCCATTAACTCAACCGACTTTTAAAGATACAAAATTGTGATGGAGCGAGGAATGCGAAAAGGGTTTCAAGAGCTTAAGAGGAGACTCATTTCGGCACTGTTCGACAATACCATCCGGTTCGGATGAATTTGTTATCTACAATGATGCTTCGTGCAAAGGATTAGGATGTGTTCTCATGCAACATAGGAAAGTCATAGTCTGCCTCATGACAACTTAAAAATATGAGAGGAATTATCCTACTCATGATCTAGAGTTAGCGGCCGGATCGTTTTACTTAAAGATCTGGAGACACTATCTATATGGAGAGAAAATGGAGATATATTCATACCATAAAAGCCTCAATTATTTCTTCACCCAAAAGGAACTCAACATGCGACAACGACGTTGGCTCGAGTTAAAAAAAGAATATGACCACACCATTCAATACCATCCCGAAAAGCAAACGCGGTAGGCGGCGCGTTGAGTAGAAGATCATATCGAGAACGAAAGTGCGATGATATCAAGTATACGCATAGAACCAACTTTAATCGATAAAGTTAAAGTTGCTCAAGCCACAGACCTAGAGCTGATGCGTATGAAGAAGAAAGTACAAGAAGGTGTTATTCCAGAAGCAAGAATCGTTGAAGAAGGAATACTTCGAGTCCACTCCAGACTTTGTGTTCCTAACGATTCTGATTTAAAGAACAAGATCATGATGGAGGCACACAATACACCATTTGTAATCCATCCTGGAAGTACCAAAAATGTATCGTGATCTTCGACATACATTTTGGTGGAACAATGTGAAGAGAGAGATTGCAAAGTTTATCTCGAGGTGTTTAACTTGTCAACGTGTAAAGGCGGAGTATCAAGAATCTAAGGGTCCGTTGCAACCACTTGAGATTCCAAAATGGAAGTTGGAACACATTACCATGGATTTCGTTACGGGTCTTCCCACGGTTTCTCAAGGTGTAAATGATATTTGGGTTATTGTTGATAGATTAACCAAGTCCTTTCGCCTCTTGTCGACACGGAGACTTATTCCCTTGAACGTCTTACTCATATGTATGTAAATGAGATTGTGAGATTGCATGGCATGCCAGTATCCATTGTTTCAGATCGTGACCTAAGATTCACTTCACGATTTTGGGTTAGCTTGCAAAAAGCTATGGGCACGGATTTACGATTCAGTTCGGCATACCATCCTCAAACGGACGGACAATCAGATAGGACTATTCAAACTCTTGAAGATTTATTAAGTCTCTGTGTCCTAGACTTCAAAGGGAGTTAGGATAAGTATTTACCATTGGTGGAATTCTCCTACAACAACAGTTATCAGGCAAGTATAGGTGTGGCTCCATTCGAAGCATTGTATGGACGAAAGTGTCGCTCTCCAATATGTTGGGATGAGGTGGGTGAAGCAACATTGTTGGGACCCGAGTTGGTACGTATGACTACGAAAAAGATCCAAATGATTCGACAACGTATATAAATGGCTCAAGATCGACAAAAGAGCTATGCGGATCTTCATCGAAAGGACGTGGAATTTAGTATTGGGGATCATGTATTGTTGTGTGTTTCCCCATGGAAAGGAGTTACAAGATTCGGGAAGAGAGGAAAGCTCAATCCATAATTTATTGGTTCATTTCAGATTCTTGACCGAGTAGGAAATGTAGCCTATAGACTCGCGTTACCTCCAAGTATGTCTCGTGTTCATAATGTTTTTCATATATCTGTGTGCTTCGTAAATATGTGAAAGACTTAACGTACGAGGAGGTACCTGTTAAGATCTTGGATAGGAAGGAGCATGTCTTACGTACAAAGGTCATACCATAAGTCAAAGTTTTGTGGAGGAACCATGTTATTGAAGAAATGACCTGGGAGTTGGAAACGGAAATGAAAGCGAGGTATCCTCACCTTTTCGAAACACCAGGTACGTAAGTCAATTTCGAGGAAGAAATTTCGTAAGGAGGGGAGGTTGTAAGACCCCAACTTATTATAAATAAAATTAAATTTTCTCTATTTATTATTTTGAAATAGTAAGGGTTGATTTGATTAATGTGGTTAGTTATGGGTAAAATGCGTAAATATTTCAAATATGCAAGTGGTTATAGAATATTCATTTTATCGGAGAATATTCGTTTGGTCATGGAATATTCTTACTGTTGGAGAATATTAAATGCGATGACCTTGACCTTGTGTGGGCCCCATAACGAAAGCGATTGGATGAAGAAAAACGACAAGTATAAGTTATTTATAAATAACGGCGTGAGTTATTCTGTAAATCTTGTTGGAATACCGTTGGTTAAAAACACAAGAAGACACCATATATAGCACCAATTATTGATTCTTACGTAGGAAGGCATTACTCAATAATTCTTACAATAGTTATTGTTCAATATTTTATTTTATTGATTCAATAATTGCTACGTTTATATTTTATATTATTGTTATTTCAATAATTGTCCTACTGCGATATTTTCATTATCGGATCAATAATTCATATTATTTGAATAATATTATTAGATAACATTATTGTCAATGTCTAGAAAGTTACGTCTAAGGAGAGGTTTGGTCACCTAATCAATTGCTACCAAAGATGAGAGAAATCCTTATTGAAAAGCCCCTCTTTCCTCGGAATGCACTGGTTGCCAGTATTGTGATTCTGTAATATTATTTGTGAATAATTAATTATTGATTTATATGATAAGGAAAATATTCATTTTATGTGGATATAGATGGAAATTTTTTTTAATGTGAATATTGTTGAAAATTGATATTTTATCTTTTTCGATAAAATAATTCATTTAAATATATTATTATATTTTAATAATATAATAATAGTGATATTTTTACAATGAATGTGGAATATATGAATAAATGAGGAAGAGTATTTTTGTTACAAAAAAATGTTTAAAAAATGTTAAACATGTTTGTGGGCCCCACTTTGTGACCGAAATTGGATTATAACCCGTAAAATCGCCCGTTTATGGATTTCAGTCAACTTCTGCTTGGAATTTGGAAAAACTTAAACTTACAAAGTTGTAGAGAATGGAATTTTCTATGAAAAGGACACGTGGTTCGAATTTTTATGATAAAAGAGCTATTTATTATGAATTATTGAAGTTCTGAAGTTCTAGAATAATTGATTTTTGGAAGTTTTAATTATGTTTATTAAGAAAAAAGTTTTTTGGGCTACACTAACATGCAAAATGAGCTGAGATCATTTGTCTAAGGTGGGCTTGAATTTTGTTAATTATATTAATATTATATTAAATTTTTTGTTTTGGTGCTCTAAGCATTTTCTTATAAATAGGGTGTTTAGGTTAGAATTGAAAATCACACCAGAAACTGAAGTTTTCTCTCTCTTTCTCTCTCTATATTATCGAGCGTATTCTTGTGAGTATTTTGATACTTTGAGTGTTGCTATACTATTGAAGTTCCTTCAAAGACTATATCCGGTATTCCAAATTTAGAAATACAGTCTTTTCAAGGTAAGGGATATTATTTTTTTTAAAATGATATTATTTCTTCTAATATCATTATGCCGGAATATTGGTAAGATTTTTTTGTGAAATTTTTGTCTTTTAGTGTCGGGGTTACTATTTAGGTATACGGCACTATTCACGTATACGGCACGATTCACGAATATGGCACTATTTACAGAAAAATTAAATTTTTGTATTTTGTCCAAAATATCTTTTATGGATACTAGCTTTGATTGTATTCATGTTTTGATCATTCTTGAATTTTACTTCACTATGATTATTTATGAAGTATTTTTGAACTCGGATTGTTTAAAGTACGAATCCATAATACTTGTTCTTTTGTTTCAATTGGATTCATTTTCTTTAAAATATTTTTCATCATCCTCGATTCTAAATGATGGTATTCTTCGAATATCTTTGGCACAGAGTGCAAAGATGGTTGATTTTCTTATGAATGTCTTTGGCCCGTAGTGCAAAGATGTACAGGTGTTGAGATGAACATGACCGACTGATGAATATCTTTGGCCTGTAGTGCAAAGATGAATATTTGGTTCAAGATGAATATTGGTTGATGTTACAGGGATAAAATATTGATGATGAAATTTTAAATTAATAGATTATAGTAGATTTCATTCTCTACGTAACTCTTCTATGAATTTTTATTTCCGCTGCAAATATTGATCTGAAACTTGTTGTCTATTGTATTTTATCAGATTTTTCCCTGTTGAAGACCAACGATAATTTGTTCTATATTATCTTAGTCATAATATTCTTTACTGGACTAGTTGAGCTCACCCTTTTTCTTTTTGTTCCATTTTTCTTCTTAGGAGGCGAGGATGTAGCGAGTTCTAGTCGGGGTGTGGAATGATGGATCTAAAAAGTTGTCTTAGTAGTCCTCACCATTTTTGTAAAATAATGTACCAATAATTATAATGAGGACTTATTTGGGTGTGAATATTGTCTAGATGGCAATATTTGTATTTAAACTCACAGTTTATATGTTGTATTAATAAAGTTGTAGTTGTTTCTGTACTATGTTATTGACGACTCAAAATGGGTGATGTATACCTATTTTTGGAGCGTCACACAAACTATGTTCCCAAACACCAAACTTGTTCACGAACACAAACTTGCTCACGAACACAAACTTAGAACTCTGAAGCAAAAACAGTTAAATAAATACCAAAAATGTATTCTCTAAGAGTTTAAGTATTCAATCAAAAATTAGACCAAATATTGTAATCAACATTCATCCAAAAATACCAAAACCAAAAATGATTACTTAGACCTTAAAAGTTAAAAGTTAGCAAGTACTTAGAAATTATTGATTACAAATATCAACAATCAAATTTTAATATCGAAAAGCCTTTCAACTCTTCAAGATCCAACTACTTCTAACAGAGTTTACAAACAAATGATTATCAAAAACTCACAATTTAATATCAGTAATGTATTTCTTTTGTTGTCATTTTTAATTAATATTCATTTTTTTTTACAATTTTTAAATTTAATATCTAGTTTTTATTTTCAATCTTCAAATTTATGTATAGTTTTTTAAAGTTTCAAAATTATTCAAGAAATAATTTAATGATTATTACTCTATTATCAAGTCTCGATACGTATATTGAAGTCTTGATTTTCTATCTCGATTTGATAATTTTAATAACTCATGTATATATAAGCAACTGGATTGTATCATTCTTTAATTAATGTCAAATTATCATTACATGATGATTAATGACTTTATTTATGTGCTTTATGATATGAGTTATTATTTATTAAATTATTATGGATGTAAATTATAATAATTCAACAATCATTGTTCAAAGTTTTATGAAAATATTAAAATTATTTTAATTAAATTAGAATTTAGAGGTGAAGAAGTACACATTATTATCTATTAATTATTTAATAAAAAGTTTACTTATAATAAATTATTAAAAACAAAAGATGTTTAGGTAATAAAAAATAACTACATATTTAAAATTATTAATAAAACAAACTTTAAAATTTAATATGAAATAACCAATTATTTATAATTAGAATTTTAGAAACAATTTAAACATGTAATTAAGAAACCGAACTACTCGAACCGAACTCGAACTTATCGAATTGAACACGAACACGAACACGAACTTACCGAAACGAACAGAATCAATTGGTTCGCGAATATGTTCGATCGAGCAATCAAACTGAACACTATGTGCGAACTCGACTCATTGCATTTAGTAAGTCGAACTGAACTCGAACCAACCAAACCGATATGCTAATAGCCGGTTTGCGTTTGCAACCCTATTTATGACGTCATCAGTTTAATAACGGTTCAAACACTGGTTGAATCAGTGACCTATTTACCCAATAATTTTTTTTAATTCAATAATCGATCCGAATCTGAAAATATTAGTCCGCCAAAAATATATTCTACTCAAAAAGATTTTATTTTCTTATACTAAATTTGGATCTGACGCGATGTGCAAGGAGTTATGAAAGCCGGAAGCCAGCATATTATATTCGAGGACATTTTTATGTTGGAGTTAAAAGGATAATATTTCAAAAGTTTTCAATTTCATACCTTTAAACTTTAATCAACATAAAATATATTTTTAATTGTGCAAAATTATTAAAAAATATTTTTGTACATACCAAAATTATTTTATATTTTTAAAAAGTATTTCATATTAAAACTTGACAAAGAATAATTATATACAAATGGCCTCCAATAACACCATAATTTAGGAGAAAAATAAATGCTTTTATCACGATAAATAATAAATATAAAATCTCTCAATATAATTCTAATTTCTTTATTTTTCTTAAATTATTTATATGTCATGGTGTTATTTACGTGTCATGGTATTATTGAAATATATAAATCTCTAATTTTATCGGTCATTCGTATAATTTATGTATTTATTTTTTGTTTTTGTTTTGCAATAGAGAGGTAACTTAATAAAGCCTCTTATAAAATTTGGAAAAAAATAATTTACCCAAGAAGAAAAACATAGAGGAACAAAAAATGGACATATTTGAGCAGGGTTAAATATACTTTTCCTCATTCTACTCGACCTCGGTTTACAAATGAATCATTGAACTGAATTTTTTTTCATTCGACTCACTGAATTACAATTTTTTTACAAATCGTTACAAATTCCGTTAAATTGTTTGACTTTGGACGGAAAAATTACACGAATTGCCACGTAAGAGAGAGAAATCCTACATGTCATATATTTTTCTTTGTGGCATGCCTAAATGGAAACTTGTATAAATTTAATGCTAAATTAATCTCAAATCAAATAAATAAAATAAAATAATGCATTCAAAATAAAAGTATAATAAAAATAATTTTTAAAATTTTATTTTAATCATGAATATTTGTACAATTTTAAATAAATTATATAAATTACACATAATTATATAATTTTCTTTTAATTTAAATAACTCATTAAATCCATTAATTTAATTAACCTCTCTTCAGATAAAGCTAAAATTAGTAATAAAATATATAAATGTATGAGGCAAAGTTTGCAGAGTTATCCAGATTTGCACCTCATTTGGTGGAGAATGAGGAGCGTATGACGCGGATGTTTCTGAGAGGTTTGAAACCCGGCATACGTCAGTATCTCATTTCTTATAAATTTTCTCTCTATTCAGATGTTGTCAACAGGGCTCAATTGTTAGAGTGAGATAACGAGTACGTTCAACCGAGGGACCATAACCAGGATTATACTGGTGACAGCAGTCATCAGAACAATGATAACCAGCGGAGAAAGAAGAATACGGACAAAAGTGGCAACCACTCTGGTGGTAATCATGACCATGAGAATAAAAGAAGCGAGTCGGGAGGAGATTTTAAAAAGAGGATATTCAACAACGACCACTATGAAGATGTCAGCCAAAGAAAGAATCGGTTCTAAGGGAGGAGAACGACCACCAATCAGATATCTTATAAATGTGGAAAAGAAGGACATATCATTGGCCGCCTACAACAGCTTCAAGGTATGCTATAATTGTGGAAAAGAAGGACATATTGTTAGGTTTGTAATATTCATGAACGCAATCAAATTGCAAAAATTAGCGAAAACGTGTAAAATCAGAGTTTAAAAAAATTTACAAACCATATACCCGGATCACCCTTTATGCACAATTATTAATTAAACGAAAAGATATGAAGAACAAACATACCCTTGAAGATCCGAGCTTCTCGTGTACAAGTTCACCTCCAATCCTTTTCGCGTTCAACTTGAATCCACCGGTTTGGTTCCTTCCTTTGATCAACGTTAGCCACCCAAGTGTTTGGCCTCTAGAGGTGATCCACCAAGGAAGAAGAAGAATTCAAGAAGATGGATGGTTGGCTAAACCCTAGTTTTTCTATCTCTATAGAAAAGGAACGTCTTTCCAACAAATTGGAATTATACGTCATTATTATTAATATCCGATATAAGACTCTCTTATAAAGATATCAAGTAACCCTATTAAAAATAAGGTATTATTTAATTAAACTCTTTTAATTAAATGGGCTCCCTAATCTTATTAGGGATAATTAATTAAACTCCTTTAACTAATTTTCCTCCCTAATCCTATTAGGAATTAATGAGAGTATTTATATTAAATTAATTTCTAAACTCTTTTAGAAATTAAAATAATAATAATAATTGTAATAATATTAATAAGACTTCTCTTATTAATTTATATTTAATATTTCTTAAATATTAAATAATAAATATTAAGCTATTTAATTTATTCTATCACCATAGATTAAATTAAATATACATAACATATTATTATAATTATGCCATTAACTTCTTAAATAATTATTCTTCCTTTTATGGTGTGACCCTTTAGGTTCTCCATATTAAACCTAGGTGTGAATAAATCAATTAGAACAATTTTAATCTTATTTAAATAAATAAATTAAACAATTAATTTATTTAAATAAATAATATTTATTCTACAATAGGGATAAGCCTCCCTAGCGATCAACGACTTTCCGGATAATATAGATTTCAACATTAATCATAAAAGAACCTTTGAGTAAATAGTTACCGTGATAATTCAATCCTTCCATTATACAATGTCCCAATTAAATATAAGACATGGAATTACTTGTCAAAGTCTTATTTTATTTAATTATATGTATTTCGATTCTTAAATGCACAACTCCAAATAATGCAAATTAGAAACTCCTTTCTAATTTCATTCGCCTTAACAAGGACTATTGGGTTGTCATTTATCGAATCACATAGACATTTCTCTTCTTTTAATAGTAGTGGTAGATTCTTTATCGATCATACATTATGTCCATGTATAACTTATTATACCCAAGCATACCTTTTGATATACCCTAAGGGTCTTAAGGAATAAGTCAAAGTATAACTCATCATACACAAGATACTATGATGATCTCAAGTCCAAGGATCACTTGTACTACTATCACTACAGAATTCCTATTGATGCATAAGTAAAACTCCATTAGGTATTCCTTAGCGAGCCACGCTCAAAGAACTTATTTTCTAATAAGCACCTACATACTTGCTTTAGTGTTCCATACAAATGATCATGAGATCAATCATCCTCATCCAACGAGCAAAAGAACGTGTGTACCAATCTATCCCGGATTCACTAATCCCCAATTTAGTAATCCAATGATTGGGAACTATTTTAGTTTTAAGCTTTCTAAGAATTTAGATCTCATTAGAATGATCATCATCATTATTCTAAAAGCATTGCTTAAAACTATGGGTTTATCATATATTATAAAACAAAGATCATGTAGATAATTAAAAGCCTTTAATAAATTAATACTTTTTATTAATAAATGAATAAGATTGTTACAAAGTATATGCTTTATCATCAAACATGATTGGCTTGTGTGCATACTACTTTCAATCTCCCACTTGCACTAAAGCCAATCGCCATGGTATTTCATACTCTTCTTCTCTAAGTGACGATTATCCTATTTGTTGGATAAGCTTTTAGTTAATGGATATGTAATGTTATTCTTGAGAGTCCACCATCTCTATAGTGATTTCCCATCTTTCAATGATTTTAATAATCAAATGAAAGTGCCACAACACATGTTTAGATCCAAGATGAGACTTATGAACTATTCCTAGTTCTGTAATGAACTTTCAATCCAAACAATCAACTTGCAGCTTCATTTATTGCTATATACTTTGTCTTTATCACTAAACCAACAACTTTTTGCTGTTTAGAACCTTTCCAATTTATCGCACTACTCGCTCAAGGTAACCCTTTACCTTAAAGTGGATTTTCTGTCGTCTTGTCTCGTACGAAAAAACTTGAGTCTGTTAAGCCCTCTAGTTTTAATTAAGACCCACCATGAATATGATCACATCCTTAGTGCTTGGGTAAGCACTTTAAGATGTTTTCACCGACTCATAGTGAACTTCTCCATAATATGACTGATCAACATCAGGTCTCGTACATTTCATTGCATGCATGATTGTCACTCATGCGACCTCTCTTTTCAGGAGTCTGTGGGGACTATTAGAAGAGATACACTCCATAGCTCATCGACATGAAATATCTCTTGGAGTTTTCCATGCTAAACCACTTTAGCATCAAATGAATATACGTTCCTTGGGTTAAGTCGAGCATCCTCTTAAATCTATCTATATAGATTTATATCCCCAATTAAGATACTCTTCCAAATCATTCATGGAGGAATGTTTAGACAACTATATCTTTACTTGATTGTAGCATTGGTATGTCATTCCTTATCCGTAGTATATCAACATATAGTACTAGGAATGTCACGATGCTCCCATTCGACCCTTTGTACACACTCAGGTTCATTCTTATTTTGATAAAATCAAACTCTTTTGATTGCTTCATCAAAACGAATGTTCCATATTTGAGAAACTTGCTTCAATCCATTTCTCCGAAAGTGTTCACAACACTTACCTCATCGTATGTAATCGGATCATCATCTTCTATGATGTGTACCTCATCATCATCATCCATGATGAATCCATACCTCCTAGGTATCTTCTTGCACTATTCCGGACTTACGATTCTGGGTTCGTACAATAGGTTCATCTCTACAGTTCCTCTTATTTGACTTATAGTGTTTTGTGGTTCTTGAACTCTTCAAGATCTATTATCCTCCCACTAGCCCCTTTTAATGATAAACACCTTTATCTTAGAAGGCAGCGTGTTTCGTAACAAACACCTTTTGCTATGTAGGATTATAGAACATATACCCTAAACTTATTTTAGGATGTCCCACAAATCTGCACTTGTCAAATCTTGTCCCAAGCTTATCCTTTGAAACCTATTTCACATAAGTTGGACAACCCCTTATCTTAACATACTTAAGATTAGGAATCCTCTATGTCCATAACTTTTATGGAGTCTTGGGGCTGGATTTTGAGGTTACCTTTTCTGTAGATATGTAGCCATTTTTAGGACATGACCCTAGAGGGATACTGGAATGTCGGTAAAATCATTTTGGACCATACCATGTCCAACAAGGTACGATTTTTCATTCAGATACATCAATCAATTATTGCGTATCAGGATGTGTCCATTATGAGAAAACCATTTGAGATGATCTAGAAACTTATTGCACAAGTATTTATTCCTTGATCTAATCAAAGAATCTTAATACTTTGCCAATTTGTTTCATTTCTGAATTATTTGAACTTTTCAAATAATTCATAATTGTATTTCAGCAAATACACACATTCAACTCTTTGAATGATCATCTCCTTTTTCTTATACTAGTTTGTTCAATTTGCAAAATAATTTTACATAAGTCAAGTATACAAAATCCATTAAGTAATATTCCAGTTCTATACAAAACATTATTATTATAAATAGAACAACAATTGTTCTTAATTATAATACCAAAGATTTCATTGTCCAACAATAAAATGGAAATAATATTTTTAACAAGAACTAGAATACAATAACAACTTATTGACTTAATAGATTTGCTTCGTAGGCATTGCTAAACTATAAGTTTCTATGGCTAATATGGCAACCTTTGCTACATTTCCCGCGTTCGGATTACTTATATTTGTTTAGCTTTCTACTTACGCTTGGTCCCTTCATAAATCTATATTTATGATAACCAAAGTCGTATCTAATACCCAAGTAGAACCTCGACTTAAAGAAAAATTTATTTCAATCATGAACAAAATCGATTATGAATCAAACTTCACTAAGTTTCTTTTTTTTAGCCTCTGCAAGATGCTTCTCGCAGCTTTCTTTCAAAGGTCCAGGCTTATTGCGGTGAAAGCAAACTCCTTTGTTATCCGTGACGGTTTTGCTCTTATTATCCTTTGTTTACGCCTTTCTATATACCTTCTTGAATCGTTCTTCTTTTCGTAAGATCCTTTAGCCCTACCAAGAAGACATGGTCTTTCTTGGTTGAAAGTGACTCTCATCATTTTTCAACATGTTAAGCAAATCAACGAAGTCGATATCTAGCTTGTTTATATGAAAAATTCACAACAATTGTGAAAGGAGTCCGGAGTGAATGCAAGATCAAATCTTGCTCAACTCTCCATCCATGACAAAACCAGTTGTCCTAATTGATCAATCAAATTGAATATGTTAAGAACTTTTTATCATGCTTATAGTGCCATTGGCCATTCTAGATCGGAAGAGCTCCTTAGATATCTGATATCTATCAGTCCTACTTTCCTCACCATCAACTACTTGATGTGCAGGAGTATAGTAGAAGTATCCATAGTTCCAGGCTGACGCTGAAGCTTGTTACTCATGGATACGAGCATGATGCATTGAGCCAATTGTGCATCATCTTGCCACTTTCTAAAAGTAGCAATCTCTTCCTCAGAGGCATTATCTGCAACCATTGCAGGGATAGGCATATTAAGGATATAAGATAGCTTTTCAGCCATGAGAACTATTCTCAAATTCCTTAACCAATCTGAGTAATTCGGTCCAGTTAATTAACATCAAATATGTTTCGCAATGATAGAAATTTTAGACATTATAAAATTCTGTAAATGAATTTATAATTAACAACATTTTAACATACATTCTTTTATTAATTACCAAAATAATTTAGGTCTTGTTTTAAATTGGTATCTCCCACTATTTTCTTCAAACTATATTACCCTCAATATATATAGTTCGGCAAAATCTAATTAAAGATCTGCTAGTGAGAATAAGGATCCCATTTCAAATGTATATTATGACGCCCCCAAAATAGGTATACATCACCTATTCTGAGTTGTCAATACATGGTACAGAAACAAATACAACTTTATTATTACACCCGTAAAACTGTGAGTTTGAATACAAATATTATCTTCTAGACAATATATATATACTCAAATAAATCCTCATCACATTTATTGATACATTATTTTACAAAAATGGTGAGGACTACTAAACAATTCTTTCTAAAACCTTCATTCCATACCCCACTGCATTCTCTATATTCTCGCCTCCCGAGAAGAAAAATGGAACAAAAAGGAAAAGGGTGAGCTCAACTAGCCCAAAAAAGAATATTATGACTAAGATAATATACAACAAATTACCGTTAGTCTTCAACAGGAAAATCTAATAGAATACAATAGACAACAAATTTTAAATCAATATTCGCAATGAAAATAATAATTCATTAGAAGAGTTAAGTAGAGAATGCAAACTACTATCTTCTATGTATGAATTTAAAAGTTCATCGCTATCTTTTATCCCTCAGAACATCAATCAATATACATCCGAATCAAATATTCATCTTTGCACTACGTGCCAAAGATATTCATCACTTAATCATGTTCATCTAAACACTGCTCATCTTTGCACTACTACCAAAGATATTCTTCAGAAATCATTCATCTTTGCACTACATGCCAAAGATATTCCATAATATCATCATTTAAGATCAAGATGATGAAAATATTTTTAAAAAACGAATCCAAAGAAACAAAATGACAAGGATTAAGGATTAAGGATTCGTACTTTGTTTTATTCACGTCCAAAAATACCTCAAAAATAATCACAAAGGTGTAAAATTCAAGAATGATCAAAACATAGATACAATCAAAGCTAGTATCCGAGAATAGATATTTTGAACGAAAAGAAGAAATTTTATTTTTCGATGAATAGTGTCAGATATCGTTAATAGTCCGTATACGTGAATAGTAACTCTCACACCAAAAGATAGAAATTTCCCAAAAAACATCTTCACGCTTCATGAATAGTACTCGTGAATAAGTAACTCGTGAATAAGAACTCCGCTGAATAAGAACTCGTGAATAGTAACTCATGAATAAGAAACTCATGAATAAATAATCCCGACATGAAAAAGTTCCAAATTTGATAAAAATTTCAACCAATATTTCAACATAATGATATTGAAGAAATAATATAATTTGAGAAGAAAATAACATCCCTTACCTCGAAAGATTAAGATTTCTAATTTGGAATCTAGAATATAGTCTTTGAAGGAACTTACAGCACGTCTAACAATACTCAAAGTATACTCAAAATACTCACAAGAATACGCCGATAAAATAGAGAGAGAAAACTTCGGTTCTGTGTGATTTTCAATTCTAACCCAAGACCCTATTTATAGGAAATTAGAATTTAAACCAAAGCAGAAAATTTAATAAATTAATAATATAATTATATAAATTTCCTACGCATGCCTAGAATCTGATTTCAGCCATCAAACACATACCACATTCTAGAAAAAGTAAGAAAAAACGTTTTTCTAATTTTAAATATTTTAAACTTCCAAAAATCAATTATTTCGGAGCTTCGGAACTTCAATAATTCATAATAAATAGCCCTTTCATCAGAAAATTCGAATCTCGCGAGTTTTGATAGAAAATGCAATTCTCTACAACTTTGCAGAAGAAAGTTTTTCCAAATTCCAAATAAAAATTGACCGAAATCCACAAACGGACGATTTTACAGGCTATAATCAAATTTCAGTCAATAAATGGGGTCCACCGACATGTTTAACATGTTTTAAACATTTATTGCAACAAAAATACTCTTTCTCCTCGTATACTCATATATCCCGCATTCATTGTAAAAATATCACCATTATTATATTATTAAAATATAATAATATATTTAAATGAATTATTTTATCAAAAAAAGATAAAATTTCAATTTTCAACAATTGTCACATTAAAAATTTTCTCCATCTATATCCACATAAAATCAATATTTTCCTCATCATATGAATCAATAATTAATTATTCACAAATAATATTACGTAATCACAATATATTGTAACCAGCGGTTCCTGGAAAGAGGGGCTTTCCAATATGAATTTCTCTCTTTCTTGGCCTTGATTAGGTGACCAAACCTCTCCTTAAATGTAACTTTCTAGACATTGCCAATAATGTTCTCTAATAATATTATTCAGGATAATATGAATTATTGCTTCGATAATGAAAAATACTTGTGTAATGACAATTATTGAAACAACAAAGAATATAAAATATCAACGCAACAATTATTAAATCAATAAAATCTTGAATAAGAATTATCGTAACCATTATTGAGTAGTGCCTTCTTACGTAAGAATCAATAATTGGTGCAATACCGCAAAGCTATTCTTGTGTTTTAACCACCGAAAGTATTTTAACAAGATTAATTAGCAATAACTACTACTGTTATTTTTTTAAACAACTTATATTTGTCGCTTTTCTTCATCCAATCGCTTTCAAGTTATGGGGCCCACACATGGTCATACTGGTCAATGCATTTAATATTCCCCGACAAAGATTTAATATTCCACGCGACAAACGAATATTCCCCACAACAATGAATATTTTATAACCACTGCTTATTTTGAAGTATTTGCGTATTTTACCCTTAACTATCCACATTAATCAAATCAACCCTTACTATTTCAAAATAATAAATAGAGAAAATTAAATTTCATTAATAATAAGTTGGGGTCTTACAACCTCCTCCTTATGAAATTTCGTCCTCGAAATTGACGACGATACTGGTGTTTCGAAAAGGTGAGGATACCTCGCTTTCATTTCCGCTTTCCAATTCCCGTGTCATTTCCTCTATAAAGATGATTCCTCCACAAAACTTTAACTTGTGGTATGACCTTTCATGCGTGTAGGACATGCTCCTTCCTATCTAAGATCTTGACAGTACCTCCTCACATACGTTAAGTCTTCACTATCTCGTCCTGGCTTCTAACTCAATAACGTGGTTTGGGTCTTTCACATATTTACGAAGCATGATATGTGAAACACATTATGAACACGAGACATACTTTGAGGTAACGCGAGTCTATAGGCTACATTTCCTACTCGGTCAAGAATTTGAAATGGACCAATAAATCGTGGATTGAGCTTTCTCTCTTCCCAAATCTTGTAACTCCTTCCATGGAGCAACTTCGCAACAATAATAATGATCCCCCCACACTAAATTCCACGTCCTTTCGATGAAGATCCGCATAACTCTTTTGTCGATCTTGTGCTGCTTTGTATACGTTGTCGAATCATTTGGATCTTTTTACGTAGTCATACGCACTAACTCGGGTCCTAACAATGTTCTTTCACCCACCTCGTCCCAACATACTTTGGAGAGCGACATTTTCGTCCCATATAATGCTTCAAATGGAGCCACACCTATACTTGCGATAACTGTTGTTGTAGGAGAATTCTACCAATGGTAAATACTTATCCCAACCGCCCTTGAAGTCTAGGACACAGTAGTCTTAATAAATCTTCAAGAGTTTGAATAGTCCTTTCGATTGTCCGTCTGCTTTGAGGATGGTATACCGAATCGAATCGTAAACTGCGCTCATAGCTTTTTGCAAGCTAACCCAAAATCTTGAAGTGAATCTTGGGTCACGATCCGAAACTATGGATACAGGCATGCCATGCAACCTCACAATCTCATTCACGTCATATACTAGCAAGACGTTCAAGTGAATAAGTCTCCGATGTCGGCAAGAAATGAGCGCGAACTTGGTTAATCTATCAATAATAACCCAAATAGCATTGATGCCACGAGAAACCGTAGGAAGACCCGTAACGAAATCCATGGTAATGTGTTCTCACTTCCATTTCGGAATCTCAAGTGGTTGCAACGGACCCTTTAGGTACTAGATGCCCCGCCTTTACACGCCGACAAGTTAAACACATTGAGATAAACTTTGCAATCTCTCTCTTCATATTGTTCCACCAAAATGTATGTCAAGATCACGATACATTTTAGTACTTCCGGATGGATTGCAAATGGTGTATTGTGTGCCTTCATCATAATCTTGTACTTCAAATCGTAGTCGTTAGAACACAAAGTCTAGAGTGGACTTTAAGTATTCCTTCTTCATCAATTCTCGCTTAGGGAATAGCTCCTTCAGTACTTTCTTCTTCATACGCATCGACAAGGCTCGGTGGCTTGAAGCAACCTTATCTTTTCTCTATTAAAGTTGGCTCTGTGCGTATACTTGACATCATCGCACTTTTCGTTCACGCATATGATCTTCTACTCAACGCGTCGGCTACCACGTTCGCTTTTTCGAGGATGGTATTGAATAGTGTGGTCGTAGTCTTTCAATAGCTCGAGCCAACGTCATTGCCCAGCGTGTTGAGTTCTTTTTGAGTGAAGAAATATTTAAGGCTTTTATGGTCGAATATATCTTCACTTTCTCCCCATATAGATAGTGCCTCCATATCTTTAGCGCAAGCAACGATCACGCTTGACTCTAGATCATGAGTAGGATAATTCCTCTCATACTCTTTAAGTTGTCATGAGGCATAGGCTATGACTTTCCCACGTTGCATGAGAACACATCCTAACCCTTTGCTCAAGCATCGCATCGTAGAGATAACAAATCCATCCGAACCGGATGGTATTGTTAGAAACAGTGCCAAAATAAGTCTCTCTTAAGCTCTTGGAAACTTTTCTCGCATTCTTCGCTCCAAACGAATTTTGTATCCTTCCGAAGTTAAGCCGAAGTTAATGGAGTAGCGATTCGAGAAAACCCTTCCACGAATCTCCGATAATTACCAAATTAAGCCCAAAAGCTACGTGACTTGATCCACCGACTTTGGTTGCTCTAACTTTGTATTGCTTCAATCTTCACGATCAACAGATACTCCATGTTTCAACACCACGTGCCCAAGGAATGCTACTTCCTCGAGCCGAACTCGCATTTCTTTAATTTGGCATATAGTTTGTTTTCACGAAGCCTTTGAGTACCAACTTTCAAATGGTGCTCATGATCTTCACGACTTTTGGAATATATAAGGATGTCATCAATAAAGACAACAACAAAAGCCGATCCAAATATTCCCTGAATACTTGGTTCATCATATCCATGAAAGCCATAGGAGCATTAGTCATCCAAAAGACATGACTAAGAATTCATAATGCCCGTGATCGAGTTCTAAAAGGCGCCTTTGGAATATCCTCGCTTTTAATCTTGGTGATGATATCCGGAACGAAGATCGATTTTTGAAAAGAATTGTGCCCTTCTAGAATCGGGTCAAACAAGTCATCAATACGAGGTAGAGGATACCTATTCTTGATGGTGACATGGTTCAATTCCCGATAGTCAATACAAAAGTCGCATACTCCCGTCTTTCTTCTTTACAAATAAAATAGAGCACCCAAGGAGATGTACTTGGATTTAATGAAACCGATGTCCAACAATTCTCGTAGGTTGGACCTTTAACTCCTCAAGTTCAATAGAGCCATTCGATATGGGGTTTTAGAAATGGGCTTTGTACGGGTTCAAGATCAATAAAGAATTCAACTTCACGTTACTGGGTAGATCAGGAAGTTCTTCGAAATACGTCGGAAAGTCAATAACAACAGAATATTATTCAAATTTGGCGTGTCTTTATTCAAATCCATAACATGGGCTAAGAAAGCTTGACATCCGCTTTTTCAATAAACGAATAGCTTTATGATTAGATATAGCAAATGATTGATTTTAATGGTTTAGTTGCTTGAATTGCATAACAGTTGGTTAGAATATTAAAACTAACAACCTTACGAAAACAATCAATTTTGGCATGATGAGTACTTAACCAATCAATCCCTAAAATCACATCAAAAGCAAGTATCTTTAAAGAGATAAGGTCAACGGTAAGGTGATGGTGCCAACTTGAATCAAACAAGATTTATAAACGATGGATGTGATGAAAGTTTCTCTAACGGAGTTTCCACGAGATAGGTCAAAGTCTAATTTCTCCTGAGTCAAGTTTAAACGTTGAGCACACGCGGAGAGATAAATGAATGGGTAAAGACCGCAGATCAAGTAAGGTATAAACTTCGCAAGAATTTATAAATAGCTTATCCGTGATCACCTCGTTTGGGTTCCTCGCATTATAACCAAATCACAACAAACGCTTCTTCCGGAATCGTTGACTTTGACTTTTTCTGGGATGATCTTTTTCAGTCACCGCCCTCACGCCGAACTAGGTTTTCATTCTTTGTCTGATCTCGGCGATATGTCCTTCCTTTCCACAATTATAGCATACATTGAACTGTTATGGGCGCTTTGATCGATATGTCCCTCTTTTCGCATTTGTAGCATATATTAACGTGGTCGTTTCTCCTCCCTTAGAACCCGATTCTTTGCCAAGCCTTTGTAAGACCAAAAATTTTTTTAAATAAAAGGAATTTCCTTTATTTATTATTTTGATATAGTAAGGTGGTGGATTTGATTAATGTGGATAGTTATGGGTAAAATCATAAAATATTTCAAAATAATGATGGTTATAAAATATTCATTGTTGTCGGGGAATATTCGTTTGGTCGTGGAATATTAAATGCTTGTCGGGGAATATTAAATAAATGCACCTGTAGCGACCATGTATGGGCCCATAACGAAAGCGATTGGATGAAGAAAACGACAAATATAAGTTGTTTAAAAATAACAGGCGTAGTTATTCTAGATTAACCTTATTGGAATACCCAGGTGGTTAAAATCTGATGTCTGGCGTTGTTGCCACGAGACTTTGCGGTATTGCACCAATTATTGAAGGCACTTACTCAATAATGGTTCTGATAATTCTTATTCGATTATTTTATTTTATTGAGTTAATAATTCTTTGCGTTGATATTTTATATTCTTTGTTGTTTGATAATTGTCATTACGGTATTTTTCATTATCGAAATAATAATTCATATTATCTGAATAATATTATTAGATAACATTATTGGCAATGTCTAGAAAGTTACATCAAGGAGAGGTTTGGTCACCTAATTGCTTGGCGCAGATGAAGAAATTCTTATTGGAAAGCCTCTTTCACAGGAACTGCACGGTTGTCGAATATTGTGATTACATGTATTATTTATGAATAATTAATTATTGGTTCATATGATGAGGAAAATATTGATTTTATGTGGATATAGATGGAGAAAAATTTTAATGTGACAATTGTTGAAAATTAAAATTTTATCTTTTTCGATAAGATAATGTATTATTATATTTTAATAATATAATAATGGTGATATTTTTACAACGAATGTGGGATATATGAGTATCTGAGGAGGAAGAGTATTTTTGTTGCAATAAATGTTTAAAACATGTTAAACATGTCGGGTGGACCCCATTTATTGGTTGAAATTTGATTATAACTGTAAAATCGCTTGTTGTGGATTTAGGTCAATTTACGCTTGGAATTTAGAAAAACTTTCTTCCGCAAAGTTGTAGAGAATTGAATTTACTATAAAACACGCGAGATTCAATTTTCTAATAAAAGGGCTATTTATTATGAATTATTGATGTTCTAAATTCTCGAATAATTGATTTTTGGGAGTTTTATTAATTTTATTAAGAAAAACGTTTTTATTGATTTTGGTAAGGGGACCATTTGTTTGGCTAATAATTTGAATCTTAGAAAGTGTACGTGAGAAATTATAATATATATATTAATATTTTATTAAATTTTACGCTTTGGTGTTCTAGCGATTTCTATAAATAGGGTGATTAGGTTAGAATTGAAAATCACACCGAAACTGAAGTTTTCTCTCTCTATATTATCGGCGTATTCTTGTGAGTATTTTGAGTATACTTTGAGTATTGCTATCTGGTCTGAAGTCCAAGTCATAGCTTTATATCAGGTGTTTTTATTTAAATCTTGATCTTTTTCGAGGTAAGGGATGTTATTTTCTTAAATGATATTATTTCTTGATATCATTATCTTTGAAATATTAGTTGGAACTTTTTATCAAATTTGGAACTTTTCATATCGGGTTCTTATTCATGAGTTCTTATTCACGATTCTTATTCATGAGTTCTTATTCACGATTCTTATTCATGAGGCGTGAAGATGTTTTTTGTGGAATTTCTATCTTTTGGTGTCGAGTTACTATTCACGTATCGGCACTATTCAAAAAAAAATAAAATTTCTTCTTTTTTGTCCAAAATATCTATTCTGGATACTAGCTTTGATTGTATCCATGTTTTGATCATTCTTGAATTTTACACCACTATGATTATTTTTGAGGTATTTTTTTGAACATGGATAAAACAGTATCTACGAATCCTTAATCCTTAATCCTTGTCATTTTGTTTCACTTGGATTCGCTTCTTTAAAATATTTTCATCATCCTCGCCTTAAATGATGATATTATTGAATATCTTTGGCTGTGTAGTGCAAAGATGAATGATTCTGAAGAATATCTTTGGCACCAGTGCAAAGATGAACAGTGTTGAGATGAACATGATTGCGTGATTAATATCTTTGGCGTAGTAGTAAAGATGAGCAGTGTTTAAATGAACATGACCAATCGATGAATATCTTTGGCACATGTAGTGCAAAGATGAATATTTGATTCCAGGATGTATATTGATTGATGTTACGGGGATAAAAGATGATGATGAACTTTAAATTCATACATAGAAGATAGTAGTTTGCATTCTCTACTTAACTCTTCTAATGAATTATTATTTCATTGCGAATATTGATTTAAAATTTGTTGTCTATTGTATTCATTAGATTTTTCCTGTTGAAGACTAACGATAATTTGTTGTATATTATCTTAGTCATAATATTCTTTACCGAGCTAGTTGAGCTCACCCTTTTCCTTTTTGTTCCATTTTTCTCGTGGAGGCGAGAATATAGCAAGTACGAGTTGGGGTATGGAATGAAGATTCTAGAGAGAGTTGTTTAGTAGTCCTTACCATTTTGTAAAATAATGTATCAATAAATGTGATGAGGATTTATTTGAGTATAGATATTGTCTAAGATAATATTTGTATTCAAACTCACGCTTTTCTTGAATAATAAAGTTGTAGTTGTTTCGTACCATGTATTGACAACTCGGAATGGGTGATGTATACCTATTTTGGGGCGTCACAGAATCTGTCGCTTTCACACGGTCGTTGTTAAATCTCCTTTTTAAAATCTCCTCACTCTTCTTTTATTTTCACGGCCATGATTACCACCGAGTGGTTACCATTTTTGTCCATCTGTTTCTTTCTCCATTTGGTTATCATTATTCTGCATGATTTATTATCTCCTAGAATGCGATCCTCAAGCATGGTCCTCGATTGGCCGTACTCGTTATCTCGCCTAATAATTGAGCCACATTTACAACATCTCGAATAGAGAGAAAATTTATGAAATGAGATATTGTCGTACGCCGGGTTTCAAACCTCTCAAAAACATCCGCGTCATCGTTCCTCATTCTCCACCAAATGAGGTGCAAACTCGATAACTCGCAAACTTTGCCTCATTTGAGACACCGTCGTATTGTTGTTTTGTTCTAATCGATGAACTCCACTTCCTTCGTATACGATGAACACTTTCGGAAAGTATTTGTCATTAAATAATTTATGAAATGTCTCCCGAGACATGCCGAAGTCTACCGGATGGGTACGCTTACACTCCCACCAAGATGATCCGCCTCGCCACGGAACATAAGGTGGCGAATGGAACCTTCTGTTTTTCCGTGCATCCCAAGACATCGAATATCTTGGTAATTTGCTTGAACCATGTTTTCGCCATAATCGGATCCGCTTTCCTTAAATTATGGTGGTCCCAACTCTTTGAATCGTTGTTTGTGATGACCCGTGAATTGCTATCATTTCCTCCTCGATTTTGAACACGAGTCTCCCTCGGTTCGATTTTTACGTGAATCGCAAAAAGCTTCTAAACATCCCCTCGTTCATCATCTGCTTTCGATTGGTGTTGTTCATGGAAGGAACATTGCCATTGTTGCACGCGTCTCCTCGTTGGTGAGTACAAAAGGTCTCCACGGTCTCATTTCCATTGTTAATATTCTCGATTGACATTCTCAAATACTTGTCATAAAACAAGGGTTAATTAAGAAATCAATATATCACATAATATCCTTATATACCGACTAACTAAAAAATAAAAGCTTAGGTAGGACACACTAGCTTAAGGATTTACTCTGCTCCCCTCATAGTTCTATTCCCGATCTCCAGTAGATCATATCCCTAAGCTCGATACCAATCATGACACCCCCAAAATAGGTATACATCACCTATTCTCGAAGTTGTCAATTACATGGTATGAATGTAAACAACTACAACTTTATTATTACAATCAGAAAGCGTGAGTTTGAATACAAATATTATCTTCTGAGACAATATCTATACTCAAATAAATCCTCATCACATTTATTGATACATTATTTTACAAAAATGGTGAGGACTACTAAACAATTCTTTCTAAAACCTTCATTCCATACCCCTACTGTATCTGCTATATTCTCGCCTCTCGAGAAGAAAAATGGAACAAAAGGAAAAGGGTGAGCTCAACTAGCCCATAAAAGAATATTATGACTAAGATAATATTAAACAAATTACCGTTAGTCTTCAACAGGAAAAATCTAATAGAATACAATAGACAACAAATTTTAAATCAATATTCGCAAAAAAAATAATAATTCATTAGAAGAGTTAAGTAGAGAATGCAAACTACTATCTTCTATGTATGAATTTAAAAGTTCATCGCTCATCTTTTATCCCTGTAACATCAATCAATATACATCTCGAATCAAATATTCATCTTTGCACTACAGCCAAAGATATTCATCAATTAGTTATGTTCATCTAAACACTGTTCATCTTTTGCACTACTACCAAAGATATTCTTCAGAATCATTCATCTTTGCCATGTGCCAAAGATATTCCATAATATCATCATTTAAGATCAAAGATGATGAAAAATATTTTAAAGAAACGAATCGAAGGAAACAAAATGACAAGGATTAAGGATTAAGGATTCGTACTTTTATTTTATTCACGTCCCAAAAATACCTCAAAAATAATCACAATGGTGTAAAATTCAAGAATGATCAAAACATGAATACAATCAAAGCTAGTATCCGAATAGATATTTTTCGACTTAAAAGAAGAAATTTTATTTTTCTATGAATAGTCTGTCAGATATCGTGAATAAAGGCCGAGATATCGTGAATAGTAACTCTCAACACCAAAAGATAGAAATTTCCCAAAAACATCTTCACGCTTTCATGAATAGTACTCGTGAATAAGAACTCGTGAATAAGAACTCATTAATAAGAACTCGTGAATAGTAACTCATGAATAGTAACTCATGAATAGTAACCCGATATGAAAAAAGTTCCAAATTTGATAAAAAGTTTCAACCAATATTTCAAAGATAATGATATTGAAGAAATAATATCATTTGAGAAGAAAATAACATCCCTTACCTCGAAAGATTAAGATTTCTAAATTGGAATAATTTGACATATAGTCAAGAAGGAACTTGCAGACCGCCTAACAATACTCAAAGTATACTCAAAATACTCACAAGAATACGCTTCGATAATATAGAGAGAAAACTTGAGCTTTAAAAGTGTGATTTTCAATTCTAACCCAAGACCCTATTTATAGAAATTGCTTTAACACCAAAAGAAAAATTTAATAAATTAATAATATAATTATATAAATTTCCTCACGATACCTAGAATCTGATTTCAGCCATCAAACACATGCCACATTCTAGAAAAAGTAAGAAAAAACGCGTTTTTCTAATTTTAAATATTTTAAACTTCCAAAATCAATTATTTGAACTTCAATAATTCATAATAAATATCCCTTTCATCAGAAAATTCGAATCTCATGAGTTTTTATAGGAAATTCAATTCTCTACAACTTTGCAGAAGAAAGTTTTTCCAAATTCTAAATAGAAATTGATCAAATCCACAAACGAAGATTTTACGGCTTTATAATCAAATTTCAAATCGATAAATGGGGTCCACCGACATGTTTAACATGTTTTAAACATTTATTGCAACAAAAATACTCTTCCTCCTCGTATACTCATATATCCCACATTCGTTGTAAAAATATCACCATTATTATATTATTAAAATATAATAATATATTTAAATGAATTATTTTATCAGAAAAAGATAAAATTTCAATTTTCAACAATTGTCACATTAAAAATTTTCTCCATCTATATCCACATAAAATCAATATTTTCCTCATCATATGAATCAATAATTAATTATTCACAAATAATATTACGTAATCACAATATTGACAACTGTGCGCCCTGGAAAGAGGGGCTTTCCAATATGAATTTCTCCTTCTTGACGCCAGTAATTAGGTGACCAAACCTCTCCTTAGATGTAACTTTATAGACATTGCCAATAATGTTATCTAATAATATTATTTAGATAATATGAATTATTGCTTCGATAATGAAAAATACTTTAACGTAATAATTATCAAAACAACAAAGAATATAAAATATCAACGCAAAGAATTATTAAATTAATAAAATAATCGCGAAAATTATCGTAACCATTATTGAGTAGTGCCTTCACGTAAGAATCAATAATTGGTGCAATACTGCAATACTTCTTGTGTTTTTAACCACCGAAGAGTATTTTAACAAGATAATCTATAATAACTACGTCATTATTTTTAAACAACTTATATTTGTCGTTTTCTTCATCCAATCGCTTTCATGTTATGGGGCCCACATATGTCGCTACCGTCGTCATTTAATATTCCCCAAGCATTTAATATATTCCACGACCAAACGAATATTCCCCACAACAATGAATATTTTATAACCACTGCTTATTTTGAAGTATTTGCGTATTTTACCCTTAACTATCCACATTAATCAAATCAACCCTTACTATTTCAAAATAATAAATAGAAAATTAAATTTCATTAATAATAAGTTGAGGTCTTACATATATATAGCCTTGTGGTGACACAACAAACTATATATAAATAAATAAATAGTGAAACAACTTTTATCAATTACATCAACTATCTGACTCCTTTTTTTTGCCTCTTAGATTATTTTGATCAAGTGGTGGCACATTCGAATCAAAATTATCCAAGTTAAGTCCAACCTAGCACTCCATATATTCAAAAAAGAAAAATATCATCCTCATGGTGACACAACAAAACAATATTCATTCAATTTTCTTTATAAGCATCAAATGTGATAAATTAACATCTTAAATACTTAATACTTGCCTTGTGGTGACACAACAAACTCATATTAAATATTTAATACTCTATTAATTTTATCATGCTAGAAAGCGACGCTCGATATTCCAAATATCTTTGAACGCTTAGACTTAATATAAAAATTTGAGGGTTTATTATTAAAATGCCTCATCTTGTTTAAATAAGCATGTATTTATATATATATATATAAAATACGCGTCGTATTAAATCTTGACACGCCAAGCATGTTTTGCATAATATATAATATATATAGTATAAGCATGCACATATAGAATACTATATTCTACTCGGATTGATTATGGACTTTTATTCTAGTTTGGTTCACTAGAGCCACCAAGTGAACCAAAAGGTCAAACCCTTAGGGGTGCAAGAAATAATATTTAAATATAACTATTACATTTAAACCCTGCTCCATTACAAATCGGGTCTTCAAGCGCTTTCGCTTTCGATCTCCAATTCTTCAAAATAATTCTAATTATTCCTATTACAAAACTATTTTAAAATAAATAGAAACCTTGATCGTAATCGAGGGAAATGCATAGGAGGAAGATAGAATTTACATTAAGAAAAATTAGAGAAGACGAGTGCACGAGACCCCATTTAATAAAACCCATACATTCACGCATCCAACTAAAATAAAATCCAATTATATTGGGTCAATAGTCCATAATCAATCCCATTTATTATCATACACATCATCATATGCATCAATAAATAACATTCATCTCATGAATAATAAACATTTAATATATATATATATGATATCATTTAATGGGCAAATTTAGTTAGTATAAAATCTAATTTTGAATCAAAATAAACTCCTTTATTTTAATTCAAATTTAAATCAAAATAAAACTATTTTATTTTAATTTATCCTATTTTGAATAAAATAAACTATTTTATTTTAATCAAAATCTTTAATCAAAATAAACTCCTTTATTTTAATTAATTATGGAATCCAATTCCATGTAATAATAAAAAAAAATATTAAAGGAAACACGGATTATCTTTCCTATTCACAAATAAACTCCTTTATTTTGAATAATATGAAATCTTATTTCATATTTAAATAAACTCCTTTATTTAAGGAAACACGGATTTTTTTTTTTCATTCACAAATAAACTCCTTTATTTTGAATAATATGAAATCTTATTTCATATCTAAATAAACTCCTTTATTTAAGGAAACACGGATTTTCTTTCCTATTCACAAATAAACTCCTTTATTTTGAATAATATGAAATCTTATTTCATATCTAAATAAACTCCTTTATTTAAGAAAACACGGATTTTCTTTCTATTCACAAATAAACTCCTTTATTTAGAATAATATGAAATCTTATTTCATATTTAAATAAACTCCTTTATTTAAGGAAATATGGATTCTCTTTCCTATTCACAAATAAACTCTTTTTATTTTGAATAATATGAAATCTTATTTCATATCTAAACAAACTCCTTTATTTAAGGAAAGATAGAATACAATTTCAACTCCAATTAGTTATCATGGAATCCAATTCCAACTCTAATTAGTTAGCATGAAATTCCAATTTTAAAATTAAAATAAACCTTATATTTTAATATTAAAATAAACCTTTTATTTTAAGATTAAAATAAACTTTATTATTTTAATTATAAAATTATTAAAATATATATTACATATACATAATATATTACGGTATAAAAAAACGTGGTATGCAGCATTCTCTTTTTTTTTATAATTACTTATATATATATATATTTATAAAATATAAGTATTACTAGTAATTTATATATATAATATATAAGTATTACATGAATCCAGATACTTAAATCTATCGATTTCGCATATTATTTATGTAAAATTTCTTTACTTGATAACTTGGTTGTTCCTGCTCCCGAATTTTTTTTTTTTTTTTTTTTGTTTTCCGTGATTCAAGCTTCCTCAGGTACAAGTTCACCTCCAATCCTTTTCGCGTTCAACTTGAATCCACCGGGTTTGGTTCCTTCCTTTGATCAACGTTAGCCACCCAAGTGTTTGGCCTCTAGAGGTGATCCACCAAGGAAGAAGAAGAATTCAAGAAGATGGGTGGTTGGCTAAACCCTAGTTTTTCTATCTCTATAGAAAAGGAACGTACTCTCCAACAAATTGGAATTATGTCGCATTATTAATATCTGATATAAGACTCCTCTTATAAAGATATCAAGTAACCCTATTAAAAATAAGGTATTATTTAATTAAACTCTTTTAATTAAATGGGCTCCACTAATCTTATTAAGGATAATTAATTAAACTCCTTTAACTAATTTTCCTCCCTAATCCTATTAGAATTAATGAGAGTACTTATATTAAATTAATTTCTAAACTCTTTTAGAAATTAAAATAATAATAATAATTGTAATAATATTAATAAGACTCCTCTTATTAATTTATATTTAATATTTCTTAAATATTAAATAATAAATATTAAGCTATTTAATTTATTCTATCACCATAGATTAAATTAAATATACATAACATATTATTACAATTATGCCATTAACTTCTTAAATAATTATTCTTTCTTTTATGGTGTGACCCTTTAGGTTCTCCATATTAAACCTAATTGAATAAATCAATTAGAACAATTCTAATCTTATTTAAATAAATAAATTAAATAATTAATTTATTTAAATAAATAATATTTATTCTACAATAAGGATAAGCCTCCCTATCATCAACGACTTTCCGGATAATATAGATTTCAACATTAATCATAAAAGAACCTTTGAGTAAATAGTTCTGGTATAATTCAATCCTTCCACCATATAATGTCCCAATTAAATATAAGATACGTGGAATTACTCGTCAAGTCTTATTTTATTTAATTATATGTATTTCGATTCTTAAATGCACAACTCCAAATAATGCAAATTAGAAACTCTTTTCTAATTTCATTACGCCGCCAAGGACTCTTGGGTTGTCATTTATCGAATCACATAGACATTTCTCTTCTTTAATAGTAGTGGTAGATTCTTTATTGATCATACATTATCTCCACGTACAACTTATTATACCCAAGCGTACCCTTTGATATACCCTAAGGGTCTTAAGGAATAAGTCAAAGTATAACTCATCATACACAAGATACTATGATGATCTCAAGTCCAAGGATCACTTGTACTACTATCACTACAGAATTCTATCGACAGCAAGTAAAACTCCATTAGGTATTCCTTAGCGAGCCCGCGCTCAATGAACTTATTTTCCAATAAGCACCTACATACTTGTTTTAGTGTCTCCACACAAATGATCACGAGATCAATCATCCTCATCCAACGAAAGCAAGCAACGTATGTACCAATCTATCCTGATTCACTAATCCCCAATTTAGTAATCCAATTATTGGGAACTATTTTAGTTTTAAGCTTTCTAAGAATTTAGATCTCATTAGAATGATCATCATCATTATTCTAAAAGCATTGCTTAAAACTATGGGTTTATCACATATTATAAAATAGCATCATGTAGATAATTAAAAGCCTTTAATAAATTAATACTTTTTATTAATAAATGAATAAGATTGTTACAAAGTATATGCTTTATCATCAAACATGATTGGCTTGTGTGCATACTACTTTCACATATCGCTCGAGATTGTACGGTAGCCAAACCAAGTCCAGCGGGAATGGTGACTCAAAAGGTCGTCCCGAAAAAGTCAAAGTCAATCTGCCTAGAAGAGCGTTTGTCGTGGTCGGTCAAAATGCGAGGAACCCAAACGAGGTGATCACGGGTAAGCTAATCATAAATTCTTGCAAGTTTATACCTTACTAGATACCTAAGTCTACCCATTCATTTATCTCTCCTGCCTGTGCTCAACGTTTAAACTTAACTCCCGGAGAAATTAGACTTTGATTTATCTGTGGAGACTCAGATTAGAGAAACTTTCATCACAACCAATCGCTTATAAATCTTGTTTGATCCAAGTTGGCACCATCACATTACCCGTTAACCTTATCTCTTTAAAGATACTTGCTTTTGATGTGATTTGTGGATTGATTGGTTAACTACTCATCATGCCAAAATTGATTTCTTTATTAAGGTTGTTAGTTTTCATATTCTAACCAACTCCGTTGTATGCAATTCAAGCAACTAAACCATTAAAATCAATCACCGTCATATCTAGTCATAAAGCTATTCGCTTATTGAAAAATGGATGTCAAGCTTTTTAGCCAATGTTATGGATTTGAATAAAGACACGTCAGATTTGAATAATATTCCTCTTGTTAGTAAATTTCCTGACGTGTTTCCTGAAGAACTTCCTTTACACCCCGTAATGTGAAGTTGAATTCTTTATTGATCTTGAACTCGTACAAAGCCCATTTCTAAAATCCCATATCGAATGGCTCCTATTGAACTTCGGGGTTTAAAGGTCCAACTACGAGAATTGTTGGACATCGGTTTCATTCGGCCCCAAGACATCTCCTCGGGGTGCTCCCTGCTGTTTTATTTGTAAAGAAGAAAGACGGGGAGTATGCGACTTTGTATTACTATCGGAATTGAACCATGTCACCATCAAGAATAGGTATCCTCTACCTCGTATTGATGACTTGTTTGACCCGATTGCAAGTGGGCACAATTCTTTTCAAAAATCGATCTTCGCTCGGATATCATCAAATGAAGATTAGAATCGAGGATATTCCAAAGACGCCTTCAGAACTCGATACGGGCATTATGAATTTTTAGTCATGTCTTTTGGATTGACTAATGCTTCTGTGGCTTTCGTGGATATGATGAACCGAGTATTCAAGGACTATTTGGATCAGTTCGTTTTTGTCTTTATTGATGACATTCTCATATATTCCAAAAGCCGTGAAGATCATGAGCACCATTTGAAGCTGGTACTCCAAAGGCTTCGTGAAAACAAGTTATATGCCAAGTTGAAGAAATGTGAATTCTGGCTTGAGGAAGTAGCATTCCTTGGGACCGTGGTGTCAAAACATGGAGTATCTGTCGACCCGGCGAATATTGAAGCAATACAAAGTTGGGAGCAATCAAAGTCAGTGACCGAAGTACGTAGCTTTCTGGGCCTAGCGGGTTATTATCGGAGATTCGTGGAATGATTTTCTCGAATCGCTACCCCGTTAACTCAACTGACTCGGAAAGATAAAAAATTCGCATGGAGCGAGAAATGCGAAAAGAGTTTTCAAGAGCTTAAGAGGAGACTCATTTCGACACCTGTTCTGACAATACCATCCGGTTCGGATGAATTTATTATCTACAGCGATGCTTCAGGCAAAGGATTAGGATGTGTTCTCATGCAACATGGGAAAGTCATAGTCTATGCCTCGCGACAACTTAAAAAATATGAGAGGAATTATCTTACTCATGATCTAGAGTTGGCAGCAGTCATTTTTGCGCTAAAGATCTGGAGGCACTATCTATATGGAGAGAAAATGGAGATATATTCAGACCATAAAAGCCTCCATTATTTCTTCACCCAAAAGGAGCTCAACATGCGACAACGACGTTGGCTCGAGCTGTTAAAAGATTATGACCATGCCATTCAATACCATCCTGGAAAAGCAAACGTGGTAGCTGACGCGTTTAGTAGAAGATCATATGCAGGAACGAGTGCGATGATATCAAGTATACGCATAGAACCAACTTTAATCGATAAAGTTAAAGTTGTTCAAGCCACAGACCCGGAGCTGATGCGTATGAAGAAGAAATTACAAAAAGGTGTTATTCCAGAAGTAAGAATCGATGAAGAAGAAATACTTCGAGTCCACTCCAGACTTTGTGTTCCTAATGATTCTGATTTAAAGAACAAGATCATGATGGAGGCACACAATACACCATTTGTAATCCATCCTGGATGTACAAAAATGTATCGTGATCTTCGACATACATTTTGGTGTTTTCTGAAGAACTTCCTGGTCTACCCCCAGAACGTAAAGTTGAATTCTTTATTGATCTTGAACCTGGTACAAAGCCCATTTCTAAAATCCCATATCGAATGGCTCCTATTGAACTTCAGGAGTTAAAGGTCCAACTACAGGAGTTGTTGGACATCGGTTTCATTCGTCCTAGTACATCTCCTTACGGTGCTTTGTTTTATTTGTAAAGAAGAAAGACGGGAGTATGCGACTTTGTATTGATTATCGAGAAATGAACCATGTCACCATCAAGAATAGGTATCCGTTACCTCGTATTGATGACCTGTTTGACCATTTGCAAGGAGCACAATTCTTTTCAAAGATCAATCTTCGTTCTAGATATCATCACCAAGATTAGAATCGAGGATATTCCAAAGATCGCCTTCGAACTCGATACGGGCATTATAAATTTTTAGTCATGTCTTTTGGATTGACTAATGCTCTTGCGCTTTTCATGGATATGATGAACCGAAGTATTCAAGGACTATTTGGATCGATTCGTTGTTGTCTTTATTGATGACATTCTCATATATTCCAAAAGTCAGAAGATCATGAGCACCATTTAAAGTCGGTACTCCAAAGGCTTCGTGAAAACAAGCTATATGCCAAGTTGAAGAAATACGAATTTTGGCTTGAGGAAGTAGCATTCCTTGGGCACGCGGGTCAAAAAACATGGAGTATCCGTCGACCCGGCCAAGATCAAGCAATACAAAGTTGGAGCAACAACCAAAGCCGGATCCAAAGTACATAGCTTTACTCAATGGCTAGTTATTATCGGAGATTCGTGGAAGGATATTCTCGAATCGCTACCCCCTGTTAACTCAACCCACGACTTCGGAAAGATACAAAATTCGTATGGAGCGAGGAATGCGAAAAGAGTTTCCAAGAGCTTAAGAGGAGACTCATTTCGGCACCTGTTCTGACAATACCATCTGGTTCGGATGAATTTGTTATCTACAGCGATGCTTAAGGCAAAGGATTAGGATGTGTTCTCATGCAACATGAGAAAGTCATAGCCTATGCCTCGCAACAACTTAAAGCATATGAGAGGAATTATCCTACTCATGATCTAGAGTTGGCAGCAGTCATTTTCGCGCTAAAGATCTGGAAGAACTATCTATATGAAGAGAAAATGGAGATATATTCAGACCATAAAAGCCTCAATTATTTCTTCACCCAAAAGGAACTCAACATGCGACAACGACGTTGGCTCGAGCTGTTAAAAGATTATGACCACACCATTCAATACCATCCTGAAAATGCAAACGTGGTAGCTGACGCGTTGAGTAGAAGATCATATGCGAGAACGAAAGTGCGATGATATCAAGTATACGCGTAGAACCAACTTTAATCGATAAAGTTAAAGTTGCTCGACGCACTCCGAGAGAAATGATGCGTATGAAGAAGAAAGTACAAGAAGGTGTTATTCCAGAAGTAAGAATCGATGAAGAAGGAATACTTCGAGTCCACTCCAGACTTTGTGTTCCTAACGATTCTGATTTAAAGAACAAGATCATGATGGAGGCACACAATACACCATTTGCAATCCATCCTGGAAGTACCAAAAATGTATCGTGATCTTCGACATACATTTTGGTGGAACAATGTGAAGAGAGAGATTGCAAAGTTTATCTCGAGGTGTTTAACTTGTCAACATGTAAAGGCGAAGCATCAAGAATCTAAGGGTCCGTTGCAACCACTTGAGATTCCAAAATGGAAGTGGGAACACATTACCATGGATTTCGTTACGGGTCTTCCCACGGTTTCTCAAGGTGTAAATGCTATTTGGGTTATTGTTGATAGATTAACCAAGTATGCTCATTTCTTGTCGATACGGGAGACTTATTCCCTTGAACGTCTTACTCATATGTATGTAAATGAGATTGTGAGATTGCATGGCATGCCAGTATCCATAGTTTTGGATCGTGACCCATGATTCACTTCACGATTTTGGGTTAGCTTGCAAAAAGCTATGGGCACGGATTTACGATTCAGTTCGGCATACAATCCTCAAACGGACGGAAAATCGTAGAGAGGACTATTCAAACTCTCAAGATCTATTAAGACTCGTGTCCTGAACTTCAAAGGGAGTTAGGATAAGTATTTACCATTGGTGGAATTCTCCTACAACAACAGCTTATCGTGCAAGTATAGTGTGGCTCCATTCAAGCATCAGATGAATGAAAGTGTCGCTTCCAATATGTTGGGATGAGGTGCGTGAAGCAACATTATTGGGACCTGAGTTGGTACGTATGACTATGAAAAAGATCCAAATGATTCGACAACGTATACAAACGGCTCAAGATCGACAAAAGAGTTATGTGGATCTTCATCGAAAGGATGTGGAATTTAGTATTGGGGATCATTTATTGTTGCGTGTTTCCCCATGGAAGGGAGTTACAAGATTCGGGAAGAGAGGAAAGCTCAATCCACGATTTATTGGTCCATTTCAGATTCTTGACCGAGTAGGAAATGTAGCCTATAGACTCGCGTTACCTACAAGTATGTCTCATGTTCATAATGTTTTTCATATATCTGTGCTTCGTAAATATGTGAAAGACCCGAACCACGTTATTGAGTTATAACCGGATGAGATAGCCGAAGACTTAACGTACGAGGAGGTACCTGTTAAGATCTTGGATAGGAAGGAGCATATCTTACGTACAAAGGTCATACCACAAGTCAAAATTTTATGGAGGAACCATGCTATTGAAGAAATGACCTGGGAGTTGAAACTAAATGAAAGCGAGGTATCCTCACCTTTTCAAACACACAGATCACGTCACGCCAATTTCGAGGAAGAAATTTCGTAAGGAGGGAGGTTGTCAAGACCCCAACTTATTATAAATAAAATTAAATTTTCTATTTATTATTTTGAAATAGTAAGGGTTGATTTGATTAATGTGGTTAGTTATGGGTAAAATGCGCAAATATTTCAAATATGCAAGTGGTTATAGAATATTCATTTTATCGAAGAATATTCGTTTTGGTCGTGGAATATTCTTCGCTTGAGAATATTCGTGACGACTCAACACAATTTATATATGGGCCCCATAACTGGAAGAGCGATTGGATGAAGAAAACGACAAGTATAAGTTGTTTATAAATAATCTGGCGTAGTTATACTGCAAATATCATTGTTGAAATACCCTTGGTTAAAACACAAGAGAGATACCAGTATTGCACCAATTATTGATTCTTACGTAGGAAGACAATACTCAATAATTGTTACGAGTTACTTGCTCAATATTTTATTTTATCGATTCAATAATTGCTACGTTTATATTTTATATTATCATTGTTTCAATAATTATCACTACATAAGATTTTCATTATCGAACAATAATTCATATTATTTGAATAATATTATTAGATTACATTATTGTCAATGTCTAGAAAGTTCATACTAAGGAGAGGTTTGGTCACCTAATTATGGCCAAGAAGGAGAAATCCTTATTGAAAAGCCCCTCTTTCTGGGAAATGACACAGTTGCCATGTTGTGATTCTATAATATTATTTGTGAATAATTAATTATTGATTTATATGATAAGGAAAATATTCATTTTATGTGGATATAGATGGAGAAATTTTTATGTGACAATTGTTGAAAATTGATATTTTATCTTTTTCGATAAAATAATTCATTTAAATATATTATTATATTTTAATAATATAATAATGGTGATATTTTTACAATGAATGTGGGATATATGAATAAATGAGGAAGAGTATTTTTGTTGCAAAAAAAATGTTTAAAATATGTTAAACATGTTTGTGGGCCCCACTTTGTGACCGGAATCGGATTATAACCCGTAAAATCGTCCGTTTATGGATTTCGGTCAACTTCTGCTTGAAATTTGGAAAAACTTAAACTTACAAAGTTGTAGAGAGTGGAATTTCCTATGGAAAGGACATGTGGTCGAATTTTTATGATAAAAGGGCTATTTATTATGAATTATTAAAGTTCTGAAGTTCTAGAATAATTGATTTTTGGAAGTTTTAATTATGTTTATTAAGAAAAAAGTTTTTGGGCTACACTAGCATGTGCAGAATGAGCTGAGATCAGTTGTCTAAGGTGGGCTTGAATTTTGTTAATTATATTAATATTATATTAAATTTTCTGCTTTGGTGTTCTAAGCATTTTCCTATAAATAGGGTGTTTAGGTTAGAATTGAAAATCACACTAGAAACCGAAGTTTTCTCTCTTTTCTCTCTATATTATCGAGTATTCTTGTGAGTATTTTGATACTTTGAGTGTTGCTTTATACGGTGAAGTTCCTTCAAAGACTATATCCGGTATTCCAAATTAAAATGATCTTTTCAAGGTAAGGGATATTTTTTTTTAAAATGATATTATTTCTTCTAATATCATTATGCCAGAATATTGGTAAGATTTTTTTTGTGAATTTTTTGTCTTTTAGTGTCGGGGTTACTATTCACGTATACGGCACGATTCACGAATATGGCATTATTCACAAAAAAATTAAATTTTCGTATTTTGTCCAAAATATCTATTATGGATACTAGCTTTGATTGTATCCATGTTTTGATCATTCTTGAATTTTACTTCACTATGATTATTTATGAAGTATTTTTGAACTCGGATTGTTTAAAGTACGAATCCATAATACTTGTTCTTTTGTTTCACTGGATTCATTTTTTTTAAAATATTTTTCATCATCCTCACCCTAAATGATGGTATTACTGAATATCTTTGGCCGTAGTGCAAAGATGGTTGATTTTATTATGAATATCTTTGGCCCGTAGTGCAAAGAGATGTACAGTGTTGAGATGAACATGACCGACTGATGAATATCTTTGGCCTGTAGTGCAAAGATGAATATTTGATTCTAGATGAATATTGGTTGATGTTACAGGGATAAAATATTGATGATGAACTTTTAAATTCATAGATTATAGTAGATTTCATTCTCTACGTAACTCTTCTATGAATTATTATTTCACATTGCAAATATTGATCCGAAACTTGTTGCCTATCAGATTTTATCGATTTTTTTCTCGTTGAAGACTAACGATAATTTGTTCTATATTATCTTAGTCATAATATTCTTTATTGGGCTAGTTGAGCTCACCCTTTTCCTTTTTGTTCCATTTTTTTTTTAGGAGGCGAGAATGTAGCGAGTTACTATCGGGTGTGTGAAATGATGGATCTAAAAGTTGTCTTAGTAGTCCTCACCATTTTGTAAAATAATATACCAATAATTGTAATGAGGACTTATTTGGGTGTGAATATTGTCTGCAGATGGCAATATTTGTATTTAAACTCACGCTTTATATGTTGTATTAATAAAGTTGTAGTTGTTTACACTATGTTATCGACGACTCAAAATGGGTGATGTATACTTATTTTGGGAGCGTCACACAAACTATGTTCCCAAACACCAAACTTGTTCACACGAACACAAACTTGCTCACTGAACACAAACTTAGAACTCAAGCAAAAAAAAAAGCTTAAATAAATACCAAAAATGTATTCTCTAAGAGTTTAAGTATTCAATCAAAATTAGACCAAATATTGTAATCAACATTCATCCAAAAAGACCAAAACCAAAAATGATTACTTAGACCTTAAAAGTTAAAAGTTAGCAAGTACTTAGAAATTATTGATTACAAATATCAACAATCAAATTTTAATATCGAAAAGCCTTTCAACTCTTCAAGATCCAACCACTTCAAATGTCTACAAAAACAAATGATTATCAAAACTCACAATTTAATATCAGTAATGTATTTCTTTTGTTGTCATTTTTAATTAATAATCATTTTTTTTATAATTTTTAAATTTAATATCTAGTTTTTATTTTCAATCTTCAAATTTATGTATAGTTTTTTAAAGTTTCAAAATTATTCAATAAATAATTTAATGATTATTACTCTATTACTGAAGTCTCGATACGTACATTGAAGTCTTGATTTTTCTATCTCGATTTGACAATTTTAATAACTCATGTACATATAAGCAACTGGATTGTATCATTCTTTAACTAATGTCAAATTATCATTACATGATGATTAATGACTTTATTTATGTGCTTTATGATATGAGTTATAATTCATTAAATTATTATGGATGTAAATTATAATAATTCAACAATCATTGTTCAAAGTTTTATGAAAATATTAAAATTATTTTAATTAAATTAGAATTTAGAGGTGAAGAAGTACACATTATTATCTATTAATTATTTAATAAAAAAGTTTACTTATAATAAATTATTAAAAAAATAAAAAGATGTTTAGGTAATAAAAATAATAACTACATATTTAAAAATTATTAATAAAACAAACTTTAAAATTTAATATGAAATAACCAATTATTTATATTTAGAATTTTAGAAACAATTTAAACATGTAATTAAGAAATCGAACTACTCGAATCGAACTCGAATTTATCGAATTGAACACGAACATGAACTTACCGAAACGAACCGAATCAATTGGTTCGCGAATATGTTCGATCGAGCAATCAAACTGAACACTATGTGCGAACTCGACTCGACTAGACGAGTAAGTCAAACCTGAACTTGAACCGAACCAAACCGATATGCGAACAGTTCGGTTCGTTTGCAACCCTATTTATGACGTCATCAGGTTAATAACGGTTCAAACACTGGCTAAATCAGTGACCTATTTACCCAATAATTTTTTTCAATTCAATAATCGATCCGAATCTGAAAATATTAGTCCGCCAAAAATATATTCTACTCAAAAAGATTTTATTTTCTTATACTAAATTTGGATCTGACGCGATGTGCAAGGAGTTATGAAAGCCGGAAGCCAGCATATTATATTCGAGGACATTTTTATGTTGGAGTTAAAAAGGATAATATTTCAAAAGTTTTCAATTTCATACCTTTAAACTTTAATCAACATAAAATATATTTTTAATTGTGCAAAATTATTAAAAAATATTTTTGTACATACCAAAATTATTTTATATTTTTAAAAAGTATTTCATATTAAAACTTGACAAAGAATAATTATATACAAATGGCCTCCAATAACACCATAATTTAGGAGAAAAATAAACAGTTTTATCACGATAAATAATAAATATAAAATCTCTCAATATAATTCTAATTTCTTGATTTTTCTTAAATTATTTATATGTCATAGTGTTATTTACGTGTCATGGTATTATTGAAATATATAAATCTTTAATTTTATCTATTCATTCATTATAATTTATGTATTTATTTTTTTGTTTTGTTTTGCAATAGAGAGGTAACTTAGTAAAGCCTCTTATAAAATTTGGAAAAAAATAATTTACCCAAGAAGAAAAACATAGAGGAACAAAAAATGGACATATTTGAGCAGGGTTAAATATACTTTTCCTCATTCTACTCAACTTCGGTTTACAAATGAATCATTGAACTGAATTTTTTTTCATTCGACTCACTGAATTACAATTTTTTTACAAATCGTTACAAATTCCGTTAAATTGTTTGACTTTGGACGAAAAAATTACACGAATTACCACGTAAGAGAGAGAAATCTTACATGTCATATATTTTTCTTTCACAGATTTAAATGGAAACTTGTAGATAAATTTAATGCTAAATTAATCTCAAATCAAATAAATAAAATAAAATAATGCATTCAAAATAAAAGTACAATAAAAATAATTTTTAAATTTTATTTCAATCATGAATATTTGTACAATTTTAAATAAATTATATAAATTACACATAATTATATAATTTTCTTTTAATTTAAATAACTCATTAAATTCATTAATTTAATTAACCTCTCTTCGAGATAAAGCTAAAATTAGTAATAAAATATATAAATGTCTGATATGTTATTGTATTAAAATATATATTACATATATTATTAAAATAAAAAAAAATTTGGATAAATTTTGAATTTGAGTAATGTCTTTAACATTATTCATAAGTATTTTATAATAAACATAAATTAAAAATTAAAATTTATAATAAGCATAAATTATTATTTATATTATGAAATCATTAAAAAATATTAACAAATATTTAAATTAATTAAAATATATTAACAAATAAATAAATTAATTAAATAAAATATATTAATCAAAGTAATTAATAATAAAATATATTAATGTGTAATTTTTATAAATATATTTATATAAAATTAATAAATTTATATTTTTTAAATTTTTATTCAATTATCAAAACTCTAATTTCACGTTGATAATAAGGAAAATCCTACACAAGCTATAACAAGTACATCTTACAACAAATTATACAGCCATTAAACTAAGTTCAATAAAGAAAAGATGGTGGCTAGCTCATCTCCAGACACATGCGCCATGTTTTCAACAAGATGAAATTCCTTTTATATTCCCTCCAGTCTCTCATATCTAGATCTGGAAAAAAAAGGCCTCTCCCTCATCCGTTTTTCAAACCATTTTTCTAAAATCCATTCCTCAGTAATCGCGTTCATCAATGGTGTTCAACCAATCACGCTCATCAATGGACGGATCTGGGTTGTGGTAAAGAAGATGATGAAGTTGATTTGTATTTCGCCAACAATTTCGACTACGGATCTGGGTTGATTTGATTTCGAATTATTTTAAATTTTGGATCTGAATTGTGGTGAAGAAGAAGATGATAGAGTAGTTTCAGATTTTTGATTTTAAATTATTTTTTATTTGGATTTGTGGTGAAGAAGATGATGAATTAAATTTGAATTTAGATTTGTGATGAAGAATATGAATTCAGATTTGGATTTGTACGGAAGAAGATAATGAATTATATTAGATAATTGGTATATTTAAAGTTAATTTCAAATATTTAAAATTAAAAAAAAATAGTATGTATTCATTAATTTTATATAAATGTATTTGTAAAATTATATATTAATATATTCTTTTATTAATTAATATTTTTTTATTAATTTAATTATTTGTTATTTAAAAAAGAGAGAATTCAAGTTTAAAAATCAATTTTTTTAACTAAAGTTATTTTGTTATTATTATTTAAAAAAAATCTATAGTGGCACTTATATTACATGTAAATATTGTCATGTAGATTTTTGTTAATTTTAAATGAAAATTTTAATTTTTATAAAAAAATTATAGTTTAATGAGTTAATGGTAAAAAATTTCAATTCAACAACTGAGAAAAAATATATTTAACCCTATTTGAGCATAAGCATCGACTCCAAAATTTTCTTTTTTTTTTAAAAAAAGTAGTTAAATACATAGAAGGATAGAGGGGTTGGTTGGGTATACACCTTTCCCTCTACCTTGCACAATAACCCTTTTATTCATCTTCTTTTTTGTCAACGAAATCTTGATCAAAACCCTTTTCTTATATTTCCTCCTTTTAATAATTTGATCATTGATTGAATCAATTACAGACATGGCCACCGCTGGAAACAAGAACATCAACGCCAAATTGGTTGGTGCTTTTTATTTTCCTTTCTCTAATTTTCATTTTCTGTTTGTTTTTATTGTAATTTATGGGGTTTTTTTCAACTAGTTCATCCCAATTTTGATGTGGGTTTACCTCTAGTTGACCAGAATTTTGATGTGGGATTATAGATTACTTGTCTCGTTTTCATCTTGTTCATTCCAATATTGATGTGGGTTTAAGTTGACCAGAATTTTACTTAATTTACTGATTTTCTTTAGATTTCTTTGCTTGCGATTAGTATACAGCTGAATTTCAGCTTTACAATTAGAAGGATCAAATAAAGAGTAACTTTTGTGCTGAATTGAACATGTGTGTTTCTTCCTTTAATATGTATTCTCTTAGACTTGTTTGTTATTCCCTCCATTCCATAATAAGGATCCCATTTAGCCATTTTTTTATGCTCAAAATAAGTCCCTTTTGTATTTTTTTTTAATTTATCAGTATATTGTTCGTCTTTCTGTCTATTAGATGTGTATTGCTAAAATATCTAGTTTTTGATTTGTATTTCAGGTGCTGCTTGGAGATGTTGGAGCTGGAAAATCTAGTCTAGTTTTGCGTTTTGTTAAAGGGCAATTTGTTGAATTTCAGGTCTATCCTAGTATCCTATTATATAGTTAGGTTGTTTAAGTAAATATCACCTTCCTTTTTATTTTTTATTTTTTGATAAGTTAAGTAGTTTTATATCATTCCTTTTAAACTTCTTGTTTTGACTGTTTTTTATCATATTTTAGGAATCAACTATAGGGGCTGCTTTTTTCTCACAAACAGTGGCCGTAAATGATGCAACTGTAAAGTTTGAAATATGGGATACTGCTGGTCAGGAGAGGTATCATAGCTTAGCTCCAATGTACTATAGAGGTGCTGCAGCTGCGATAATTATGTATGATATAACAAACCAAGTAAGTTCTTACTACTTTTTTGTGTTATTGCTTCTTATTATATATTTCCTGATATTTATGGCTATTATTATCATCATAGTTAGAGAAGCCATTATATTAGAACTTAGAAGCAGGAGTTCTATGCCTTTCATAGGTGGAATTTTCACTCTCCTCCTATAGAGAAACTAATAAGTTATCTAAGCTTTTGTAGACGAAGCCCAAAGTGGAGCAAAGAAAACTACTCTATTCCTCATAAGCTAAAAAGGAAGGACCTGATCGCTAAAATTTTCTACTTTCCTTTTTTTGTCTAAATGCCCCAAAGGATCTGAAAGAAGCTACACCTCCAAAAAAACTTTGGATCTTTTCTACCACCAAAACCACAAAACCTGACAAGGAACATTCTTCTAGAGAAGAAAGGCCTACCCAAGCCTCCAAAAAATGTTAAACTCATAGCTCTGAAAGCTTCAAGCAATTGGGCAATGATAAAACAAATGCGAGTGAGATTCACTGCCCTACTCGCTTCATCTTCTTTAGGATTAGTTCTGTCAATTCCTCTTTATTGAAAATAGATTGATCTGGGAGATATTTTATCTTGGATATAACTTTCTAGCTATCCTTGAGTCAGGTTTATAATGGAGACATGTAACCCATCTATAAGGATGATGAAAAGAAATTTTGAAGATTTTTTATCCGGAGAACTTAGATAATTATATTTGGACTCTATAAATTCATTATTTTACGAACGTTTTCTAACAGATAACTATTAAAAATGAGCATCAAATGCCTAAGGGGACTTCTAGAAAAGCCTTTTCCCTCAATAATGCTGAAAAATGCTGATCTTCAGCCTTATTATGTGTGAAGTTTTAAAATTCCTTCCATGGAGTGTTGTAAAGGTTTTAATGCTAAAAACCATTTTCAGATGAGTTCTATTGGTCATGTAGAACTATTTGGAATTTTTTATTGGATCAGAAATGTTCAGGATATAAAAGATGATCAGCACACTTTAAGCAAAATAAAAGAAGAAATAAAAATAAGAAGTTATGTTTTAATTTTGTGGTTCAGAGTATTGATGTCTTTCCTTTGCATCTTACATTAGCTATCCCTTCATTAATATATTGCCTTCTTTTCTGGTCATTGAGAGAAGAATTTGATATGCAATGCCCATCAAATACTTTTCATGTGACATGGAGTTGTAATCATAGAAAATTTTCTTTGGCAGGCCTCATATGATAGGGCTAAAAAATGGGTGCAAGAGCTTCAAGCGCAAGGTAATCTTTAATATTAAGATGGTTTGAGGTTCCTAACTTTCATTTTCTCTCCTTTTCTTCACAGTGTTCTTGTGTTGTCTTTTAAATAGCGTATCCTTGGTGTCATTAAACCTGTACTTACCAATTTATAGGACTTTCTGTACGTGAAAAGTATCCGACTACATTGAAGGACTATGGATGCAATTAAAATTGAGGGAAAAAATCCTTGGTCCTGAGGAGGGATTAGTTTTAGCTTTGGTTTCCTAATTTTAAAGAAGTAGAGATTAGGTAGGATGGAAGATGATCTCGTGTATGAGATCATTACTACTCTCTTGGTCCAGCTTTAGATGTCCCAGTTCGACTTTCACATATTTTAAGAAAACATTCAGACTAGTGTTGAAAGTTTTTTAATAATTAGAAGAAAATTTCTTGAATTACATATGTTATTATTTGAATGTATTTTTAGTGTTATTGTACTTAGCAACCTTTGGATTTTCCAAATTACTTATTCCTTCTCTTTGTTGTTTCATTTTTCTTTAAGGCAATTCAAACATGGTTATGGCACTTGCTGGTAATAAAGCAGATTTGCTAGATGCAAAGAAGGTCGCAGCAGAGGCAAGTATACTCATTCTCAGTTTTATATTAAAATATGATTGTTTATATGTTTGGACTTTGATTTACCTGAGATTATATAATCTGTTTTCCAATAAGCATTGATAGTTGAATAAAGGGAGTGTTTGAAGAAGTGAAACTGTTTATATTTGAGCGCAATCTGGTATATACCTTGCAGAGTTAGTTTTTGTGAACATCATTCATTTCTTTGCTGGTCGATTTGTGATCATCAGTTAAATTGAATGTGAAATTGTAACACTATGAAGAATACTGTCTTTCGCTTAAACATGTTGAGGTTAATTTTAGATCAATGAACATATGAACTGCTAATCTTAATCATGCTGAAGCTGAATACTTGCTGAATGAAAACTGCTATACAAATTAACCGATCTACCTTTAAATTTTCACTCACTGACATTGCAACTTAAAGTAATATTCATGAGTCTCACATATTTAATCTAAAAAACTTGTGTCTGTATCTCTGATCTCCAGAACAACAGAGTTTTCTGAGTTTGTATAGCACTAACCTTACTTTCTACATAGAGTTCTATTCATTGTTCCTTGTTTTTTTTTTTTTTTTTTTTTTTTTTTTATTTTTGAGGCACAAATATACTCCCAGTAATCTGGTAGTTCATGTCATTCTATAAGGGGAGTTCTTGGTTATGCCCTTTGCAAATTGATCCTAGTGATTAATACATGTTTTCAAGTCAACTTGCTCTCAAATTCTCAAAATATGTCTAGATTTTGAATTTTATCGCAACTGTTTTCGAGACCTTTATGTGAAATTTTTATTACAGCCAGTTGCTGTCTCACCCCCTCACCACTCTCTTTTCCCCAACCCTCTCAAAAAAGGACAAATAAATGTAAATTAGAATGGACTTTTTGGTGTTAAAGTATGTCTATTACCAATTATTCCTGTTACTTTTTTGCAGGAAGCACAAACATATGCACAGGAGAATGGCCTTTTCTTTATGGAAACCTCTGCAAAAACTGCTACCAATGTCAATGACATTTTCTATGAAATAGGTATTCCTCCAGTTGAGAAATTAAACATGTATTGCCTTGTGGGAAATTACAATTTACCAGTCACTTTTTCAGGATAGTCATTGTTGGTTGACTTCACAATCAAAATATATGTGCAAGTATATACGGTCAACAAGTAATAAAGTGATAAGAGAGTTGTCGATCCACGATGAATTAATTCTAATATTTTCCAAAAATCAAATTCAAATCAAGCCAATTTAATTTAAACAGATAGAAGTTTAATTCATAACAAATAAATTAAACCTTTTCAAATATTAATTAACATCCATGGATAATACAAGTATTACAGTAAAGTTAGAAAAGAAAAACTCTTGTGAAGATTTTCATCGTCAAGCCTCCTTCAATTCCTTGCCTCCATTGGTGTTAACAAACGTTTTTGCACTGGGGCTCCATCCCTAAATTCTAGCCGCCGCTTTAACATGTACTTATAGGTCTCCTAATTTTCTAACCCTAAAAGGAGTTAAAATTACATACACAACATCCTAATTTTAATAAACTACTATAACACAATTCCTTTTCCAAATCTACTATTAATTCCCATGCAAAATTTAGGCTCTTTAGCATCCAAACCCTACTAGTAATCATAAAACTTTAACCCAGCTGCAAAACTGATCCGGCATATCTTTCTCCGACCCAGCGCACTGGCGCCCCGGCGCTGGGTTTAGTTCAAATTGGAGCAGCGCCTGCGCTGGTCTTGATTTATTTACAAAAATGCCACTGCTTCCTTAAAAATTACAGATTTGCCCCTCCTTTGCATTTTCCTACAAAATAATATAAAAAACAAATAAAATGTACTAAAATTACTTAAAGACAACAAAATACTAATAAGTCTAAAAGTACCCAAATAATAGGTATAAAAGCCACTTATCCGTCATCTCACTTAGATGCATGTATTAATATGTGTGTGTATATGTAGTTGTTGTGTGCAAATTGTAGTAGTCTGAAAAGTCTCGGTTATAATTTATTTCACCTTATCTCTGTCATTTGGAGAGGCCATAAGAAAATAATCCTATATATTGATAAACAACAAGCATATAACAAAGGCGCACAAACGATTATGAGACAAAATACATTTCCTTGGATTGGTTTGACCTTAGTACCATCCTGCCTTGGTAAAGCAAGTTGTTTTTGTACTTATTGTTTGGGAAGATGGGGCCTCTGTGATTGTGAATTGCGCTACAACAGATTCCAATTTCATTCAAGGTCTTGATCTTAATTTGGTCAGGCTATTTATGTCATTCTTTCTTACACAATCCATAAAAGTGGGACTATTACCTTACATTCATTTGACTTCATACATTAGCTGCTTCTCATGTATGAATGAATACCTTCCTCTCCCCTTGTATTGATCTCTAGAAGTTTCTTTTTCCAATGTGAGCTTAAATATTATTCAGCTCGACTCCTATGAATTATTACTTTCAACTTACCCTCGATTGAGTTGCTTACATTTTGCTCTCAAAACACAATTGAATTTGGGTTGGATCAAAATATATAACTAGGCCCCTTTCTGTGGACTCCTTTTATCTTCACGGACTAATGCATTTTTTATATTCTTCATAATAGTTCTTATACACTGTGTGTGCGCATTTCTTTAATTGGGTGGAAACATTATCTTATCTGTTATATTTTATATTTTCCAGCAAAGAAACTGCCCCGTCTGCAGCCAGTGCCAAACTCATCAGGAATGGTTCTTATGGATAGACCTGCGGAGAGAGCAGCTTCTGCATCTTGTTGCACTTGAACTTCTCTGATGCCTCTCATGACTGCATAACTGTATCCTCTTATGTTAGTTTGTGTACGTATCATTCGTACAGAAATGTACAGATTTGTTGTTCAAATTATTCCTTTTCAAACTGTGGTGATTGACATTTATTTTCCTGTATTGAAATTATCTATAATGGTTATAATCTATTTAACTCTTTGTTGAATGAATTGAATTATTATGACTCTTTTGTGGCATTATTTTAACTCTTTTTTGAAAAATTAAGCCCAATCATATAGTGTAGAGAACATGAGAAACTATGAGAACTTCATGATCGAAAAGTATCAACTTGGTACAAACAGGGGCACTTAAGCTAAATGAAGACACAGTAAAGCATCACTTCACTTCACTTCATTGCTATATCCTTATGTTTCTTGTAAAATTTCTTTACCTCCTTGAGCTATATGCAAAATTAAATTTGTTTTTCCGAAGGAAATTTGATATTTCCACAAGAAAAATTGAACATGAGCGGGTCTTATTTCATGAAAATAAAACCTTGTGAAAATATCATTTTTCCTTGTGGAAATAGTAACTCCCTTTCCAAATACAGGTCTAATGGATAAGGAAGATCTCAACATTGAGTGACAAAAATACACAAGCAAGCCATATGTAAGTTTCATTTACAACATATGGACCTCCATCTTGTCGAAACAAGTTGCCTTCTTTTTCCCTCTACTAATTTATACAAGCAGACTAGTGGATGAATTCTATCCGGAAATGAAACCATCATTAGGAGACGAAGAAATTTGCTTCAATCATGATAAATTCTACTGTCTCTTTGCTAATGTCGATCTCAATCCCTTGATAATCTTCCCAAACCACATCAAGTTCATTGCACCAAGTGCTGATGGTACCACAAATATCAAAAGATAACCAACAATGTGCATCTGCATGATCTGCCATTCATTTATGGAACTTTAAGAACATAAGAATTTAGTGCTTAGGATATAGTGATATACATAATCCATGTTTTGAAAAGTGGTGGAAATTTCTTTCAAAGTAGGTTAAGTCTTTTTTCTACAAGGAGCTAAAGAAAAAGAGAGACGAGAGAAGAAAGGCCTTTCAGTATGCCTTTGTGAATGTGAAAAAATAAAGCACACTTTTGAAAAATGCATAGAAATACCAAGGTGATGTGACAACTGCTTCAACCTTTTCTTACCATTTTTCCAGCGAGCAAACTGAGGTAATGAACGATGATTTTTTTTTAAAAAAAATAAATTATTTTAAAGATGATTATACGCACATCACATCAGTGTAGTCTAGGCTAGCTTGTCGTATATATAATTTTTTATTTATGCCATGACTCAGTAGTTTAGAACCCTATTTTATCTGTGCAAATTTTCCCACTGTACTACAGCAGATACTGGTCAAGAATTAGTTCAAGATACAGATGCAACTAGTTTAGGAAGCATAGTACCTGATCATAGTGCAAGTACACATGATAAAACATGTAAACAAACAGCAAAATTCTCGCAACCTGCATCCCAAAATTTAGTTAATTATTTAACATAAATTAATGTAAAAAACAGAAGCAATTTTTGTTGAAGGATATTGACGAGATAATGTCCCATCTGAAGAGGCATGTCATGAAGCTGAAAATTGTAATTCAGTCTCTGCTAAACTGAGAAAAGTTGTGACGTGGTTGTAACTAAATATTCAAACACATGGCACAGTCACAAGAGTAACCATATTGTTGTTTCCATCTTTATATTTGTTTTAGTTTTTCTCTTTTTAGGTGGGATAATAAACGCCCTTTAGGTCCTTCTATAATTAAATACAAAATAAATTGACTAACCAGCCAAGCAAAAAAAATCATGACACCGTTGATCAAATATGCATCAGACCTCTTCAAACCAGCAGTATCAAGGAACCTGCATGGGGCCATAGAATATGTTAATCTGCACTTAGATTTGAATCGTGAAGAGAGATTCGCTTTCTAAATACTTACCATCTCATATTTATCTCTGGAGTTGTCACCTCAGAAATGAGGACCATGAATGTATAGAGTTGGCCCTCCCCAGTAAACAAGGCATATGCTACTGCAATCCCAGAAAGAGAGTGATGAACAACCTGAATGCAGCACCGCAATCGCATGAGTCATACTGAAATAGTCATAGGCCAATAATATAGCTACACTACGGGTTCAATTGTTTGAATACAAACTAATTCCCTGTTTCTTCTGGAAATAAACCAAATCTCTTACAAAGACACATGACACATCTAGTTTCAATCTCTAGTGTTCGTTTTCCTTTTGGTCCTATACAGTACTTAGTTTGGTGTAACCTGTGCTGTGACCACTTGTTTCAGCATCATAATATTCATCATTCACATTGGTAAAATGATGCTTTGACCTAGATGCAAATGGGAAAGATTAAGTAGTGTAAAATCTTCCTCTTAATCCAGAATTTGAAGTCCTTCCATGTTCGTAAGCAGAAGTTAGCAGCATTCTTCACTTAAAAGTCTTAAACTGATCCTAGTGTGCCAAGCTATCCGGAAGAAAAAACAAAACAAAGAATTTCTTGTGCAGCCACAGGCCAAAAAATGTCAAAAGATAAAAGAAACCAGTGGCAGATTTGCGTCTCTAAAGTTACATTACAAACAGTGCAAAGACACAGCTGTATCTAAGTCACCATTCACTGAAGAAAAAGAGATCGTCGGCTAAATTTGATTATATTCCATCTTTGATGATATACTTACATACTCAATTCCACCCAAAGCAGGATATAGCCAGCATATCATCGAAAGGTCTGCAATAAAATACCCAACAGAAACCTGCCAAATCATATTGAAAGTGTAATATGAGCACTTCATACAGGAAATACACGAGTCTATCTAAATGAAGAAAACCCTGGTTTGTGTTTTTACAAGTCTAAATGAAGCAAACTTTAGACTTCTTTTTAGATAAACTGTAAAATCAATAGAGAGGTTCAAAAATCAAAGACATGTGCCATCAAAGCCTTAGGATGTAAGAAAGGAATGTGGACTTTAACTGCTATTTGAGCTGATGAGACACCTGGATACTACTATCCAAGCAAGGACACCTTGGGCATAGTAACAAGTTCACAATAGGTGCTTGCGATCATCAGTAATGCTCCCACAAATGAAAAGCCTAAAGGAAGAGAAGGTGTACGTGTAACAGAAGCACAAGGACTATACCACAGTTGAAGATTCCATTCTGCTTCTGCTTCTGCTTCTGCTTCAGGAGGGAGAGAAATGGAGACACCGATTTTATTGCAGAAGTAGTTGATAAAACAAGGTTACAAAAAAAGCCACGCAAGTTTTGTTGCGAAAATATCTGAACAGTTCTTGCCAAGTGAATAGAGATAATAGTTCACATATTGTAAGTGAACTTTAACAACACACACAAAACACAATTTTCGAAGTAATTTTTTGTGCGAGGAAAGTGGAGAGCATACAAATTCTTCTTTTTGATTTATTATAGCAAGGAAAGTGGAGTGCTTGAAGTCTATTTCAGAGGCTATTAACATTATTCATTTTAGTTCTTTATGTATCGGAATATTTGAGATTTGTTTCCGTAACTACAATGTTCTGTGCTCAAAATAATTGATGTGTTTGAGATTGTTAACAACTTATTGTCCAACTTCTTTCTGAATATACAAAAGAAACAAAAGGATATTGTAAGAAGTTTATGTGCAATTAAACAAGAGGACATTAATACTTACTCCCAATGCAAAAGATGAAAGTGGCGAACTTCGGAAAGTGATGAAGCCAGTCAGATGATGATCAGAATAAAGATCTGACCAAAAAACAAAGTACAATGACATCGTTGCAATGAAAATGGCGTGGACAGTAGAGATACCACTGCACAAATAATTTTTATAAGCATGAGAATAAGAATCATAAATTGACACACAATCAAAAGAAACTGGATAGATGTATTCTGTTCACCGGTTATTCCACTCAATCCGCTGAATTTTCGTAAGGCCAGCATAGGTCCTGAAGTAAGAAGTGCTGATCAAGTGGGACAGATCATAGATCTGCCAGAGGGAAAAACTGTTAAATGGGGTTAAAGAACAACAGAAAAAGAACCTTCAAGAAGAACTATAATGAACAATAAGTACAACACTTGAACCAAAATGCTAAATGCATATAATCTTCTACTTCAGTGGCAATATAAAGTAAACCTCAGAAATACACAGCCTATTCAAGTATTGATGTATCAAATTTGCATAACTATTATTTTTCCGGACAAGGAAAACCAACTATATTTAAAAATGGAAGATTAGAACATTACCATTTTGCTAGCAAACATGCCACTAAGGACAGAAGTGTATGGAATAAAAGGATCTGAAAGTATAAAGTTCTTAACCAGAACTTCAGCCTGATTTTGGTAAGATTTAATCGTCATAGCTGTCTTCTTATAAACTGTCATATGGATGTATTTCTCGGACCATATGGTTAGTGAAGGCTTCCCCGCAAGACGATAATATTTTCAATGACTAGTATTATCTACCCAGCATCCTGGAAAATAGTTTGAATAAATAAAGCTCTACACTGAAATTTGTATCTCAAAAAGAACAATGCATAAACTTGATATATAACATAAGAACCTCCGCATTCTGGCCCACATATATAGTCAACAATTATGTATTCCAAATATACTTCAATTATAACTATTGTAGGGTTATAGCAATATGCTATGCATCTCATATCAGAATGTTTCTTTCACTTTTCTTTTTCTCTTATTTCTTCATGATGGTTGACAGCAGAAACGACCTGAAGATATGTTAGTAGTAGTTGGTGTCGCAATCTTGGTGATCTTAAATCACCATCTTTATTTAGTGAATTGGAAACGGTAACTTTGGAAAAGTGCAGGCATAGTGGCATACACAGTATCCCAACTCCAGATTCCTAAGCCTGATATTTTCCCTCTATTATACATTTAAGATAAATAAATTATTTAAATACAACTGCCTGTGAAGCATGGGTAGTTCAAAGGGGGAAAGCTTATGTGGCAGACATGTATGCGAAGTGGACACACTTCTGAACCTGTTGGATACTTACAACATACGTAACCAAAATTAAAGAATATAGATTTAAATTTGGTACTAGTACGGAGACAGAGGAGAATAAATAGGGCTGCATATGATTAAGCTTGAGTCGAGCTTTGTCTTGTTCAAATTCAACACGTTTATTAAACGAATCTAATGGTTGTGTTCAAGCTTGGATCATTTATAGATGAATCAAGCCCAACCAGGCTTCCCCTGAAACCAAGTCGAGCTCAAACTGTTCATGGATTCTATATAATAATATTTTAAAGATATAAAGTTTGAGAAAGTTAAAAATTTTGAAGCAAAGATGTAATATGCTGGTCTAATGTCTAGTTTAGATAACATCACATAGAATGTAAGAAATTTGCGATAAAATTGAATCTTATAATTTAAAATCAATAAAAATACATGAAAATTATTTACTTTTTTTATTATATATAATTCAGTCTTAAGTTCCATAAATTCTTGCAACCTATGCCTTTTAAAGTTATTTCCGTGACCTAGACTTCTGAAATTTATAAATTTATAACTCATACAACTCCAACCCTATTGAAATAATAAACCTTATAATCATTCTTTAATTTCTAAAACTTTCACCCTCTGAGCTCTAAATAACGATCCACTACAGAACTAATTGGTTCAATCCTAATCCAAAAAAATATTATTATCGGTCTTAATACTATAGAAGGTTCGTTCTCTAAAACTATCCTCTATAGGAAAGCTTAACTTCTCTTTTTGTCTGGCGAAATGGTGGATAAATAAGTGAAAGAATACTGAATCTTGTGAAAGCCCCAAATCTCCAAGTCTGATGGCCCCATCCAAGTCTCTTGTTTAATGATGCAACTTCAAGTTTGCATTCAATTTTTAATGGGACTTTTGATGTGGGATATTTAATTCCCTCTCCAACCTTACCTATGTGAATCAATGTCAATTAAACAAGTGATAAATGTGGGATATTTATAAACTTTGAAACGAAAAAGATAATGATTGATATTTTTATAATTATCTAGTTTTGTAAAGGAAATGTTGAAACGAAAAAGATAACGATTGATATATTATAGTTTTTGTGGTTTGCAAATCTTCTTTTCATATATCACTTATCAAGAGTTGTGAAAATAAAGAAAAGTTCATGGATCAAGTCCATTATTATTTATTATCACCTTAAGTAGATAAGCATGACATTTACTTTCCCTAATGCTATCAAGACAGAATAATCTCCTCATTTCAGATTCTAAATTAGTTATATAGGTACATATGCAACAAATATATATAGATGAATTACAGGAATCCAAAGATATAAAATTATGGACAACCACAGAAGTGCTGCCTGCTTCCCACACATACTTTACCAAGATAAAAGTTCAAACAAAATTAACCAACAAGCTACAAGCCTACTACCGCCACCACTACCACTAGAGTAAAATGAAGTCCACACCTTTAAAATAAAAGGCAAAAACAAAAAGAAAAGAACAAATTGCAAAGACACAAAAGACTGCACCCGCTCCTTCATATGAACCCTCCCCCACCCCCACTCCCACTCCCATCCCCCACCCCACAAAAAAGAAATAGAAGCTAATTTTCAGTGGCTATGATAACATGCACAGTATGTGACATACGTGTGGAAATGTGTATGCATTCAAATCAGATTTTTTCAAAAAAAAAAGTGAAATTTTAGATAATATGTTTCCGTATAGATCCAAATTATATCCAATATTTTATTAAACCAAACCACAGTCACTTACAAACGAAATCAAACTGCCCCAGTCCCCCACGCAGATGAGGTGAGATCAGACCCAACTCCCATAAAGCTACTAAATAAGCAAATACCCAGAAAGCCATAGCAAGAGAATAAGCAAAAGAAACTAAAATAAGATTAAAGAAAAAACATCTTACCTGATGCAGAAATGTACGGGCATGTGAGGAAGAAGAAAGACAATGACCCAACAGCTGAACCCCAATAGATTTTAAGTTAAAAGAGCAAATGGGTATTTGAGAAATTTAGATTTTAGAGTACCAAATGTATCAATTAATGAAATCAGCAACAAACGCATGAATCGTGAGGTTTAATCAATGTGCTCTGTTTCTGCGTACTCGCATACCCAACCTAACTAATGAACGAAAAAGAATCATCAAGTTTGACAGAGATGGGGACGAAATGGGAATAGAAAATTATGGTTATGGAGGATTGCAAATATATGTTTGTGTTAATGGAAGTAGAAGAGGCTTACGTGTGGACTTGTGCTTAGCTTGGGTATTGTATTTTAGTGGCACTATAACCATTCTTCACGTGGATGACATTTATTTTAGTTAACTCATATTTTTATATAAAAATTAATATTTTATTTTTTTTAACATAAATAATTAGTAGGTTTATATTAATGTAACTCGTAAAAAATATCATTTTAACAATATAATAGAATAAGAAGCATGATAAATATTTTATGAAAATATATTTTTTTTTGTATTATATATTTTTGAGTCCTTATATACATTTTTGTCCTAAATTTACTAATTATAATTACAATATATGTGCATAAATATAACATATAACAATTAAAAAGGGTCTCATTTTAATTATTCCATCTTATCGCATACACTTCCACGTTAGTTACAATCTAATTTCGTCAAATATTTGTCTAAAAATATATCATTTTCCTATGCTTTTTATATATATATATTTTTTCGAATTCCAAAAGTAACCTAACTAAAACATCTTAATTTTGCTTTGGTATCATTAATATCTACTTGTATTCTTGTATTACAATGGTGGTTTGAGGTTTGGACATCATACCTAATGGCGTGGGAGTGGGTCATTGGCATCATAATTGTCTCAACTGGTTCACCTTCTTATAATATTGTCTTACTTTACTTTTTCCCTTTGTTCTTAGAAATGATAAAAAGCCCAATAATATGCAAAATATAAAGAAAAAGACAACAAGAGAGAGAAATTATAGAAAGAAGGGAATAAAGAGCTTTTATTATTTTATTTTGTCATAACCAAAAGAAAGTACCCAAAAATCAGAAAAATGAAGAAAAAAAATACCATAAAGTTGATCTCTAGCTTCTCTTGCCCTTTAATTCTGGTAATCAGCAAAGGGTATATATTTAATTCTTGTAATTTAAAAACAAAAGTGTCAAATAGATCCTATATCTTTTAATGTCTAAAATGATTTTGTCAACCCCAAAAATGATTTGTCAACCCCAAAACCCAGTATTACTGAAAATTAGATGCTTCAGACATTCTAAAAGTATGATTTCTGTTTTGAGATAGGAATGAATACAGAAGCCATTGCCAAAATTGTAACAGGTCACATAATTTCTAGCTTCACATTTTTTAAAAGCTATTGAAAAGAATAACAGTGTAAAACAAAACTCATATTGATCCATGTCTGTCAAACAAGTTGTTTGCTTCATTGAAATATGTTACAAAAGCAGAGCAAATACTTAAAGGCTTAAAGCTCCTGCTACTACACTGAAACTGTCTATATCTTGTCAAAAATCTTAACACAGATATGTTCACACAAATTTCTAACTTTGTAATCTGCGATGTCTTTTGAGAGAAGACGTGGATGATGAAGAGGACAAACCAACGCGGTGGTGCAGCTCAGCTTTGTCCTTGGTAAAAGCCTTTTGAACATCCTCCTTGAGCTCCATGAAGCGCATCCTCTTGATTTTCTGTTCCTCTGGAGAACCCTCTTCAAGGTAGAAGGAATCATCAGGTAGGTCGTCCTCCATAAACTTATCCAGGACTCGCGAGCAATTTGGGAAATAACGTCGGCCCGTCTCCACTGCCACCAGTACAATCACAAATCTTGTTTAATTTTTTTTTTCTTTTTTCCAAAATTACAATCACATAACATAAGAATGATAGTTATGAAAATCAAGTCTTGCGAATTGCAAGATAGACTATAAAATTAAGTAACCTTTTAAGAAAATTATAGAATTATGGTGTACTTCAAGTTACCAGCCTCAGAAACTATTGGAATATCTTGTCATATAAACTTTAGCAAAATGTTTTAACGGCTGATGCTAACATGACATCTACAATACATGAAGTAGTGCTGCAGTTTTGCCCCAAATTCGGGTAACTTTTAAGAAGATTGATTCGTAGACCCGACAATATTGATTTGAAATTCCAAATAAACTCAGCAAGATTGGAGGAGAAGACTAGATACAAACCTAACCTTATGCATATTCTTGCACAAATTGGCTGTGCTCATACAGACGGCAGAAAACTATTTCGATTACCAAGTATGCCCACTAAGAATTATATAGTAGGAATGGATTAAATCATTAAGCCATCCTGAGAAAATCCTAAAGTCTAAAAACCAAACCCTGTAAAGCATAATAGTTTCACTTTCACATATTCCCAGAAATACCAAACAAAATAATAAGTAAGCACCATGTAATTGCTAGAACATAGAATGTGACAGGGTGAATGGAGAAACAGCTTAAGATAACTACTAGTGGTAATAACCGCCAAGCAATTGTTCAACTCAGACTAAAAATGCAGAGTTGCTGAATGGGATGTAGAATGTCAAAATTCATAGCAAAAGAAGACCATGTATACCGAAAGAGGGTACCCATATTTCATCACCAAAGCTCTTATTAAACTGGTTTTGAAAAATAATGAGAAACCACTTACAACTCTATCCTGGGACAGGATTTTTGACAGCCTCTGACTTCATTAAGAAAAAGGAACAGATGGTGATTGACCAACATTCTCCATCTCAATCAACCCAAAACAAAACCAATCCTTTAAAGGGGTTCTAAATTTTAGAGCTTGCACATACCTGTTTTAGAAAGGGCAGCCATCCTTGAAAGGATTCTTTCGTTCTGTGCTATGGGTGTCTCATTCAAATCAACCTCCCTCAAATTGCCACTTGAACCTTTTGATGCCAAAAGACCAGCATACTGAGATGTAGTCTCAGCATTTGCAATCTCCATTGCTAGCTTGGCTTCGGACGGGAAGAGTAATCTTGCAAATGCCACTGTGACATAAATACAGAAGAAAATTACGAAGAACTGATCTGTGTAAGCATAGGACTTCAGGACACAGACACATTTGCGTCAATGAAGAAAAAGTTGAAACAGAACAAGAAAACTAATAGATCTAATATTATTGCAACAGGAATATACAGTGTCATTAACATTAAACCCATTATGCTATTAAGTCTTACTAGGTACATCAAATCCTGAAATGGAAAAATTCAAGAGCTCAGGTTCTTAATCAGCAGATAAATAACTTCTGTAATTTGGGATTTAACACATATTAGCAAATGCACCACTTGGCTGAATTCATGGCCCATGGGTATGCATAACTTATATAGTTACTGGTTTCCAAGTTAGCTCTGTCAACAGACTTGCATAGTTGCATTGGTCGTCCACGTGGTTGAATTAAAGGACAGTATTATCTGTAGTATGTTCTCATCTAAATGAAATCTTACTTCTAGTTAAAGCACCAGCAAATTTTATTTGCCGATGACTGCTCAAGCAAAAATAAGTATCAAATAAACCTGTAACTAATTATCAATTCAAGGTCAACTCGAAGTAAGATGTCTAATAATTTTTGAATAAAGGAGAACACATTAAGAATTAATCAATAAAACTGCCATATCTTACCATTAAGATAAGCATAAGAAAGTGCAAAGAAGAATATAGGTCGCTTAACTAGTAAAGCAAATGAACAAAATCACATCCCAAATTTATAAACACAAGCACTTCTGAGCTTCGACTTCAAGAAAGTACTATGTTTGAGTGAGAGATTATTTAAAATTTTGAACATTTTTTCCCAGTTTCTTCAAAATAAAATCTAGTTTCTTCAATTCCATTGAAACCAAATATCATGAGAAAGCAATAGCATCCACCATAATATATCATCTGAAAAACATCGTCATATTCTTCTTGAATAGTACAACTGTACAACAAAAAGTAAAGTACCATCTCAAAAAACTTACCTCTGTCTTCCAGGTACAGAAGCTTCATGTGCAGATCATCAGTCATTGTTGGAGAGGAGCTTGATGCATCTATAGCCATTGGGTTCCTACGCACCTCACGCTCCAACACATCAATGCATAACCGGTCTTTGTTTGATTTTTGACCCTGTTCTGTTTTCGCATTATAATCCTTTGGCCTTGTCAATCTCTTGCAGATACTAACAGCATTCTGCCCATCCAGAGTTGTTTCTGATGCACTAGCTCCTTTCTCCAAAAGTGGTACAATTATTGATGGATCCTTGCGTAGTGCAGCAACATGGAGAACTGTGTAACCCCGAGAATTACGGAGGTTGACATCAGCCATACCCAGACTAAGCACCTCAGATACAACTTTGGAATCACAGTATGCAACAGCATAATGCAGGGCAGTGGCTTCATCTAAACTTATATCAGACTCGGTCAAAAGAAGTTTCACAAGTTCGACATCATCTGAGTCCAGTGCCTTGTGTATTCTCCTAATTCTCTTTTCACGCAAGGGATCATCAGCTACCACAGCATTGTCACTGTCTGCCTGAGCGTTAAGGCGAAGCAACTTAATCTCCTTTGCTACTTCATACGGGAGTTCCTTTTCAAGAGAGATGCTGTCAAGATCTGATCGTGCCACTCTATGAATACATTGAGTGAGAAGTTGACTTGACTGACAATGAAAGGCAACCACAAGAATTGGGATAACATCTTCAACAAGAGCCTTCGCGACAAAGTTGAAAAGACGCCGCTGCAATTTTAAATGGAGTAGTAAACCAAATATTCATTCTTGGAACAAAAATAGATAAATTGCTGGACAACAGTTAAAGAAAACAGTGAAGTTTATATCATTTTCTAGAGTTGCAGGTATTCAGTCTTCATCATTAACTGGGATCCAAAATGACAGAAATTTCCATAAAATCTTTATGTTTCCTCATCCCAAATTCTTGATATTTATTTGATTGGTAAAATATTACTATTTCAGAAATCCTCCTATTATATAAGAGCAGATAAACCTCGGAAGAAACAATTAACAAACACAAGTTATATTAATTTTAGCATATTATCTTATCAAAAATCAAAAGTAGTGTTAGTAAATCAACAATTTCAAATGTGTTAGAATGTAGATGTTTTCTCAAACTGTCCGCTCCTAAACACAGTCAAGTGTCATGAAAATAATATAAAATTGGCTCATAAATAGCCACTGCATAACTATATTGGTGATTCCATTAAGCCTTATGCGCAAACTATTTTCTTATTTTTCTTATTGATATCTGTAATCCAAACAATTTTCAGTTAAAAGGTTTGTCCAGCCATATAAGATGGAAGACCTGGTAGGTTTAATAAGGCTTCCCTACTAACACGTTTCAGCCGGAGTGCATCTGAATAATTCTCATTGTATATGATACTTGACAGTGATGTCCTTGTTAAGTTACCAATTATTGTAGAAACTTAATATTGTTAGAGAATGGTGCAAACACAAAATCATGGCTTAGGAATTCTCCTCGCGTGAGGCTAAATTAGTCCAATCTCCAATGTGTGGCATTCATATTCTCAACGGTCCTCTGCCTGCCATGACATTCAAAAATGGTGCAAAACCAAGATATTATACAATAAACACTTAGGATGAACCTTATTTAAAAAGATTAAGAAAATTTGCTTCAAAAGATATAAGGCACATCAAATTAGCCAAGGAAACTTGGCCTGAATGAGTGAATGATATCAGTTCTTAAAAGAGTTTGAGGGGAACTGGGTATACGTTACTTGGGTATTTTTAACCAAGCTTTGTTTGGAAAAATGGCTTTGGAGGTTTTTGGTTGAGGATAGCAGCCTTGAAGGAAGGTGGTTATTAGCCATTTTGGTTTGTTTTGTTGGGGTTCATGCCTCGGTTAGCTCTTTCCCTGTTGGGTGAGGGTTGTGGAAAGATATCAGCTCTGATAATGAGGAGTTATAAGACAGTGGTTGGGGATGGCTCGAAACTTTATTTTTGGTTGGCGCTTGGTGCCTCCTAGCATTGTTGAACAATTTGGAGGAGCGAAACACCCGCTATCAAAAAGGTAGAGCAAGACTTTTGGTTCATATTAGATTTCTCTTTCTGAGCCTCTTTTTTTTGGCTTCATAGTTTATCGGGTTCGACTACATTTGGATTTTCTCGGGGCATAGGTATGCCTTCTATTTTCCGGATGCTTGTTTACTGCACGTGTACTTGGGTACACCCCCATTTTGGCACTTCTAGTATTAAACTATCAACAAAACTTATACTTTGAATGAATAAACATAATCAGCATATAGAACACATCTCACCTGATAAAGTGAAGCCAGCTCCGGAACCTGAAATATGTCAGATGCATACATCAATTCCACGGAAAAATTAATAGCAGGTCTACATGCATGATGGGGACATCCATCATCAACACAGGTCGACACCTCAGGTGGACAAGGCTTCAGCTTTCCGGTATACAAATAGCTTAAGAAAATAAGGAAAGCCTCATATCCAACAGTACCATATGGCAACAAATCACTCATGCAATATTTTGGTTTACTTTCCTTCTCCTCCATAGAGCCCTTGTCTTTCTTGAAAAGCTCTTGGAAAAATCTACTCCTAGCAGACAATATACAACGGTGAACGCCTACAGGGATGTTCTCAACTACAATATCTGCATCGCTATAATCATCACTACTAGAACTAACCATAAGTTGCTCCAAGCTAGCACTGAGCTTAGTTAAACTGATGATTTCAAGAGTAGACCCTGTCTCAGAGACAGAGGAGGCAGATAAATTGTAGCCTGTGGAGCCATTAGATATAAGGGAAGATGAAGAAAAGCTTACTGATGATGATGGTTCCGTCGAGTTCTCCATTGCTTAAAAGTTCTAACTTTACTCCTATGTTTGAGTTATAATACAATTCGAGATGGGTAAAAAGTCCAACCAATAGATGAGTACAAAATTCTAGGGCTTATCAAACTATTGAAAAGAAATTGTTCAATCCCTTTCTCATGAGTAAAGTAGAATATATGATCAAAATCAGAAGAAAATAAACAACAGTTTGTAATATGGACAACTTCTCACCTCTCTGTTCCAAACTGACCCTTTCTTCCAATACCAAAACAATACATGTACTAGAGAAAATGAGTCAAGCCATGAACCCTTTTGCTGACATTTCCATAACCCATTATAATCAGCATAAAATATAGGAAAAAACACATACTTTAAAAAACCTAATAATACTCCAAACAGATAACAGAAATCCAGAAACACAATCGGATCTCACTTGAATTTCCCCAGCATACTGAATTGAGCTACTCACACAAAACCCAAACAAATTACCAGTCAAAACTGAACAATTTAAGGGAAAGATTCAATCTTTCAGCAAGATCCAAGAAACCCAATTGGTGAATTCAATCAATGAACAGTAGATTTGAAGTAATAGGGAACAAAAGTTCAGCTTTTTTTAATTTCATGGGAAGTTTCCTTCTTTATTTTTGGTAAGAAATGGGAAATTTTCTTGTTTGATACTACTAGTCAAAAGGAGAGAGAAAGTGGGGGCAGGGGACATGGGGTGTTGTTTATTTCGTTGGGCAGCTGAAGTCGTTTGGGTGACGCTTGCTATGCTGTCACAATTGCTTGCTGGGGTTTGCTTCCGTAAACAATGGCGTCACGTGCTTTATTTGTATCCTGAAATTTATTTTTTGAATAAATTGGTCGATCTTAATAGAATCTTAATATGGAATTTCAATTTCACTTAATTCTGATTAATCGATTAAGACTACAAAAATAAACTTCATACTAACCACTCTTCTTTATTTGTATCCTGAATAATCATACAGAAGTCTTTCGTAGGAATTAGGATAGAGGAAAAGAAATGAGAGAGAGATATTTTATATTCTCTTTAAAAAATAATTAAAAAATATTAAATATAGTATCGATTAATCGACATAATCTTCTTTAAAATCTTATATATTATCATATTCCCAAAGATCTGACCCTCAAAAAGTCCAAGTGTAATAAGAACTTTAAAACTAAAAATTTTAGGGTCCCTTAAATATTCTCTTCCTTTTATCACTTAAATAGAATACTTAAATATTAAAGCAAATAATCAATTTATAATATTCTACATATACTGATTATTGTAATATTCTACATATTTAAAACATATAATTTGTACAAAATAATTTAATTATTGTGTACCTGGGGGTTCATCATCAGATTCAGTTTTTTTGATTTTTTTAATTGTTTGGGAGTAGTGTTGACTCTTAATAAAGGAGACCCTATTTGGTAATTACCTTTTTGACTTAGTGATAATGTGATATCTAAATGATGCTTTGGAAATATTAAAATAGTCGGTTATTATATTTGATATTCTTTTGTATTGATACTCTTTTGTTCAGGAAAAGTTCTTTCTTTTTTTATGCATGTTTTAATTGTAATTCGCAAAAGGCCCATTTTTTTGTTGTCCGCTTTAGGACCCTTCAAAACTTCGGTAGACCAAAGATATTGTAAGACCCCAACTTATTATTGATGAAATTTAATTTTCTATTTATTATTTTGAAATAGTAAGGGTTGATGTGATTAATGTGGATAGTTAGGGGTAAAATCATGAAATATTTTAAAATAAGCAAGTGGTTATAAAATATTCATTGTTGTCGGAAATATTCGTTTGGTCGTGGAATATTAAATGCTTTGTCGGGGAATATTAAATGCGGACCAGTAGCGACCATGTGTGGGCCCATAACTGAGCGATTGGATGAAGAAAAAACGACAAATATAAGTTGGTTAAAAATAACTTGCGTAGTTATTACAGATTATCTTTGTTAAAATACTTGGTGGTTAAAACACGTTGTACCAGCGGTATTGCACCAATTATTGATTCTTACGTGAAAGCCTTTACTTTCGATAATGGTTACGATAATTCTTTATTCGATATTTTATTGAGTTAATAATTCTTTGTGTTGATATTTTATATTCTTTGTTGTTTGATAATTGTCATTACATGATATTTTTTATTATCGAAGCAATAATTCATATTATCTGAATAATATTATTAGATAACATTATTGGCAATGTCTAGAAAGTTACATGCAGGAGAGTTTGGTCACCTAATTGCTTGCGCCAATGAAGGAGAAATTCTTATTGGAAAGCCCCTGCTTTCTGAGGAACTGCACAGTTGTCGATATTGTGATTACGTAATATTATTTGTGAATAATTAATTATTGATTCATATGATGAGAAAATATTAATTTTATGTGGATATAGATGGAAAAAATTTTAATGTGACAATTGTTGAAAATTGAAATTTTATCTTTTTACGATAAAATAATTCATTTAAATATATTATTATATTTTAATAATATAATAATGGTGATATTTTTACTAGCACGAATGTGATATATGAGTATCTGAGAGGAGGAAGAGTATTTTTGTTGCAATAAATGTTTAAAACATGTTAAACATGTCGGTGGACCCCATTTATTGATGAAATTTGATTATAGCACATAAAATTGCTGTCGTTTGTGGATTTGGTCAATTTACATTTGGAATTCGGAAAAACTTTCTTACGCAAAGTTGTAGAAATTGAATTTCCTATAAAAACTCAATAGATTCAATTTTTCGATAAAAGGGATATTTATTGTGAATTATTGAAGTTCAAAACTCAAAATAATTGATTTTGGAAGTTTTAATTATTATTTTAAAGAAAAACGTTTTTTGCATTTAAGTGGGCTAACATGTGATATTAATTGCTGAAATCAGATCTTCAAAGATGGGCTAAGGAAATTTATAATATATATTAATATTTTATTAAATTTTACTGCTTTTTGTGTTCTAAGTATTTTCTATAAATAGGGTCTTGGGTTAGAATTGAAAATCACACCGAAACTGAAGTTTTCTCTCTCTATATTATCGGCGTATTCTTGTGAGTATTTTGAGTATACTTTGAGTATTGTTAGGCGGTCTGAAGTTCCTTGACCTTATACCCCATTTCCTTCAGAAATCTACTAATCTTTCGAGGTAAGGATGTTATTTGTGGCGCCCCAAAATTAGGTATCGTCACCCCATCTTGGGTCGCCACTTACATGGTACATAAATTCAAATACAACTTACTAATATAATGCGATGGTATGCAATCTGACATAAGCGTGAGTTTGAATACAAATATTGTCTACTAGATATTATCTGAAACTCGAAAGGAGTCCTCATTACAACTATTATCACACTATTTCATAGAATAGTGAGGACTACTAATGCTTATCCTCTGGACCATTACTTACGTTCCCAGACTAAATCCCGGTTATGTTCTCATTTCACGAAGAAACGGTGAAAGAAAAAGGTGAGCTCAACTAGCCCGATGAAAAATATTATGACTAAGATAATGCGAATAAATTATCATTAGCCTTGAACGATGTTAAGCGATAAAATACAATAAACAACCGGTTTAAGCTGCGGTGAAATAAGCAATCCATTAAAAAGTCAAGTAGAGAATAAAATCTACTATCTTTTTGGTTTTAAAAGTTTTTCATCAATTTTTATCGGCGAGACTCGACAATAATAAACCACCACATCTAATCATCCACATACCCGCGGTCGAGGATTTTCATCAAATTATCAATGGTCGTGACTATCTTAGAATCACCCACAGTCATAATCATACCAAAAACTATCCATCAACGCATTCTGAGCCCTTTGAGGACTTTTGTCACATCATTTATATCAAGTCGTGATTATCTGCGAATGATCCTGGTGCATAATCATACTAAGTTCATCTATGCTGCGTAAGCGAAGATAACATAATATAACATGAGGATGATGACAATGACATAATAATTCAATAAAACAAGTTCAAGAATTATTTAATCCATGAATTATTAACGTCAAATTGTCGACGTGATCTTTGTTTACGTGAGTAAAATTCAATAATGATCGGAAGAATATTTCCATGAAAAGATCTTTGGATGAAGCAACGAAATATCGAGGATATTCTACTAATTTCATGGAGTATAGAAGTCAAAGTTTTAACCAATTGGGTATAATAAAGAATGGAATAACAAAAGAAATCACCGTGCATGCGGTGCTTAGCATAGGCGAGTTATTCAACGAATAATAATAATAATAACGGAACGAGGTCGGTGAAAATTCACAAGCGGGATGTTCAACGAGAATAATAAAGATGGAACCGTCCGATTGTGTAAAACACACACGATAGGATATTCAGCGAATGAATGATAAAAGGCGGAACCGGTCCGGTGTAAAACACACAGTGAGCGAGGGATGTTCAGCGAGAATAATAAAAAGCGGAACCGGTCGGTTGTAAAACACACGAGACGGATGTTCAATGAGAATAATAGAAGAATGTCACCAAGTATAGGATTAAACCGTATCTCGAGTTATTCAATGAGAATAATAAGCGATGGAATAACATAAGTTTCACCAAGTATAGGGTATCTGGCGTATCTGAGTTATTATGTAATAAGCGTAATAACACTTTCACCAGTTATTCAACGAGGTTATGTATAATAACTTTTACGAGTTATTCAATGGAATAATAATGAATGGAATGACTCTTCTCTTGAAGAAAGAATAACACCCACTTACTAGTAAAAAAGCTGAATATAGAAGTAGTGAAGTAGCGAGAATACTCTTTTTCTTTCTATAATTTTCTCTCTATAGCTTCTCTCTATAATTTCTCTCTCTAGAGTTTGATGAATTAAATAAGAAAATAATGAAGGAATGAGCTTATTTATAGGAAAATGGAATGCGTAGTAACTAATCCATGAGCGGTCAGTTTGATTTACTTTAATCGGCGGTCCATATTTAAAGAAAAATCTTTTAAATAAAATATAATATATTCTATTTATATAAAAACATTTTACTATATCAAAAACACTATGCAATCTTATCTGAAAACACTATGACAAAATACTATGCAACACTATATCGTAATAAAATATAATATATTATTTATAGAATAACTTTAATAAAGTATTACTATTTTATATAAAAGATGTTTACATTTTATTACGTTAATAATACGAATAAAACAAAAGCGTCATTATCATTATAATAATTCATATTATTAATCGACGATAATGGAATCAAAGCGGTGACTTCTCATAAAGCATCGATAATCGATACAGGTGTCTTTCTTATGCGACCACATATTCTTCTTGTACTTTTACTACTGAGGTAGTTCAACGATAACCACGGTAAAACTTCCGCCGTTATTTGATAAAATATTTTTGTCGTTTTCGATCAATAATGAATTACATTGTGGGGTCCACCAATGATTGGTAGTTGTCTGAATATTCCTGCTAAGCCAAATATTCCCAGACCAATCGAATATAATATAACCACTTGCATACTTTGCAAAATTTATAAATACTACCCACAACTATAATATTATCTCAAATTCACACCATAATATAAAAAATTTATTTTGACAAAATTTAAATCTTTATTAATAAAATCAGGGGTCTCACAATCTCCCCTCCTTATGGAATTTAAGCCCTCGAAATTAGAATGCGATACTGGTATGATAAAGAGTGAGGATACCTTGAATACCTTTATCGTTTAAAAATATTAAATTCATCTTTGAAATCTGCAAAAGCTATTCATTAACAATTCATCTTTTGCTTTTCTGGGCTAAAGATATACAAGCTGTAAAACCAATAATGCTAAGACGCGACTTAATAGTATCACGACCACGAATTATCCATGCACCATTTTGGCGAGGGATATTACGTGTTTTTCAATCTGATTATGATTATCTTAAAACAATCCACGAGTCATAATCATACCAAGTCCATCTATGCACGTAAGCCACAGATGACTTTGAGCGCATCCATGAATTAATATTTCATTCTTTGAGACTCATTCGATAATTAATCCACATCATCGAATCATCCACTTTTCTGAGGCGAGGATATTCATTAGTATCACGACCACAAATTATCCATACACTACTGACGAAGATAATTGTGTTTTTTCAATTCTGACGGTTATGATTATCTGAAACAATCCACAGTCATAATCATACCAAGTCCATCTATGCTATACGTAAATTCATGAGATGACTTTGAGCGCATCCATGAATTAATATTTCATTCTTTGAGACTCATTTCGATAATTAATCCACATCATCGAATCATCCACTTTTTCTGACGAATTGTATGGTGAGGATATTCATTAGTATCCGACCACAAATTATCCATACTTCTGACGAAGATAATTGTGTTTTCAATTCTGATTATGATTATCTTAGAACAATCCACAGTCATAATCATACCAAGTCCATCTATGCATGCGTAAAGCCACGGATGACTTTGAACACATCCATGAATTAATATTTCATTCTTTGAGACTCGACTCAAATAATTAATCCACATCATCGAATCATCCACACTTTTCTACGGGCCAAGGATATTCATTAGTATCACGACCACAAATTATCCATGCACTACGGCGAAGATAATTGTGTATTCATTAATATCACGACCACAAATTATCCATGCACTACTGACGAAGATAATTGTTTATTCATTTATGGTTATGATTATCTTAGAATGATCCGTGGTCATAATCATACCAAGTCTATCAATACTATTCTACTACGATGACTTTTAACATAATATAAACATGAGGATAATGATATAAAGAATCGATCAAATGAGATAAAGGATAAATATTAAACATTTATAATATAATTTATCCGAGGATTCAAGAATATCCCCATGTTATCAATCACTTAATAATCTCATAATCTAATAACATTAATATTATAACAATATTTTAATCACTTCTTAAATTTATAAACAATTTATCTCGATTGTTTACGCTTTTACCATATAATGCATTTAATCATTCAAAATGCCATACTCATAAAATATATCATCACCAATTATCAAATCCTCATCAAAAAATATGCATATATTACTATATAGGATTCTCTAGCCATAAAATCCTATTTTCAACTTTGTTACTTCACATAACATATTTAACTCATATGTTTAGTAACTAAACTATTTTCATGAAAAATACCAAATTAGTCCCAAAATATTTCTTTTCTGGGATTTAGCATAATATAGTCCCATAATGAAAATATATTTTCTCGAAATTTTTAAATTCATTTACTATTTTTAAAAATCAATTTCTAATTAATTCCTTAAGAAATTAGCTACCTCAAGTTTAACTCCAAAATTCCCAAATCTTGGCAGGACCTTACACATGTTAACGTGAGCTTCTAGTTTAAATTTCATGGTCATCGGAGTTATAGAACTCCGGTTATAGCGTTTTAAATCGGAAAAACCTAAATATTGAAATAGTCATAACTTGCTCATTTTAAGTCGAGAATGAGCTCATTTTTGGACAGGAGATACTTTATACCATATACCTTCATGTCCCAAAAGGCCAGAATTTTTCTCATAATTTAAGTGGCCAAAACAGCCTCTCTAAAATCATGGCGAGAAGCTTTTTCGATTTTTGCAGCTTTGCACTCCTTTGCTAAAATCAGTCCCCACAAAATCTACAACACCTTTTCCAGTAATTCCACTTGGATTAGTTAGGTAACTCATAGATCTAACTCTAGGACTTGACCACATTCAAAATTCAAAATATAATAAGAGATATAGTCAATTGAATTTCATATTCGTTTTTCACCAAAATCGATTTTCAACTCTTTGTGATTTCTAAGAAACTTTCATGTTTTCACATACTAACCAACATAACTCATCATAAAACTTACTAATACTTCATATACCCATGATTTTCATTATTCCAATGCTTTTATTATGACTTTCATCATAAACCACGTAAAGCTGTTCATTTTAATTGAAGAAATATTTGAGGTTTAAGAAATGGGTTTTTATCTTTGGGGTCAATACAATACAAAATTCGATTTCACGCTCTAGGGTAGGCTAGAAATCTTCAAGAATCGTCAAGAAATTTATTAATGATAGAAATATCATTCAAAAGCTTACTCTTATCCAAGACTTGGATAATACGTTACATTGATACCAACTGTGACTTCATCCCTAACCTAGATAACACCTCACAATGATACCTATAAACTTGCCATCTTCATTCACGATGTAAGCCTCTGAAAGTCGGCTTGATTGCATTCCACACAAGGAAGTCAACAACGAAAGGTTCGGGGCTCTTTACTTATGGCTTGATATTACAATGATTAACTTTAGGGTTTGGTTACTTTGAATTAGTATAACGGGTTGGTTAGGAATATGAAAGCTAACAACCTTACAAAAGAATAATGAATAATTAATCAATCATTTTCAAAAATTACCTCAAAGACAAGTATTTTCAAAGAGATAATATCGACGAATAGCGTGAAAATGTTTATTTGAATTAAACAAGATTTAAAAAAAATAGTGGCGCGTAACGAAGGCTCCTACTAACGAAGTTTCAACCAATAAGTCAAAGTTTAACTTCTTGAGTCAAATTCAAGCGTTGAATGCAACTAGGTGAAATAAAAGAGTTGGTAGAACGGTATCTAACACGGTATAGACTTACGAGAAGCTTACGATTAACTTACCCGTGATAATTTTATTCGGGTTCCTCGTCACGAGAAAAAAAAAAGCGCTCTCTCTTAAACTCTAGGCTTTGGTTTATGCAGGGCGACCTTTGGTGCCTCCATCCTAGTTGAATTTGTCTTGATGGCGACAAAATCGAGCTAAGTGACCTTCTCTTCCACAATTATAACATGCTTTGGGCCGGCATGGCGCGATCCGGGGCGATGTGTCCCTCTCTCGCATTTGAAGCATATGATGGGTGGTCGTTCTTCTTCCTTTGAAGCAGGTCTTTGGTCTTGACGTCTTTCCATCATTGTTGAATCTCCTTTTCTTGAAATGTCCATTCTTATTATTTTGTACGATTACCACAGAAGTGGTTACCATATCGGCTGTTGATTTCCTCCACGCTTGTTGTCATAACTTGATGACTACTCTCATTTGGTATTATAATTTTCTTAAATTTGCTCTCTTTTAGTTACGTTGACTTCGTTATCGCGCTCCACTAAGCGAGCCCTATTTACAACATCTGAATAAAAACACGGTTTATGAAATAAGATGTTGGCGTATCTCTGCTTCAAACCTCTTAAAAACATTAGCGTCATTCTCTCTTCATTATCCACACAGTGGGGCCTTGAATCGTGATAACTCATAAAATTTTGCCTCGTATTGCGACACGGTCATATTGTTTTGTTCCACTTGATAAACTCCACCTCCTTCATGTGGCGAATACTTTCGGAAAGTATTTGTCGTTGAAACGACTCTGGAACTTCTCCCAAGATATCTTGATCTGAATGAGTTGAGTCGTTTCTGGATTTCCCACGATGTCTGCCTCTCCGCGCAACATAAAAGCGGTAAAAGGAACCTTTTGCTCCTCGAGCATCCCAGACATCAAATATCTTGGTAATCTGCTTTATCCATGCTTAGCGAAGTGGTTTTGGCTCTCCCTTAAACTCGGTGGTCCCACTCCTTGAATTGTTTAGCGGTGACCAGGAGAGTTTTCCGTGTTTCCACCTACGTTTTGGGCGAGAGTCGCTTTTCGCTTTGATGTTGCATGAATTCTAAAAACCTTTTAAGCGTCTGTCGTTCATCAATTGATCGGTGTTGTTGTTTACGAGAGGATTATCGCCATCTGTTGCACATTGTCTGATTATTGATCATGGAGAATCAGCAGTCTCATGCTCCATTCTTATTCTCAACATTCTCGGATGCCATTTTCAAACAACGCCACAAAATAAAGGTTAATTGACATATCACATATTATCACTATACTCGTGAGACCAATCAAATACCAAATAAACTTAGGTAGGTCATACTTAGCGAAGAATTCCCGTCTCTCCCCTCTAGTTCTATTCTCACATCTTAGCGAGGATCGTATCCTAAGCTCGATACCAAGCTGTGGCGCCCCAAAATTAGGTATCGTCACCCATCTTGGGTCGCCACTTACATGGTACATAAATTCAAATACAACTTACTAATATAAGCGTAGGTATGCAATCGACATAAAGCGTGAGTTTGAATACAAATATTATCTACTAGATATTATACAAACTCGAAAGGAGTCCTCATTACAACTATTATCACACTATTTCATAGAATAGTGAGGACTACTAATCTTATCCTCTGGACCATTACTTACGTTCCCAGACTCGTCCCATATATGTTCTCATTTCACGAAGAGAGCAGGTGAAAGAAAAGGTGAGCTCAACTAGCCCGATGAAATATTATGACTAAGATAATGCGAATAAATTATCATTAGCCTTGAATGATGTTAAACGATAAAATACAATAGACAACCGGTTTAAGCTGCGGTGGAATAAGCAATCCATTAAAAGAGTCAAGTAGAGAATAAAATCTACTATCTTTTTGGTTTAAAAGGTTTTCATCAATTTTTATCATTTGAGACTCGACAATAATAATAAACCACCACATCTAATCATCCACATACCACGGTCGAGGATTTTCATCAAATTATCAATGGTCATGACTATCTTAGAATCACCCACAGTCATAATCATACCAAAAATTATCCATCAACGCATTCACAGACCACTGAGGACTTTTGTCACATCATTTATATCAAGTCGTGATTATCTTAGAATGATCCACAGTCATAATCATACTAAGTTCATCTATGCACGTAAGCGAAAGATAACATAATATAACATGAGGATGATGACAATGACATAATAATTCAATAAAACAAGTTCAAAATTATTTAATCCATGAATTATTAACGTCAAATTGTCGACATGATCTTTGTTTAAATGAGAGTAAAATTCAATAATGATCGGAAGAATATTTCCATGAAAGATCTTTGGATGAAGCACGCAAATATCGAGGATATTCTACTAATTTCATGGAGTATAGAAGTCAAAGTTTTAACCAATTTGGGTATAATAAAGAATGGAATAACAAAAGAAATCACCATGCATGCGGTACTTAGCATGACGCGAGTTATTCAACGAATAATAATAACGGAACGAAGTCGGGTGAAATTCACACAAAGCGGGATGTTCAACGAGAATAATAAAAAGATGGAACGGTCCGGGTGTAAAACACACAGATAGGATATTCAAATGAGAATGATAAAAGGCGGAACCGGTCCGGTGTAAAACACACAGACGGGATGTTCAAACGGAATAATAATAAAAAGCGGAACCGGTCCTGTAAAACACGAGACGGGATGTTCAATGAATAATAGAAGAATGTCACCAAGTATAGAATAAACCACAGGCGTATCTGAGTTATTCAACGAGAATAATAAGCAATGGAATAACATAAGGATTTCACCAAGTATAGGGTAAACCAGCATATATGGTTATTCAATGTAATAATAAGCGATGGAATAACATAAGGATTTCACCAAGTATAGGGTATGCCACTGATATACGGGTTATGTATAGGGTATGCCACTTTTACGAAGTTATTCAATGAATAATAATGAATGGAATAACGAAGTTCTCTTCGAAGAAAGAATAACACCCTTACTAGTAAAAAAGACTGAATATAGAAGTAGTGAAGTAGCGAGAATACTCTTTTTAACTTTACATAATTTTCTCTCTATAAACTTCTCTATAATTTCTCTCTACAGAGTTTTGATGAATTAAATAAGAAAATAATGAAGGAATGAGCTTATTTATAGGAAAATGGAATGCGTAGTAATTAATCCATGAGCGGTCCAGATTGATTTACTTTAATCGGCGGTCCATATTTAAAGAAAAATCTTTTAAATAAAATATAATATATTCTATTTATATAAAAACATTTTACTATGCAAACACTATGCAATACTATGCAAAAACACTATGCAAAAACACTATGCAACACTATGCGTAATAAAATATAATATATTACTATTTATAGAATAACTTTAATAAAGTATTCTATTTTATATAAAAAGATGTTTACATTTTATTACGTTAATAATACTGAATAAAACAAAAGCGTCATTATCATTATAATAATTCATATTATTAATCGTGATAATGGAATCAAACCGAGTGACTTCTCACATAAGCATCGATAATCAATCTGGTATTGTCTTCTTATGCGACCACACGTATTCTTTGTACTTTTACTACTACCTAGTAGTTCAGCGGTAACCACGGTAAAACTTTCGTAGTTATTTCAATAAAATATTTTTTGTCGCTTTCTCGATCAAATGATAATTACATTATGGGGTCCACCAATGATTGAGTAGTTATGCGAATATTCCTGCTAAACCAAGATATTCCCAGACCCGATCGAATATAATATAACCACTTGCATACTTTGCAAAATTTATTAATCTACCCACAACTATAATATTATCTCAAATTCACACCATAATATAAAAAAATTTATTTTGACAAAATTAAAATCTTTATTAATAAAATCTGGGTCTCACATTATTTTTTTCTCAAATGATATTATTTCTTCAATATCATTATCTTTGAAATATTGGTTGGAACTTTTTATCAAATTTGGAACTTTTTCATGTATGGGAGTTCTTATTCACGAGTTCTTATTCACGAGTTTACTATTCATGAGTTACTTATTCACGAGTCTTACTATTCATGAAGCGTGAAGATGTTTTTTGTGAATTTCTATCTTTTGGTGTCTGAGTTACTATTAACGTGTCTGACTATTCAAAAAAAATAAAATTTCTTCTTTTTGTCCAAAATATCTATTACGGATACTAGCTTTGATTGTATCCATGTTTTGATCATTCTTGAATTTTACACCACTATGATTATTTTGAGGTATTTTTGAACATGGATAAAACAAATCTGAATCCTTAATCCTTAATCCTTGTCATTTTGTTTCACTTTGGATTCGTTTCTTTAAAAAATATTTTCATCATCCTCGGTCTTAAATGATGATATTATTGAATATCTTTGGCACATAGTGCAAAGATGAATGATTTCTGAAGAATATCTTTGGTACGTAGTGCAAAGATGAGCAGTGTTTAGATAAACATGACCCGGTGATGAATATCTTTGGCAGTAGTGCAAAGATGAATATTTGATTCGGATGTATATTGATTGATGTTACGGGGATAAAAGATAGGCGATGAACTTTTAAATTCATACATAGAAGATAGTAGTTTGCATTCTCTACTTAACTCTTCTAATGAATTATTATTTCATTGCGAATATTGATTTAAAATTTGTTGTCTATTGTATTCTATTAGATTTTTCCTGTTGAAGACTAACGGTAATTTGTTGTATATTATCTTAGTCATAATATTCTTTCTTTGGGATAGTTGAGCTCACCCTTTTCCTTTTTGTTCCATTTTTCTTCTCGGGAGGCGAGAATATAAGCGAGTACAGTCGGGTATGGAATGAAGGTTTTAGAAAGGATTGTTTAGTAGTCCTCACCATTTTTGTAAAATAATGTATCAATAAATGTGATGAGGATTTATTTGAGTATAGATATTGTCTAGAAGATAATATTTGTATTCAAACTCACAGTTTTACTGTTGTAATAATAAAGTTGTAGTTGTTTCTGTACCATGTATTGACAACTCAGAATAGGTGATGTATACCTATTTTGGGGGCGTCACAATATTCCTCTCATGTGAGATCCCGAATTTTATGAAAAGAAAGTATTCAATTTTCTTATTATTATTTTATTTAGTAAATGGATAAATTGAGAAAGGGTTAAAGTTAAGGGTGATATTTAAAAATTTTACAAAGCAAGTTATTATTTGTTTGGTCGGGGAATATTCTTTTTGTCGAGGAATATCCGTACGACGGCACAATCATTGGTGGACCCCACAAATGGAAGTATTGTCGTAGTAAGAAAAAACGATGAAATTATCTTTTATAAAAATAACGGACGAAAGTGTTACCATTAAAACTGTTGAACTACCCTAGTAAAAGTAATGCGATGTCTGGCGTGGTTGCGTAGTAGCACACGGTATTGATTATTGATCTTTACGTAAGAAGTCACTCGATTATACTCAATTATTGCTACGATAATTCTTTGCATCATATCTTTCATATAATTGATTCAATTATTGTCACAGTATCATCTGCATTATTTATATTATTAAATCAATAATTGAGACGACAAAGTTATTCATATTATTATTTGCAATATTGAATGTTTAGAAGTTCTGTCAAGGAGAGATTTGGTCACCTAATTGCACGTCAATAAGAAGAAATCCTTATCGGAAAGCCCCCTCTTTCCTGGGAACGACCTGATTGTTAAATATTGTGAATTATAATATTAATGATGAATAAGTTCGTGTTGATTAAAGATGAAATTGATAGTTCCATTGTGTTGAAATTATTAGTGTTAGTGAAAATCGACATTTATTTCGATTATAATTGATGTTTGGAGGTTATATTGACCAATCGGATAATTAACCGGATAAATGAGCAATTAATTGCTATTAATTCACATGTTTATAACTATGTGTTCACATGTGTGTACTATTGATTCACATGATTTACTATTAGGGGAGTTGGTGCAAGATTAATAATACTTGCATGACTAAGTTAAAAATAGAGGTATAGTTGAAGGTACTATACTATAATTAATTTTTTCACATGTTTACAACTATTGAGTTACATAATTTACTATTGATTCACATGATTTACTATTAGGGGAGGTGGTGCAAGTTTGATAATACTTGCAGGACTAAATTAAAAATGAAGAAAAAGATGAAGGTATTATACTATAATATTTCGAGCCCCAAAATATGCAATTATTGAAACTATATTTTCCTATAAATAGAAGCTCATTATTCCTTCATTTCTCACCAATTCACTAAAGCTATAGATCAATTATTATAGAGAGAAATTATAGAGAGAAAGAAGAAGAAAAGTTTATTAACTCACTATTCCAGTATCCAGTCTTCTTTTAAGGTAAGGGGTATTATTCTTTCGTATTCATAAAGAGAGTTATTTTCTTTCAATACTCGTAAGGGTTGTTATTCCATTCTTTATTATTATGTTGGAATGCGAAGTACCACATACATGGTGAAATTCTTCTGTTATTTCATTCTTTACTATTCTGTTGGACTAACCTGTCTGTGCAGTCAATCGCATGCCTAGTGAATTCTGTTGTTATTCTATTCTCTATTATTCTGTTGGAATATCCTGTCTGTGCGGATTACGCATGACCTGGTTCCATTCTTTATTATTACATTGGGAATAACTGTGCATGTGGTCTATCGCATGCATGGTGAATTCTTCTGTTATTCCATTCTTTATTATTCTGTTGGAATAACCTGTCTATGTGGATTACCGCATGCATGGTGAATGATCCTTCGTATTCATTCTTTATTAAATTGTGGGAATGATCTGTCTACGTGGATTACCGCATGGCGGGTGAAAATTCATTTGATGTTTCGTATATTCTATTATACTAATCTGGGATATCATTTCTTTTGTACTCGTTATGAAATATCGTTTTCTTTGGTATTTTTCTATTACAAGTTACTATTCACTCTAGTATTATTCACTCGGGTATTCGGGGCACTTTTTGTACCGGAGTACTATTTACGTGTTACTATTCACCCGATTACTATTCACTCTAGTATCATTCACGGGGTACTATTTATCCAAAAAATATATTTCTTTTCTGTACAAATTATTTTTAGTACATGAATATTATTCTTGAATTTTACTCCACAAGCAGTATCATGTTGACAATTTGGACGCTATTGATTCCTGGATAAATTAAATTATAAATCTTTAAAATTTATCCTTGAACTTGTTTTATTAAATTATTATGTCATTGTCATCATCCTCATGCTTATATTGTGATGAAAGTCATCTTTGACTTACGTGCATAGATGGACTTGGCATGATTATGACCATGAATTATTCGGTATAATCATGACCGTAATGTGACGAATGACGTGGTAAAAGTCCTCATTGGCCTGTAGTGCATTGATGGACAGTTTTTGGTATGATTATGACCAGGGATTATTCGGTATAGTCATGACCATTGATGATTTAATGAATATCCTTGGCCGTGGTGCAAGGATGATTCGATGATGTGGTTTATTTTTTTAAGCTGAGTTGTAAGACCCCAACTTATTATTGATAAAATTTAATTTTCTCTATTTATTATTTTGAAATAGTAAGGGTTGATGTGATTAATGTGGATAGTTAGGGGTAAAATACAATAAGCAAGTGGTTATAAAATATTCATTGTTGTCGGAGAATATTCGTTTGGTCGTGGAATATTAAATCTTTGTCGGAAATATTAAATGCGGCGACGCCTTGACCATGTGAGCCCCATAACTGAAAGCGATTGGATGAAGAAAACGACAAATATAAGTTGGTTAAAAATAACTACGTAGTTATTCACAGATTATCTTTGTTAAAATACTCGGTGGGTTAAAACACGAGAAGCACACGGTATTGCACTCAATTATTGATTCTTACGTGAAGACACTACTCAATAATGGTTACGATAATTCTTTATTCGATATTTTATTGAGTTAATAATTCTTTGCGTTGATATTTTATATTCTTTGTTGTTTGATAATTGTCATTACACAATATTTTTCATTATCGAAGCAATAATTCATATTATCTGAATAATATTATTAGATAACATTATTGGCAATGTCTAGAAAGTTACGTAAGGAGAGGTTTGGTCACCTAATTGCGCGCCAAGATGAGAGAAATTCTTATTGGAAAGCCCTCTTTCACAGAACCGCACGGTTGTCGATATTGTGATTACAGAATATTATTTGTGAATAATTAATTATTGATTCATATGATGAGGAAAATATTAATTTTATGTGGATATAGATGGAGAAAATTTTAAATGTGACAATTGTTGAAAATTGAAATTTTATCTTTTTCGATAAAATAATTCATTTAAATATATTATTATATTTTAATAATATAATAATGGTGATATTTTTACAACGAATGTGGGATATATGAGTATCTGAGGAGGAAGAGTATTTTTGTTGCAATAAATGTTTAAAACATGTTAAACATGTCGGTGGACCCCATTTATTGGTGAAATTTGATTATAACACATAAAATTGCCCGTTTGTGGATTTGGTCAATTTACATTTGGAATTTGAAAAACTTTCTTACTGCAAAGTTGTAGAGAATTGAATTTCCTATAAAAAAATTGCAAGATTCAATTTTTTCTGATAAAAGGGCTATTTATTGTGAATTATTGAAGTTAGAAGCTCAAAATAATTGATTTTTGGAAGTTTTAATTATTATTTTAAAAAAACGTTTTTTGCATTTAAGTGGGCTAACATGTGATATTAATTGCTGAAATCAGATCTTCAAAGATGGGCTAAGGAAATTTATAATATATATTAATATTTTATTAACTTTTACGCTTTGGTGTTCTAGCGTTTTCTTATAAATAGGGTCTTAGGTTAGAATTGAAAATCACACGTAAATCAAGTTTTCTCTCTATATTATCGAGCGTATTCTTGTGAGTATTTTGAGTATACTTTGAGTATTGTTAGGCGGTTGCAAGTTTCCTTGACCTTATACCAGTATTCCAAATTTAAATCTTAATCTTTCGAGGTAAGGGATGTTATTTTCTTCTCGAATGATATTATTTCTTCAATATCATTATCTTTGAAATATTGGTTGGAACTTTTTATCAAATTTGGAACTTTTTCATGTCGGGATTACTATTCATGAGTTACTATTCACGAGTTACTATTTATGAGTTACTTATTCACGATTCTTATTCACGAGTACTATTAATATGAAGCGTGAAGATGTTTTTTTCATTGGAATTTCTATCTTTTGGTGTCGAGTTACTATTCACGTGTCGACACTATTCACGATATCTGATCTTATTCACCTAAAAATAAAATTTCTTCTTTTTGTCCAAAATATCTATTCGGATACTAGGTTTGATTGTATCTGTGGCCTTCTAAAATTACGTTATCGTCGCCACCCATCTTGGGTCGCCACTTACATGGTACATAAATTCAATACGACATAAACTGTGAGTTTGAATACAAATTTTGTCTACTAGATATTATACAAACTCAAAAGGAGTCCTCATTACAACTATTATCACACTATTTCACGAATAGTGAGGACTACTAATGCTATCCTCTGGACCATTACTTACGTTCCTCGACTAAATCCCAAATATATGTTCTCATTTCACGAAGAGAACGGTGAAAGAAAAAGGTGAGCTCAACTAGCCCGATGAAAAATATTATGACTAAGATAATGCGAGAATAAATTATCATTAGCCTTGAATTAGTGATAAATAATAAAATACAATAGACAACCGGTTTAAGCTGCGGTGGAATAAGCAACCCATTAAAAAGTCAAGTAGAGAATAAATCTACTATCTTTTAGGTTTTAAAGGTTTTCATCAATTTTTATCATTTGAGACTCGACAATAAATAAACCACCACATCTAATCATCCACATACCACGGTCGAGGATTTTCATCAAATTATCAATGGTCATGACTATACTTAGAATCACCCCAGTCATAATCATACCAAAAACTATCCATCATCGCATTACGAGCCAATTTGAGGGACTTTAGTCACATCATTTATATCAAGTCGTGATTATACCGAATGATCCTGGTCATAATCATACTAAGTTCATCTATGCACGTAAGCCCAAAGATAACATAATATAACATGAGGATGATGACAATGACATAATAATTCAATAAAACAAGTTCAAGAATTATTTAATCCATGAATTATTAACGTCCAAATTATCGAACATGATCTTTGTTTAGTAGAGTAAAATTCAAGAATGATCGGAAGAATATTTCCATGAAAAGATCTTTGGATGAAACGCAAATATCAAGGATATTCTACTAATTTCATGGAGTATAGAAGTCAAAGTTTTAACCAATTGGGTATAATAAAGAATGGAATAACAAAAGAAATCACCGTGCATGCGGTACTTGGCATGAGGCAGAGTTATTCAACATAATAATAATAACGGAACCGGTCGGTGAAATTCACACCGCAAGCGGGATGTTCCAACGAGAATAATAAAGATGGAACCGGATCCGGTGTAAAACACACGAATAGGATATTCAAACGAGAATGATAAAGATTTTAACCAGGTCCTGTAAAACACACGCCGAGCACGGATGTTCCAACGGAATAATAAAAAGCGGAACCGGTCGGTTGTAAAACACACACGCAGACGGGATGTTCCAATGAAATAATAGAAGAATGTCACCAAGTATAGGGTAAATGGCGTATCTGAGTTATTCAATGAGAATAATAAGCAATGGAATAACATAAGGATTTCACCAAGTATAGGGTATCTGGCGTATCACGAGGTTATGTATAGGGTATGCCACTTTTACGAGTTATTCCAATGAGAATAATAGTGAATGGAATAACGAAGTTCTCTTGAAGAAGAAAATAACACCCTTACTAGTAAAAAACTGAATATAGAAGTAGTGAAGTAGCGAGAATACTCTTTTCTTTCTATAATTTTCTCTCTATAACTTCTCTCATAATTTCTCTCTCTAGAGTTTCAATGAATTAAAGAAAAAATAATGAAGGAATGAGCTTATTTATAGGAAAATGGAATGCATAGTAACTAATCCATGAAACGGTCCAGTTGATTTACTTTAATCGACGGTCCATATTTAAAGAAAAATCTTTTAAATAAAATATAATATATTCTATTTATATAAAAATATTTTACTATGCAAACACTTTATGCAATACTATGCAAAAACACTATGCAAAATACTATGCAACACTATGCGTAATAAAATATAATATATTACTTTTATAGAATAACTTTAATAAAGTATTCTATTTTATATAAAAGATGTTTACATTTTATTACGTTAATAATCTGAATAAAACAAAAGCGTCATTATCATTATAATAATTCATATTATTAATCGACAATAATGGAATCAAACCGGTGACTTCTCACATAAACATCAATAATCAATCTGGTGTGTTCTTTATGCAACCACGCCATTCTTCTTGTACTTTTACTACTTAAAGTAGTTCAACAAGAACCACGGTAAAAACTTCCGCCGTTATTTCAATAAAATGTTTTTGTCGTTTTCTCGATCAAACAATAATTACATTGTGGGGTCCACCAATGATTGAGCCGTTGCGAATATTCCTGCTAAACCAGAATATTCCCAGCCCAATCGAATATAATATAACCACTTGCATAATTTGCAAAATTTATAAATACTACCCACAACTATAATATTATCTCAAATTCACACCATAATATAAAAAATTATTTCGACAAAATTTAAATCTTTATTGATAAAATCAAGGGTCTCACAATCTCCCTCCTTATGGAATTTAAGCCCTCGAAATTAGGATGCGATACTGATATGATAAAGAGGTGAGGATACCTTGAATACCTTTATCGTTTAAAAATATTAAATTCATCTTTGAAATCGCGAAAGCTATTCATTAACAATTCATCTTTTGCACTACAAAGCTAAAGATATATAAATCATAAAACCAATAATGCTAAGACGCGACTTAATAGTATCACGACCACGAATTATCCATGCACCTTTGGCCAGGATATTACGTGTTTTCAATCTGATTATGATTATCTTAGAAACAATCCTCAGTCATAATCATACCAAGTCCATCTATGCACGTAAGCCACGGATGACTTTGAGCGCATCCATGAATTAATATTTCATTCTTTGAGACTCACTCAATAATTAATCCACATCATCGAATCATCCACGCACTACGGGCCGAGGATATTCATTAGTATCACGATCACAAATTATCCATGCACTACTGACCAAAGATAATTGTGTTTTCAATTACGGTTATGATTATACCGAACAATCCACAGTCATAATCATACCAAGTCCATCTATGCACGTAAGCCACGGATGACTTTGAACACATCCATGAATTAATATTTCATTCTTTGAGACTCACCGATAATTAATCCACATCATCGAATCATCCCGCACTACGGGCCAAGGATATTCATTAGTATCACGACCACAAATTATCCATGCACTACTACCGAAGATAATTGTGTTTTTCAATTACTGTTATGATTATCTTAGAACAATCCTGGTCATAATCATACCAAGTCCATCTATGCACGTAAGCCATGATGACTTTGAACACATCCATGAATTAATATTTCATTCTTTGAGACTCGGCTCAATAATTAATCCACATCATCGAATCATCCACGCACTACGGGCCAAGGATATTCATTAGTATCCGACCACAAATTATCCATGCACTACTGCCAAAGATAATTGTGTATTCATTAGTATCACGACCACAAATTATCCATGCACTACTGCCGAAGATAATTGTGTATTCATTTACTGATTATGATTATACTTAGAATAATCCGTGGTCATAATCATACCAAGTCCATCTATGCACTACAGAAAATACGAGATGACTTTCAACATAATATAAACATGAGGATAATGATATAAAGAATCAATCAAATGAGATAAAGGATAAATATTAAACATTTATAATATAATTTATCTAGGATTCAAGAATATCCCCATGTTATCAATCATTTAATAATCTCATAATCTAATAACATTAATATTATAACAATATTTTAATCACTTCTTAAATTTATAAACAATTTATCTTAATTGTTTATGCTTTACCATATAATGCATTTAACCATTCAAAATGTCACACTCATAAGATATCATCACCAATTATCAAATCCTCATCCAAAAATATGCATATACTATATATAGGATTCTCTAGCCATAAAATCCTATTTTCAACTTTTGTTACTTCACATAACATATTTAACTCATATGTTAAGTAACTAAACTATTTTCATGAAAAATACCAAATCAGTTCCAAAATATTTCTTTTCTGGAATTTAGCATAATATAGTCCCATGATGAAAATATATTTTCTCTCGAATTTTTAAAATTCATTTACTATTTTTCAAAAATCAATTTCTAATAAATTCCTTAAGAAATTAGCTACCTCAAGTTTAACTCCAAAATTCCCAAATCTTGGCAGGACCTCACACATGTTAACGTGAGCTTCTAGTTTAAATTTCATGGTCATCGGAGTTATAGAACTCCGGTTATAGCGTTTTTAAATCGGAAAAACCTAAATATTGAAATAGTCATAACTTGCTCATTTTAAGTCGAGAATGAGCTCATTTTTGGACAGGAGGTACTTTATACCATATACCTTCATGTCCCAAAAGGCCAGAATTTTTCTCATAATTTAAGTGGCCGAAACAGTCCCTTAAAGTTTCTGGGCGATAGCATTTCGAAATTTACAGCTTTGGCCTCCTTTGCTAAAATCAGTCCACACAAAAATCTACAACACCTTTTCTAGTAATTCCACTTGGATTAGTTAGGTAACTCATAGATCTAACTCTAGGACTTGACCACACTCAAAATTCAAAATATAATAAGAGATATGGTCAATTGAATTTCATATTACGTTTTTCACCAAAATCGATTTTCAACTCTTTGTGATTTCTAAGAAACTTTCATGTTTTCACATAATAACCAACATAACTCATCATAAAACTTACTAATACCTCATATACCCATGATTTTCATTAGTCCTATGCTTTTATTATGACTTTCATCATAAACCACGTAAAGCTGTTCATTTTAGTTGAAGAAATTATTTGAGGTTTAAGAAATGGGTTTTGTCTTTTGGGGTCATACAAAATTCGATTTCACGCTCTAAGTAGGTTAAGAAGTCTTCATAAATCGCTTAGGAAATTTATTAATAATAGAAATATCATTCAAAAGCTGTGACTCTCATCTAAAACTTGGATAATACGTCACATTGATACCAACCGTGACTTCTATCCCTTAACTGATATAGCCTCTCACAATGATACCTATAAACTTGCCATCTTCATTCACGATGTTGCCTCTGAGAAAGCCCGGCTTGGTGCATTCCACACAAGGAAGTTAACAACGAAAGGTTCGGGGCTCTTTACTTATGGCTTGATATGACAATGATTAACTTTAGGATTTGGTTACTTTGAATTAGGTATAGCAGGGGTTGTTATAAATATAAAAGCTAACAACCTTACGAAAAGCATGATGAGTAGCTAACCAATTGACTCAAAAATCACATCAAAGGCAAATATTTTCAAAAGATAAGATCGACGAGTAGCGTGAAAATGTTTATTTGAATTAAACAAGATTTAAAAAATAGTAAGCGATAGCGAAGGCTCCTACTAACGAAGTTTCAACCAATAAGTCAAAGTTTAACTTCTTGAGTCAAATTCAAGCGTTGAATGCAACTAGGTGAAATAAAAGAGTGGGTAGAATCGGTATCTAACACGGTATAGACTTATGAAGAGCTTACGATTAACTTACCCGTGATAATTTTATTCGGGTTCCTCGTCACGAGAAAAAAAAAGCGCTCTCTCTTAAACTCTAAACTTTGGTTTATGCAGGGACGACCTTTGGTGCCTCCATCCTAGTTGAATTTGTCTTGAAACGACAAAATCGAGCTAAGTGACCTTCTCTTCCACAATTATAACATGCTTTGGACGGCATGGCGCAGTCCGGACTGATGTGTCCCTCTCCTCCGCATTTGAAGCATATAACCGGTGGTCGTTCTTCTTCCTTTGAAACGGGTGCTGGTGCTGACGTCTTTCCATCATTGTTGAATCTCCTTTTCTTGAAATGTCCATTCTTATTATTTTGGCCCTGATTACCACCGAAGTGGTTACCATATCTGGCCTGTTGATTTCCTCACGCTTGTTGTCACCGCTTGATGATGACTACTACTCATTTGGTATTATAATTTTGTCGGTTGCTCTCTTTTTAGTTACGTTGACTGACTCGTTATCGCGCTCCACTAATCGAGCCCTATTTACAACATCTGAATAAAAACACACGGTTTATGAGAAATAAGATGTTGGCGTATCTCGGCTTCAACCTCTTAAAAACATTAGCGTCATTCTCTCTTCATTATCCACCAGTGGGGCGAATCGTGATAACTCATAAATTTTGCCTCGTATTGCGACACGGTCATATTGTTTTGTTCCAACTTGATAAACTCCACCTCCTTCATGTGGCGAATACTTTCGGGAAAGTATTTGTCGTTGAAACGACTCTGGAACTTCTCCCAAGATATCTTGATCTGTGGGTTGAGTCGTTTCTGGATTCCCACCAATGTCTCGCTTCTCCGCGCAACATAAAAGGCGGCAAAAGGAACCTTTGCTCCTCGGAGCATCCCAAGACATCAAATATCTTGGTAATCTGCTTTATCCATGCTTCCGCGAAAGTGGTTTTGGCTCTCCTTAAACTCGGTGGTCCCAACTCCTTGAATTGTTTAGCGGTGACCGCCGAGAGAGTTTCCGTGTTTCCACCTACGTTTTGGGCGAGGAGTCGCTTTCGCTTTGATGTTGCATGAATTCTAAAACCATTTAAACGTCTGGTCGTTCATCAATTGATCGGTGTTGTTGTTTACTGAGGATTATCGCCATCTGTTGCACATTGTCACGATTATTGATCGTGGAGAATCAGCAGGTCTCACATGCTCCATTGCTATTCTCAACATTCTCGGATGCCATTTTCAAACACCGCCACAAAATAAGGGTTAATTAACATATCACATATTATCCCTATACTACGTGAGCCAATTAAATACCAAATAAATTTAGGTAGGTCATATACTAGCGAAGAATTCCCGTCTCTCCCCTCCTAGTACTATTCTCACATCTTAGCCGGGATCATATCCCTAAGCTCGATACCAATTGTGGCGCCCCCAAAAATTTACGTATCGTCACCCATCTTGGGTCGCCACTTACATGGTACATAAATTCAAATACAACTTACTAATATAAGCGTAGGTATGCAATCGACATAAAGCGTGAGTTTGAATACTAATTTTGTCTACTAGATATTATACAAACTCAAAAGGAGTCCTCATTACAACTATTATCACACTATTTCACGAGAATAGTGAGGACTACTAATCTTATCCTCGGACCATTACTTACGTTCCCCGGCTGCGTCCCGGTATGTTCTCATTTCACGAAGAAAACGGTGAAAGAAAGGTGAGCTCAACTAGCCCATGAAGAAATATTATGACTAAGATAATGCGAGAATAAATTATCATTAGCCTTGAACAATGATAAACTAATAAAATACAATAAACAACCGGTTTAAGCTGCAGTTTAATAAGCAACCCATTAAAAGAGTCAAGTAGAGAATAAAGTCTACTATCTTTTAGGTTTTAAAAGGTTTTAATCAATTTTTATCATTGAGACTCGACAATAAATAAACCACCACATCTAATCATCCACTGTACCCACGGTCAAGGATTTTCATCAAATTATCAATGGTCAATGATATCTTAATCACCCACAGTCATAATCATACCAAAAACTATCCATCAACTTGCATTCACAGACCATGAGGACTTTAGTCACATCATTTATATCAAGTCGTGATTATCTTAGAATGATCCTGGTCATAATCATACTAAGTTCATCTATCTATGCGCGTAAGCGAAAATAACATAATATAACATGAGGATGATGACAATGACATAATAATTCAATAAAACAAGTTCAAGAATTATTTAATCCATGAATTATTAACGTCCAAATTGTCGACATGATCTTGTTTAATGAGTAAAATTCAAGAATGATCGGAAGAATATTTCCATGAAAAGATCTTTGGATGAAACGCAAATATCGAGGATATTCTACTAATTTCATGGAGTATAGAAGTCAAAGTTTTAACCAATTGGGTATAATAAAGAATGGAATAACAAAAGAAATCACCATGCATGCGGTACTTACATAGGCGAGTTATTCAACATAATAATAATAACGGAACCGGTCGGTGAAATTCACACCAAGCGGGATGTTCCAACGAGAATAATAAAGATGGAACGGATCCGGTGTAAAACACACGACGATAGGATATTCCAATGAGAATGATAAAGAGCGGAACCGGTCGGGTGTAAAACACCTGCAGCAGGATGTTCCAACGGAATAATAAAAAGCGGAACCGAGTCCGTAAAACACATGAGACGAGGATGTTCCAATGAGAATAATAGAAGAATGTCACCAAGTATAGGGTAAACCACGTATCTGAGTTATTCAAATGAGAATAATAAGCGATGGAATAACATAAGGATTTCACCAAGTATAGGGTATCTGGCGTATACGAGGTTATGTATAGGGTATGCCACTTTTACGGAGTTATTCAGCGAATAATAATAGTGAATGGAATAACGAAGTTCTCTTCGAGAAGAAAGAATAACACCCTTACTTAGTAAAAAAAGAACCTAATATAGAAGTAGTGAAGTAGCGAGAATACTCTTTTTCTTTCTATAATTTTCTCTCTATAAACTTCTCTCATAATTTCTCTCTACAGAGTTTCAATGAATTAAATAAGAAAATAATGAAGGAATGAGCTTATTTATAGGAAAATGGAATGCATAATAATTAATCCATGAGCGGTCCGGATTGATTTACTTTAATCGGCGGTCCATATTTAAAGAAAAATCTTTTAAATAAAATATAATATATTCTATTTATATAAAAACATTTTACTATGCAAACACTATGCAATCTATGCAAAACACTATCTGAAATACTACTATGCAACACTATGCGTAATAAAATATAATATATTCTATTTATAGAATAACTTTAATAAAGTATTCTATTTTATATAAAAAGATGTTTACATTTTATTACGTTAATAATACGAATAAAACAAAACGCGTCATTATCGCTATAATAATTCATATTATTAATCGTGATAATGGAATCAAACCGGTGACTTTCTCACATAAACATCAATAATCAATACGATTGTGCTTCTTATGCAACCACGCCAGATTCTTTGTACTTTTTTACTACCGAGTAGTTCAACGGTAACCACGGTAAAACTTCCGCCGTTATTTCAATAAAATATTTTTGTCGTTTTCTCGATCAAACAATAATTACATTGTAGGGTCCACCAATGATTGAGTAGTTATGCGAATATTCCCTCTTTAAACCAAGAATATTCCCAGACCAATCGAATATAATATAACCACTTGCATACTTTGCAAAATTTATAAATACTACCCACAACTATAATATTATCTCAAATTCACACCATAATATAAAAAATTATTTCGACAAAATTTAAATCTTTATTGATAAAATCGGGGTCTCACAAAGATCCATGTTTTGATCGTTCTTAAATTTTACACCACTATGATTATTTTTTTGAGGTATTTTTGAACATGGATAAAACAAAGTACGAATCCTTAATCCTTAATCCTTGTCATTTTGTTTCACCGGATTCGTTTTTTTAAAAATATTTTCATCATCCTCAATCTTAAATGATGATATTATTGAATATCTTTGGCTTGTAGTGCAAAAGATGAATGATTTCTGAAGAATATCTTTGGGTCAGTAGTGCAAAGATGAGCAGTGTTTAGATGAACATGACCAATGATGAATATCTTTGGCTGTAGTGCAAAAGATGAATATTTGATTCGGATGTATATTGATTGATGTTACGAGGGATAAAAGATGAGCGATGAACTTTTAAATTCATACATAGAAGATAGTAGTTTGCATTCTCTACTTAACTCTTCTAATGAATTATTATTTTCATTGCGAATATTGATTTAAAATTTGTTGTCTATTGTATTCTATTAGATTTTTCCTGTTGAAGACTAACGGTAATTTGTTGTATATTATCTTAGTCATAATATTCTTTCTTGGGCTAGTTGAGCTCACCCTTTTCCTTTTTGTTCCATTTTTCTTCTCGGGAGGCGAGAATATAGCGAGTGCAGTCGGGGTATGGAATGAAGGTTTTAGAAAGGATTGTTTAGTAGTCCTCACCATTTTGTAAAATAATGTATCAATAAATGTGATGAGGATTTATTTGAGTATAGATATTATCAGAAGATAATATTTGTATTCAAACTCACGATTTCTTGTTGTAATAATAAAGTTGTAGTTGTTTACATACCATGTATTGACAACTTCGGAATGGGTGATGTATACCTATTTTGGGGGCGTCATGGTTAGTATCGAGCTTAGGATATGATCTCTGGCGGAGATCGGGGAATAGAATAGAACTAGGAGAGAGGCGAGTAAATCCTTCGCTAGTGTGTCCTACTAAGCTTATTTTTAGTTGGTCGAAGATATAGGGATATTATGTGATATATTGATTTCCTTAATTAACCCTTGTTTTATGACGGTATTTGAGAATGTCGTTGAGAATATTAACAATGGAAATGAGGCCGTGGAGACGCTTTGTACTCACCAACGAGGAGAGCGTCACAGCAGTGGCAATGTTCCTCCCTGTGAACAACACCACCGAAATGATGATGATGAGCGATGGATGTTTAGAAGTTTTTTGCGATTCATGCAAAATCGAGACGAGGAGACTTCGTGTTCAAAATACGAGGAGAAAATGATAGAAATTCACGGGTTATCCGCGACCAAGCGATTCAAAGAGTTGGGACCACCAAAATTTAAGGAAAGCGAGATCCGATCATGGCGAAAACATGGGTCAAACAAATTACCAAGATATTCGATGTCTTGGGATGCGGAGGAACGAAGGTTCCATTCGCCACCTTTATGTTAAAATGGCGAAAGCGATTCTTCGGTGGGAGTCTCGTGAAGCGTACCCATCCAAATTACTTTTCGGCGTATGTCTTGGGAAGCGTTTGAAACTATTTAATGACAAATACTTTCACGAAAGTGTTAAATCGTATGAAGGAAGTGGAGTTCATCAGTTAGAGCAAAACAACATGGCGGTGTCTCGATGCGAGGCAAAGTTTGCGAGTTATCTAGGTTTGCACCTCATTTGGTGGAGAATGAGGAACGATGACGCGGATGTTTCTTAGAGGTTTGAAACCCGTCGTCGATATCTCATTTCTCATAAACTTTCTCTCTATTCGGATGTTGTAAACAGGCTCAATTATTAGAAGCGAGATAACGAGTACTGATCAACCGAGGACCACAACCCGAGGATCGTACGAGATAGCGATCAATGAAATAATGATAACCGGCGGAGAAAAAAGCAGACGGACAAAATGGTAACCACTCTGGTGGTAATCATGGCCATGAAAAAAGATAAAGCGAGTCGGGAGGAGATTTTAAAAGAGGAGATTTAACAACGACCATATGAAGACGAAAGTCTTGTGAGAATCGGTTCTAAGGGAGGAGAACGACCACCGGTCGTATCTTATAAATCTGGAAAGAGGGACATATCGGTCAAACGCCTGAACAGTTCAAGGTATGCTATAATTGTGGAAAGGAAGGACATATCGCTCGAGATTATGCAGTGGTAAAGCAAAACCTAGTTCAATGAGGGATGGTGACTCAAAAGATCATCCCTGAAAAGTCAAAGTCAACGATTCCGGAAGAAGCGTTTGTTGTGGTTGTCAAAATGCGAGGAACCCAAACGAGGTGATCACGGGTAAGCTATTTATAAATTCTTGCGAAGTTTATACCTTACTTGATCTGGTCTTTACCCATTCATTTATCTCTCCTGCTTGTGCTCAACGTTTAAACTTGACTCGGAGAAATTAGACTTTGACTATCTGTGGAAACTTCGTTAGGAGAAACTTTCATCACATCCACTGTTTATAAATCTTGTTTGATTCAAGTTGGCACCATTACCTTACACATTGACCTTATCTCTTTAAAGATACTTGCTTTTGATGTGATTTTAGGGATTGATTGGTTAACTACTCATCATGCCAAAATTGATTGTTTTCGTAAGGTTGTTAGTTTTTATATTCTAACCAACCCGACTGTTGTTATGCAATTCAAGCAACTAAACCATTAAAATCAATCAACGTCATATCTAATCATAAAGCTATTCGTTTATTAAAAAAGCGGATGTCGAGCTTTCTTAGCCCATATTATGGATTTGAATAAAGACACGTCAAATTTGAATAATATTCTTGTTGTTATTGACTTTCTGACGTATTTCTGAAGAACTTCCGATTACCCCGAGCGTGAAGTTGAATTCTTTATTGATCTTGAACTTTGGTACAAAGCCCATTTCTAAAACCCCATATCGAATGGCTCTATTGAACTTCGAGGAGTTAAAGGTCCAACTACGAATTGTTGGACATCGGTTTCATTAAATCTAAGTACATCTCCTTGGGGTGCTCTAGTTTATTTGTAAAGAAGAAGAAAGCGGGGAGTATGCGACTTTGTATTGACTATCGGAATTGAACCATGTCACCATCAAGAATAGGTATCCTCTACCTCGTATTGATGACTTGTTTGACCCGATTCTGAGGGCACAATTCTTTTCAAAAATCGATCTTAGTTACGGATATCATCACTGAGATTAGAATCGAGGATATTCAAAGACGCCTTGAACTTCGGTATGGGCATTATGAATTCTTAGTCATGTCTTTCGGACTAACTAATGCTCCTGCGGCTTTCATGGATATGATGAACCGAGTATTCAAGGAATATTTGGATCGATTCATTGTTGTCTTTATTGATGACATCCTTATATATTCCAAAAGTCGTGAAGATCATGAGCACCATTTGAAGTCGGTACTCGAAGGCTTCGTGAAAACAAACTATATGCCAAATTGAAGAAATGCGAGTTACGGCTTGAGGAAGTAGCATTCCTTGGGCACGTGGTGTCGAAACATGGAGTATCTGTTGATCCGTGAAGATTGAAGCAATCTGAAGTTGGGAACAACCAAAGTCGGTGGTGAAATCGTAGCTTTTGGGCTTAAATTGGTTATTATCGGAGATTAGTGGAAGGTTTTCTCGAATCGCTACTCCATTAACTTCATTAACTTCGGAAGGATAAAAAATTCGTTTGGAGTGAAGAATGCGAGAAGAGTTTCCAAGAGCTTAAGAGGAGACTTATTTAAGACTGTTTCTAACAATACCATCTGGTTCGGATGGATTTGTTATCTGAATGATGCTTCGGGCAAAGGGTTAGGATGTGTTCTCATGCAACGTGGGAAAGTCATAGCCTTTATGCCTCGCGACAACTTAAAGAGTATGAGAGGAATTATCCTACTCGTGATCTAGAGTTAGCGGCCCGATCGTTCATGCTAAAAATATGGAGGCACTATCTATATGGGGAGAAAGTGGAGATATATTCGGACCATAAAAGCCTTAAATATTTCTTCACTCAAAAAGAACTCAACATCGGCGGCGACGTTGGCTCGAGCTATTGAAGACTACGACCACACTATTGATACCATCCCGGAAAGGCGAACGTGGTAGTGACGCGTTGAGTAGAAGATCATATCTTGAGGAGCGAGTGCGATGATGTCAAGTATCTGCGTAGAGCCAACTTTAATAGAAAAAGTTAAGGTTGCTCAAGCCACCAGGCCGGCGATCGTATGAAGAAGAAAGTACAAGAAGGAGCTATTAGGGCGAGAATTGATGAAGAAGGAATACTTGAGTCCACTCTGAACTTTGTGTTCCTAACGACTACGATTTGAAGTACAAGATTATGATGGAGACACACAATACACCATTTGCAATCCATCTGGAAGTACTAAAATGTATCGTGATCTTCGACATACATTTTGGTGGAATAATATGAAGAGAGAGATTGCAAAGTTTATCTCGATGTGTTTAACTTGTCAACGTGTAAAAGCGGAGCATCTGGTACCTAAGGGTCCGTTGAACCACTTGAGATTCCGAAATGGAAGTGGGAACACATTACCATGGATTTAGTTTCGGGTCTTCCTACGGTTTCTCAAGGCATCAATGCTATTTGGGTTATTGTTGATAGATTAACCAAGTCTGCTCATTTTCTTGCCAATCACGGAGACTTATTCCTTGAACGTCTTGCTAGTATGTGCGTGAATGAGATTGTGAGGTTGCATGGCATGCCGATATCCATTGTTTGGATCGTGACCCAAGATTCACTTCAAGATTTTGGGTTAGCTTGCAAAAAAGCTATGGGCGCGGTTTTGCGATTTAGTTCGACATACCATCCCCAAACAGACGGACAATCGAGAGGACTATTCAAACTCTTGAAGATCTATTAAGACTACGTGTCCTGACTTCAAGGCGGGTTGGGATAAGTATTTACCATTGGTGGAATTCTCCTACAACAACAGCAGTTATCGAGCAAGTATAGGTGTGGCTCCATTGAAGCATTATATGGGCGAAAATATCGCTTCTCGATATGTTGGGATGAGGTGGGTGAAGCAACATTGTTGGGACCCGAGTTAGTGCGTATGACTACTAAAAAGATTCATATGATTCGACAACGTATACAAAGCGACACAAGATCGACAAAAGAGTTATGCGAGATCTTCATCGAAAGGGCGTGGAATTTAGTGTAGGGGATCATGTATTGTTGCGAAGTTGCTCCATGGAAGGGAGTTACAAGATTTGGGAAGAGAGAAAGCTCGATCCACGATTTATTGGTCCATTTCAAATTCTTGACCGAGTAGGAAATGTAGCCTATAGACTTGCGTTACCTCCAGTATGTCTCGTGTTCATAATGTGTTTCACATATCATACTTAAGTAAATATGTGAAAGACCCGAACCACGTTATAAATTAGAACCAGGACGAAATAGCCAAGACTTAACGTATGAGGAGGTACTGTCAAGATCTTGGATAGGAAGGAGCATGTCCTATGCGCAAAGGGTCATACCACAAGTTAAAGTTTTGTGGAGGAATCATGCTATAGAGGAAATGACACAGGGAATTGGAAAGCGGAAATGAAAGCGAGGTATCCTCACCTTTTGAAACACACCGTGTGCGTCGTCGATTTCGAGGGCGAAATTTCATAAGGAGGGAGGTTGTAAGACCCCAACTTATTATTGATGAAATTTAATTTTCTCTATTTATTATTTTGAAATAGTAAGGGTTGATATGATTAATGTGGATAATTAGGGGTAAAATACGCAAATATTTCAAAATAAGCAAGTGGTTATAAAATATTCATTGTTGTCGGGGAATATTCATTTGGTCGGTGGAATATTAAATCTTTGTCGGGGAATATTAAATGCGGCGGTAGCGACCATGTATGGGGCCCATAACTGAGCGATTGGATGAAGAAAAGCGACAAATATAAGTTGGTTAAAAATAATGGCGTAGTTATTCTGAATTATCTTGTTAAAATACTCGATGGTTAAAACACGATAAGACACGGTATTGCACACAATTATTGATTCTTACGTGAAAGACACTACTCAATAATGGTTACGATGAATTCTTTATTCGATATTTATTGAGTTAATAATTCTTTGCGTTGATATTTTATATTCTTTGTTGTTTCAATAATTGTCATTACACAATATTTTTCATTATCGAAGCGATAATTCATATTATCTGAATAATATTATTAGATAACATTATTGGCAATGTCTAGAAAGTTACATCTAAGGAGAGGTTTGGTCACCTAATTGCGCTGCCAAGAAAGAGAAATTCTTATTGGAAAGCCCCTCTTTCACGAGGCTGCACTGGTTATCGATATTGTGATTACAATATTATTTGTGAATAATTAATTATTGATTCATATGATGAGGAAAATATTAATTTTATGTGGATATAGATGGAGAAAATTTTAATGTGACAATTGTTGAAAATTGAAATTTTATCTTTTTACGATAAAATAATTCATTTAAATATATTATTATATTTTAATAATATAATAATGGTGATATTTTACAACGAATGTGGGATATATGAGTATCTGAGGAGGAAGAGTATTTTTGTTGCAATAAATGTTTAAAACATGTTAAACATGTCGGTGGACCCCATTTATTGATGAAATTTGATTATAGCACGTAAAATTGCCCGTTTGTGGATTTGGTCAATTTTTTTTGGAATTCGGAAAAACTTTCTTCTGCAAAGTTGTAGAGAATTGAATTTCCTATAAAAATCGCGAGATTCAATTTTCTGATAAAAGGGCTATTTATTGTGAATTATTGAAGTTCAAAGCTCAAAATAATTAATTTTTGGAAGTTTTAATTATTATTTTAAAGAAAAACGTTTTTTGCATTTAAGTGGGCTAACATGTGATATTAATTGCTGAAATCAGATCTTCAAAGATGGGCTAAGGAAATTTATAATATATATTAATATTTTATTAACTTTTACGCTTTGGTGTTCTAAAGCGTTTCTTATAAATAGGGTCTTGGGTTAGAATTGAAAATTACACGAAATGAAGTTTTCTCTCTCTATATTATCGGCGTATTCTTGTGAGTATTTTGAGTATACTTTGAGTATTGTTAGACGGTCTGAAGTTCCTTTCAAAGACTTATATGTCAGATTCCAATTTAAGTATTAATCTTTCGAGGTAAGGGATGTTATTTTCTTCTCAAATGATATTATTTCTTCAATATCATTATCTTTGAAATATTGGTTGGAACTTTTTATCAAATTTAGAACTTTTTCATGTCGGGATTACTATTCATGAGTTCTTATTCACGAGTTACTTATTTATGAGTTACTATTCACGAGTTCTTATTCACGAGTACTATTAAGTAAAGCGTGAAGATATTATTTGTGGAATTTCTATCTTTTGGTGTTTATCGGAGTTACTATTCACGATATCTGACTATTCATTTTAAAAAATAAAATTTCTTCTTTTTGTCCAAAATATCTATTCGGATACTAGCTTTGATTGTATCCATGTTTTGATCATTCTTGAATTTTACACTTATATGATTATTTTTGAGGTATATTTTGAAACATGGATAAAACAAAGTCTGAATCCTTAATCCTTAATCCTTGTCATTTTGTTTCACTAGATTCGTTTCTTTAAAAAATAGTCTTAAATGATGATATTATTGAATATCTTTGGCACAGTAGTCAAAGATGAATGATTTCTGAAGAATATCTTTGGCACGTAGTAGTGGTGCAAAGATGAACAGTGTTTAGATAAACATGACCAATCGATGAATATCTTTGGCTGTGAGTGCAAAGATGAATATTTGATTCGGATGTATATTGATTGATGTTACAGGGGATAAAAGATGAGCGATGAACTTTTAAATTCATACATAGAAGATAGTAGTTTGCATTCTCTACTTAACTCTTCTAATGAATTATTATTTCATTGCGAATATTGATTTAAAATTTGTTGTCTATTGTATTCTATTAGATTTTTCCTGTTGAAGACTAACGATAATTTGTTGTATATTATCTTAGTCATAATATTCTTTATCTTGGCTAGTTGAGCTCACCCTTTTCCTTTTGTTTCCATTTTTCTTCTCGGAGGCGAGAATATAAGCGAAGATCTGAGTCGGGGTATGGAATGAAGGTTTTAGAAAGGATTGTTTAGTAGTCTTCACCATTTTGTAAAATAATGTATCAATAAATGTGATGAGGATTTATTTGAGTATAGATATTGTCTGTAAGATAATATTTGTATTCAAACTCACAGCTTTTCTTGTTGTAATAATAAAGTTGTAGTTTGTTTACATGTACCATGTATTGACAACTTCGAGATATGGTGATGTATACCTATTTTGGGGGCGTCGTGAGACCCAGATTTTATTAATAAAGATTTAAATTTTGTCAAAATAAATTTTTATATTATGGTGTGAATTTGAGATAATATTATAGTTGTGGGTAGTATTAATAAATTTTGCAAAAGTATGCACAGTGGTTATATTATATTCGATTGGTGGGGAATATTAGGTTTAGCGAGGGAATATTAAATGCACGGCTCAATCATTGGTGGACCCTAGCAATGAAATTATTGTCGGATTGATTGAAAGCGACAAAAATATTTTATTGAAATAACGGCGGAAGTTTTACTGTAGTTCTTGTTGAACTACTCGGTAGTAAAAAAATGCGATGTCGTGTGGTTGCATAGTAGCATTACGGTATTGATTATTGATGCTTATGTGAGAAGTCACTCGGTTTGATTCCATTATTATCGATTAATAATATGAATTATTATAGCGATAATGACGTTTTGTTTTATTAAATTATTATTAACGTAATAAAAGCGAAACATCTTTTATATAAAATAGAATACTTTATTAAAGTTATTACATAAATAGAATATATTATATTTTATTATGCGTAGTGTTGCATAGTGTTTTGCATAGTGTTTTGCATAGTATTGCATAGTGTTTGCATAGTAAAATGTTTTTATATAAATAGAATATATTATATTTTATTTAAAAGATTTTCTTTAAATATGGATAGTCAGTTAAAGTAAATCAATACGGACCGTTCATGGATTAATTCTTATGCATTCCATTTTCCTATAAATAGAAGCTCGTTCCTTCATTATTTTCTTACGAATTCATTGAAACTACAGAGAGAAATTATAGAGAGAAGCTATAGAGAAAATTATAGAAAGAAGAAGAGTATACTATTTACTTCACTACTTCATATTCGGTTCTTTTACGGTAAGGGGTTATTATTCTTTCTTCTTGAAGAGAACTTACATTATTCCATTCATTATTATTTTGTTGGAATAACTTTTGTAAAAGTGGCATACCCTATACATAACTTTGTGTACCTATACTTGGTGAAATCATGTTATTCCATTGCTTATTATTACATTGGAATAACTTTTGTATCTGTGATTTACCTATACTTGGTGAAATCCTTATGTTATTCCATTGCTTATTATTACATTGGAATAACTTTTATATCTGTGATTTACCTATACTTGGTGACATTCTTCTATTATTACATTGGAACATCACATGCATGTGTTTTACAGGACTGGTTCCGTTTTTATTATATACATTGGAACATCACATGCATGTGTTTTACAGGACTGGTTTCCGCTTTATCATTACATTGGAATATCCTATCTCGTGTGTTTTACAGGATCAGTTCCATCTTTATTATTACATTGGAACATCACATGGTGTGAATTTCACGACACAGTTCCGTTATTATTATTACATTGGAATAACTTTTGTCTGTCATGATATCTGCGTGCGTGGTGATTTCTTTTGTTATTCCATTCTTTATTATACCCGGTTGGTTAAAACTTTGACTTATACTCCATGAAATTAGTAGAATATCCTTGATATTTGCGTTTCATCCGATATCTTTTCATGGAAATATTCTTACGATCATTATTGAATTTTACTCTCTACTTGCAGATGTCGTGTTGACAATTTGGGCGTTAATAATTCATGGATTAAATAATTCTTGAACTTGTTTTATTGAATTACTATGTCATTGTCATCATCCTCATGTTATATTATGTTATCTTTGGCTTACGTGCATAGATGAACTTAGTATGATTATGACCGAGGATCATTCGGTATAATCATGACTTGATATAAATGATGTGACAAAAGTCCTCGATGGCACATGTAATGCGATGATGGATAATTTTTGGTATGATTATGACCGAGGGTGATTCGGTATAGTCATGACCATTGATAATTTGATGAAAATCCTTGGCCAGTGATACGGGGATGATTAGATGTGGTGGTTTATTATTAAAAGTGAGTCTCGTGATAAAAATTGATGAAAACCTTTTAAAACCAAAAGATAGTAGACTTTATTCTCTACTTGACTCTTTTAATGGATTGCTTATTCATTGCAGTTAAAGCTGGTTTATCTATTGTATTTTATCGGTTTAACATTTTGTTGAAGGCTAATGATAATTTATTACGCATTATCTTAGTCATAATATTTCTTCTTGGGCTAGTTGAGCTCACCCTTTCTTTCCTTTGTTCTCTTGAGAAATGAGAACATAAATTTGAGACGAGTCGGGGAGCGAGTAATGGTCCGAGGATAGCATTAGTAGTCCTCCTCACTATTACGTGAAATAGTGTGATAATAGTTGTAATGAGGACTCCTTTTGAGTTTGTATAATATCTAGTAGACAATATTTGTATTCAAACTCACGGTTTATGTCGTATTATACACCTATCATTTATATTAGTAAGTTGTATTTGAATTTATGTACCATGTAAGTGGCGACCCAAGATGGGTGGCGTATACCTAATTTTGGGGCGTCATTGGTTGAGTATCGAGCTTAGGGATATGATCCACAGCTAAGATGTGAGATAAGAACTAGGAGGGAGGCGGAAATTCCTTCGCTAGTATGACCTACCTAAGTTTATTTGGTATTTAATTGGTCGGTCGAGTATAGGGATAATATTTGATATATTAATTAACCCTTGTGTTGTGGCGGTGTTTGAAAATGGCGGTGAAAATATTCACAATGGAGTGAATGTGACCGTTGTGACACCTTTAATCACTAATCGAGTTAATGCGATTATCGGACGAGGAACAAATTAGAGATATCCACGTAGTAAATGAAGAACTAATTGTTGCACTTTGAGCTAGTTGCGAGGTGGTAGCGGTGAAAGTGAGGAAGAAGGAAGAAGAGAAGAAGAGAGAACACGAGGAGAATTGGTTAGAAGAAATTTATGATCAAAACTTAGAATTACAAAATCGTGTTTGTGAGCTAGAAGAAACGGAGTTGAAGAAGCGACAAGCGGTCGTGGAACAAAGGGATACAACAATTTCAAAATTGGGTTACCCGATATGTGATGCTCGAACAAAATCACGCTTTGGCGAGGGTGTAAGATATTAAAGTTGGAATCGAGAATTTAAAAATCAAAGATCAATTTGAAAGAAGAAACAAGCGAGCGAAGGAGAATAGGCGATGCATGGGTAAAAAAGGCTGCACTGTAACGTTGATAGTGTAGAAAAAGGCGTCCAGATCGATAAAGCGAAAATAGATGAAATGGACTTTGCTTTTTGAATGACAATTGGGAGAACCCAACATCGAATTCGAATTACCACATGCATAGCGGTCAACCCGAATTCGATATGGATCGAGAGAATAATGATTCAAATCATGGATCGGGAATGTGAAGAAGCACTTAAGGGTGGAATGTACCTATAGTAAGTCAAACTTCGGTAATTTAAGCGAGGCGTTTATCGAGAAACCGAGCGAAGTTATTACGGGTAAAATTAATTATTGCGAAGTCTATACTTTATTCAATACAAGTTCTACCCACTCTTTTATTCTACCTAGTTGTGTTCAATGTTTAAATTTGACTCAAAAAAAAATTAGACTTTGATTTATCTATTGAAACTTCGTTGGGAGAAACCTTCGTTACCTCCACTTGTTTTTTAAATCTTGTTTGATTCAAATAAACACTTTCACGTTACTGTCGATATTATCTCTTTGAAAATACTTGCCTTTGAGGTAATTTTTGAAAATCGATTGATTAATTACTCATTATTCTTTTTGTAAGGTTGTTAGCTTTTTCATTCCTAACCAACTTTGTTATCTGAATTCAAAGTAACCAAACCTAAAGTTAATCATTGTAATATCAAGCCATAAGTAAAGAGCTCGAACCTTTAGTTGTTGACTTCCTTGTGTGGAATGCACCAAAATAGACTTTACGTAGGCGACATCGTGAATGAAGATGGCAAGTTTATAGGTATCATTGTGAGGGCTATCTAGGTTAAGGGATAGAAGTCACGAGTTGGTATCAATGTAACGTCTTATCCAAGTCTTGGATAAGAGTAGCGATTTTGAATGATATTTCTATCATTAATAAATTTCTTGACGTATTCTTGAAGATTTCCTAGCCTACCCTAGGCGTGAAATCGAATTTTGTATTGACCCCGATCTGAAAACCCATTTCTTAAACCCTCGAAATATTTCTTGAATTAAAATGAACAGTTTACGTGGTTTATGATGAAAGTCATAATAAAAGCATTGGAATAATGAAAATCATGGGTATATGAAGTATTAGTAAGTTTTATGGTGAGTTATGTTGGTTAGTATGTGAAAACATGAAAGTTTCTTAGAAATCACAAAGAGTTGAAAATCAGATTTTGGTGAAAAACGTAACATGAAATTCAATTGACTATATCTCTTATTATATTTTGAATTTTTGAATGTGGTCAAGTCCTAGAGTTAGATCTATGAGTTACCTAACTAATACAAGTGGAATTACTGGAAAAGGTGTTGTAGATTTTTGTGGGGACTGATTTTAGCAAAGGAGTGCAAAGCTGCAAAAATCGAAAAAGCTTACGCCATGATTTTAGAGAGGCTGTTTCGGCCACTTAAATTATGAGAAAAATTCTGGCCTTTTGGGACATGAAGGTATATGGTATAAAGTATCTCCTGTCCAAAAATGAGCTCATTACGACTTAAAATGAGCAAGTTATGACTATTTCAATATTTAGGTTTTTCAAATGAAAACGCTATAACTTGAGTTCTATAACTCAGATGACCATGAAATTTAAACTAGAAGCTCACGTTAACATGTGTAAGGTCCTGCCAAGATTTGGGAATTTTGGAGTTAAACTTGAGGTAGCTAATTTCTTAAGGAATTAATTAGAAATTGATTTTTAAAAATAGTAAATGAATTTTAAAAATTCCGAGAAAAATATATTTTCATTATGGGACTATATTATGCTAAATCCCAGAAAAGAAATATTTTGGGACTAATTTGGTATTTTTCATGAAAATAGTTTAATTCTGAACATATGAGTTAAATATGTTATGTGAAGTAACAAAGTTGAAAATAGGATTTTATGGCTAGAGAATCCTATATAGAATATATGCATATTTTTTGAGGGATTTGATAATTGGTGATGATATTTTATGAGTATGGCATTTTTGAATGATTAAATGCATTATATGGTAAAAGCGTAAACAATTGAGATAAATTGTTTATAAATTTAAGAAGTGATTAAAATATTGTTATAATATTAATGTTATTAGATTATGAGATTATTAAGTGATTGATAACATGGGGATATTCTTGAATCTGGATAAATTATATTATAAATGTTTAATATTTATCCTTTATTTCATTGATTGATTCTTTATATCATTATCCTCATGTTTATATTATGTTAAAAGTCATCTTTAGTAGTAGTGCATTGATAGATGGACTTGGTATGATTATGACCACGGAATCATTCGGTATAATCATAACCAGTAAATGAATACACAATTATCTTTGGTAGTAGTGCATGGATAATTTGTGGTCGTGATCTTAATGAATACACAATTATCTTTGGTAGTAGTGCATGGATAATTTGTGGTCGTATCTTAATGAATATCCTTGGCACGTAGTGTGGGGATGATTCGATGATGTGGATTAATTATTGAAATTTGAGTCTCGTGATGAAATATTAATTCATGGATGTGTTCAAAGTCATCATGATTACGTGCATAGATGGACTTGGTATGATTATGACCGAGGGATTGTTGGCGTAATCATAATAGTAATCTGAATGAAACACATTATCTTTGGTAGTAGTGCATGGATAATTTGTGGTCGTGATCTTAATGAATATCCTTGGCACGTAGTAGTGCGGGGATGATTCGATGATGTGGATTAATTATTGAATGAGTCTCGTGAATGAAATATTAATTCATGGATGCGTTCAAAGTCATCTTTGGCTTACGTGCATAGATGGACTTGGTATGATTATTACCGAGGATTGTTCGGTATAATAATAATAATAATTGAAAACACAATTATCTTTGGTAGTAGTGCATGGATAATTTGTGGTCGTGATACTTAATGAATATCCTTGGCACATAGTGCGGGGATGATTCGATGATGTGGATTAATTATTGAAATTTGAGTCTCAATGAATGAAATATTAATTCATGGATGCGTTCAAAAGTCATCTACGTGGCTTACGTGCATAGATGGACTTGGTATGATTATGACCGAGGATTGTTCGGTATAATCATAACCGTAATTGAAAACACGAATATCCTTGGCGATTGGTGCATGGATAATTAAGTGGTGGTGATACTATTAAGGCTGCGTCTTAGCATTATTGGTTTCTGATTTGTATATCTTTGCTTTGTAGTGCAAAGATGAATTGTTAATGAATAGCTTTGGCGATTTCAAAGATGAATTTAATATTTTTAAGCGATAAAGGTATTCAAGGTATCCTCACTTCTTTATCATACAGTGTCGTACCCTAATTTGAAGGCGAAATTCCATAAGGAGGGAGATTGTGAGACCCAGTTTTATTAATAAAGATTTAAATTTTGTCAAATAAATTTTTATATTATGGTGTGAATTTGAGATAATATTATAGTTGTGGGTAGTATTAATAAATTTTGCAAAGTATCACAGTGGTTATATTATATTCGATTGGTGGGGAATATTCGGTTTAGCGAGGGAATATTAAATGCAATAACTCAATCATTGGTGGACCCATGATGAAATTATTATCGGATTGAAAGCGACAAAAATATTTTATTGAAATAACGGCGGAAGTTTTACATAGTGATTCTTGTTGAACTACTTTCATTAGTAAAAGTACGATGTCGTGTGGTTGCGTAATAGCACACGGTATTGATTATTGATCTTATGTGAGAAGTCACTCGGTTTGATTCCATTATTGTCGATTAATAATATGAATTATTATAGCGATAATGACGTTTTGTTTTATTCAGTATTATTAACGTAATAAAAGCGAAACATCTTTTATATAAAATAGAATACTTTATTAAAGTTATTACATAAATAGAATATATTATATTTTATTATGCGTAGTGTTGCATAGTGTTTTTGCATAGTGTTTTGCATAGTATTGCATAGTGTTTGCATAGTAAAATGTTTTTATATAAATAGAATATATTATATTTTATTTAAAAGATTTTTCTTTAAATATGGATCGTCGTCAGATTAAAATAAATCAATCTGGATAGTTCATGGATTAATTCTTATGCATTCCATTTTCCTATAAATAGAAGCTCATTCCTTCATTATTTTCTTACGAATTCATTGAAACTCTAGAGAGAGAGAAATTATAGAGAGAAGCTATAGAGAAAATTATAGAAAGAAGAAGAGTATTACTACTTCTTCACTACTTCTATATTCAGTTCTTTTTTTCGGTAAGGGTTATTATTCTTTCTTCTTGAAGAGAACTTATTATTCCATTCATTATTATTACATTGGAATAACTTTTGTAAAAAGTGGCATACCCTATACATAACTTTGTGTCTGTGGCGTACCTATACTTGGTGAAATCCTTATGTTATTCCATTGCTTATTATTACATTGGAATAACTTTGTATCACATGATGTGATGGTTACCTATACTTGGTGAAATTGCTTATTATTATTCCATTATTTATTTGGAATATCTTTTATTATGTGGAACATCCTATACTTGGTTTTACATTCTTTAAGATTTTTATTACATTGGAACATCACATGCATGTGTTTTACACCGACTGGTTAAAATCTTTATCATTACATTGGAATATCCTATCATGTGTTTTTTACGGGATCTGGTTCCATCTTTATTATTACATTGGAACATCCATCCGATTGTGAATTTCACGACACAGTTCCGTTATTATTATTACATTGGAATAACTTTTATACTGTCTGAATCTGCATGTGCGTGGTGATTTCTTTTGTTATTCCATTCTTTATTATACCCGGTTGGTTAAAACTTTGACTTCTATACTCCATGAAATTAGTAGAATATCCTTGATATTTGCGTTTCATCCAATATCTTTTCATGGAAATATTCTTACGATCATTATTGAATTTTACTCTACGAAAACGATGTCATGTTGACAATTTGGGCGTTAATAATTCATGGATTAAATAATTCTTGAACTTGTTTTATTGAATTACTATGTCATTGTCATCATCCTCATGTTATATTATGTTATCTTTGGCTTACGTGCATAGATGAACTTAGTATGATTATGACCGAGGATCATTCGGTATAATCATGACTTGATATAAATGATGTGACAAAAGTCCTCGGTGGCACAATGCGATGATGGATAATTTTGGGTATGATTATGACCGGGGTGATTCGGTATAGTCATGACCATTGATAATTTGATGAAAATCCTTGGCCAGTAATGACCATGATTAGATGTGGTGGTTTATTATTAAAATTTGAGTCTCGTGATAAAAATTGATGAAAACCTTTTAAAACCAAAAGATAGTAGACTTTATTCTCTACTTGACTCTTTTAATGGATTGCTTATTCCATTGCTGATTAAACTGGTTGTCTATTGTATTTTATCGGTTTAACAACATTTGAAGGCTAATGATAATTTATTACGCATTATCTTAGTCATAATATTTCTTCTTGGGCTAGTTGAGCTCACCCTTTCTTTCACCGTTCTCTTGAAATGAGAACATAGGCTGGAGACGAATCGGGAGCAAGTAATGGTCCGGAGGATAGCATTAGTAGTCCTCACTATTACGTGAAATAGTGTGATAATAGTTGTAATGAGGACTCCTTTTGAGTTTGTATAATATCTAGTAGACAATATTTGTATTCAAACTCACGATTTATGTCGTATTGCATACCACATTATTATATTAGTAAGTTGTATTTGAATTTATGTACCATGTAAGTGGCGACCCAAGATGGGTGACGTATACCTAATTTTGGGGGCGTCACACGTCACATGAGTCTCAGCGATAAAGTTGATGAAAAACTTTTTAAATCATAGAAGATAGTAGATTTTATGCTCTACTTGACTCTTCTAATAGATTGCTTATTCCGCTGCAGTTGTTGATTTAAAACTTGTTGTCTATTATATTCTATCAGTTGTTATACTGTTGAAGGCTAAAGATAACTTATTCTGCATTATCTTAGTCATAATATTTCTCACTGAGCTAGTTGAGCTCACCCTTTCTTTCATTGTTCTCTTCAGAAAATGAGAATATAGTTGGGACGGGTCGGAGAATGGAGTGATGGTCCATGATAAATGGCTTTAGTAGTCTTCACTATTCTACGGAATAATGTAATAATAATTGTAATGAGGAGATGACAATATTCTTGTTTAAACTCTCAGTTATGTTTTGTCGTATTTTACACGACTGTTGTATAATTAAGTTGTATTTGAATTTATGTACCATGTATCTGGCGACCCAAGATGGGTAATGTATACCTGTTTTTGGGGCGTCACATCTCATTTGTAACATTTTTCCATAAGGGATAATTTTGAAAAGATTGTAATTAATTCTTCTAGATTTTTTAAAACGTCAAATAATTAGGGACAAATAAAATCACCTAAAACGTCATATATTATGAAAATGAGAGAGTATCTTTTGGATTATTTCTATGGACGGTTGAAACTAAGGGAGTAAACGAGTCGAAATATAATGAACAGAGAGTTGCTTAAATTTGAAACGCTAAATTCATATTTAAATTTGACTCGAATTCAAATTATATTTGAAATTTTTATTTCGACTCCACTCAAATATTTATTACTTATTCGATCTGACTTGGATCGAATTAAAATTTAAACTACTCGCGAATTTTAAATTCAAGCTCGAATTCGAGTCTCCACATAATAACTAGTTTTATAATAAATATATTTATAAATTAAATTGTTTTACTTAAAAATAAGAAAATATATTTACTATTACACTTTATAAATATAAAATCACAATTAAAATTAAAAATAAAATAATAATAATAATAATTAATTATCCTAATTTGATTTAATTTTGTATATATTATAAGAGTATGTATCGAGTATCTAATTGAATTTGTATCAATCGAGTATGTATTGAATCACAATCGGAAATTCGAGTAGTTTAAATATTAGTATAACCTTATTTAGATTATACTAATATTTTTATTCAAACTATTTTTTATATTCAAATTTTGATTATATTATTAACAAATATGAGTCTCGCTCGTATTTTTTCGAGTCGAGCTCGAATCGAGTCTGAACAACCTTAGTTCAAACTTAGTGATCAAAGCTATGAGTTTGTAGGGCTAGATGTAGGCAAATTTACCTTGGGCAAAATTGTTTATAAATTATTTTTACATGTATTTTTTGATATTTTAATATAATTTTTTTCACATAAAAATAGGATTTATTGCATACTCACGTAAATATCAAAAATATATACGAAAATATTAATACACTATTTAGAACACTAACGGTTCCCAATAGTCTTTGTCACTGTTTAACTAATGGAGAGAGAATCCTATGAGCAGTCTTTGGCTAAGATCAAGAGAAGCTCACATGGAAGTTACATACAGTAGCCAGCCGTCTGTCTCTCTTTCCCTTTCTTTATTCTTTATTTTGTCTTTTGGTGAAATCTAAAAATTTTTGGATAGAATTTAATAATAAAAAAAAAAGGAAAATCATGTCGTGACAAAAAGAACAGGACAGATAACTCCGATTAAATAAATTGTTGGTGAAAAATGAAAAGAAATAAAATGGGGTGGTTAGTATGAAGTTTATTTTGAATAATGCTAGAGACATAAATTATTCTACAAATATTTTACAAATCGCTGATGTGGCATACTCCACATCAGCATATTGTGTGGAGTCGAAGACTACATTGAAATAATTTGTAAATCAATATGCTGAGGTGGAGTATGTCACATCTCAGCAGTTTGTAAAATGTTAATAAAATAGTTTGTCTGTAGCATTATTCGTTTATTTTTGGGTAAGTTGGTCAATAGAGTATTGACACGCAGGCGAGGCTCTATGTGTGTCAGTATTTTACTGGCCAATTGACCAACTTACTAAAAAATAAATTTCATACTAACCGGATCCAAATAAAATCATAAGCTTTATTGGGATAATTATTTATATTACGGGGTCAACTCAATTTTCAAGTTATATTTGAATTTTTCTTATTGAAAAACAAAAAAAAAAGATTCAAATTAATAATTCTTGTATAATAATTTGCACTTCTAAGTCATTTTCTATCTCCTTTATCCTACCTCTAATTTATATTCCTCCTCGTGGTTAATTCTTTGTCAATTTCTTTCTCTTTTATCCTACCACTGAGGCACTAACTTATGTCTCCACTCCACGAGTGTTACAATGTTGTGGTAGGAGACTTGTTTATCGCAATACTGTAATGTATTGAGTTAGAAAATTTATTTTGAAATGAAGTGTAGATATGGTTATCAAAAATAAATTCATTTCAAAAAATTATATGACCTCCACCACTAATTGGCACAGTGATTTAAAGTTACCATGGGATAAGCCGTAAACTCGGATATCTTAAATTCAACTCTCACTTATAACAATTGTCAAGACAGAAATGCTCACGGACAGCCAACGCAAGCTAATTCAAAAAAAAAAAAAAAAACTGGTCCAGACTGGAAGATTAGTCCGACTGCGATGGGTTTAAAAAATTTGTGTATCGCTATAACACATAAGAATATGTATGTAATAAAGACTATTTCTTTGAGTTGTTAATATTCCCAAAAAGTAGAATATTATTATATACTATAAATTTTATAATGAGATTTGTTGAGTCGTGATATTTCTCCTATTGGACCGAATGGATTGGGCCTACATATTCAGTTAGTCCATTGGGTCTTCACTATTGGGTGTTAACATTATTGGATCTAATCACTTTATTATCTTTATTAAGTCGTTCTAAGATATCGGATCCAATCAAATGGATCGACCCATCATATATTTAAATATCTACATCTTTGATTTGTAATGATAAAAAAGCACGTTACGGTTGATTAGAGAACCCGCCATGCATTAATGTGGATGGGATCATAACCGTACCAGAGCGGTAGTATAACGATGACCAAAAGCGTGGATAAACTACGTGCGATTTCAAGAACCCATCGATAAAAAGGGGTGTGTCGTAGTAGTGGGTGGCACAAAGAATCCGTGAAAAAGAGTATAACTTAGCAAGAGAAGTCTTCACAAAGAGTGACGCCTCATACACTTCTTCATTCATAATCACATATACACAAAGAATTATTATTTCTCTCTCAAGACACTAGACATTATATTCCTCCATTGTTTAACCTTGTGAACACGTATACTGACTCTCACGCCTGAGCTATCCCTCGACGGAACCGCCGTCAAGCTTGTGGTGTTTATCGTGTTTACTATGCAGGATCAGAGCGTCTTACGTGATTGGGACGTGGCAGAAGATACTGGCGTTAACAAGATTAATACAAGCTCGCTCGCTCGCTCTACGGGGCTAACCTCTCTCTATCTAATATAATGTCATCTGGAGGATCTTGTGATCAAGTTCAAACTTGGAATCTTGCAAATAACTTTTCTTTTTTCAAGTCGGTGCGAAATGTTTGAGCTGCTGTCTGCGTTCCACATCTTGCCATGCCAACCATCGATGAGTAATAAAATCACCAAATTTTTCCTTTGATCCAAAAGAGAAGGGAGACAACTCCGATCACAATGGCAACCGGAGCCCATTTCCGAATCAAAGCCTACAACCATAACCATAAACTAGATGAGTAGTAGTAGTATATTACAAGTGTGCATGGCCTCTAATCAAATACTATTATTGATATTACTACTACTATGCTCTACCCAAAACATGTAAAAAAAATTAAATCACTTAAAGACATAGAAAACAGATGTGTACCCAAAGAAGGTCACCTGTATTCAGCAGAAACTAGAATTTAAGGGCTTAAATTGCTTCAGCAGAAAAAATATTGAAATAAACTGATATAAGATACTATTTAGTTATGCAATCTAACCTGTCTATTCAGATCTCTTGCCTTGTCAGCATAAATACGAGATTCTGAGGTCAAACGGTTTGACAATTCACTCACCTCTACAAGATTAATGGAATCCACAGACAATATTGTCAGTTTCACACCATAGTAGGATTATGAAAACCAACATCCAAACAAGTATGTTAGATATTGCAATAGAGAAAGAAAACAAGCAGTGGTTGATAGGAAATGCTTTTTTCATTTTCTTTAATAAAAATGAAAGTGAGAAATGTAGCATCTTAAAGCATCCCACAAATGCAAGGACGGAATAACTCAAGATCCATCAACATTTTTAATCCTCCAACATGCCAATAAGTCTCATGTGCGTATTCACAGCGACTGTTTTAAGGTGGCTTGTATTATTTGGAATGAAGTTTAAGATTTCTCTGCTTTACACCATTGCACATAATTAACCATTCCATACCTTCCCGCCATCAAATCTGAAGATTCAGATTTTTTTACTTCCTATCATTCTAACTGCATAGTAATGTCTTTGGAGCAATAAATGTAGCTTACTTCACTGGAGAATGCCCAACCAAACTCCCTGGAATATTCAAGTCTTACCAAATGCAAAATGCAACATGACTAACCAATCAATAAAAGGAACAGAACTACAAATCTAAAGTCTTTACCACCATTGCATCGTACAAGCATGGAGACTAATACGAAGCCATATTTGTATGGACACAGGCGACAAACAATTCAAGAATGTGCTCAAATACATGTCTAAAACTTCCTTGATGTCTCCTAAGCTCAAGATAAGACTCTTGATCTATGACTTGTGATAGCCACTTCTTAAACACGTGTCAACACCTAGGCTGACGAACCTTAAATGTCAAACTGGATACTCCTATAGCATGCGAAATAAAATTATTGTTAGGAGAAACCAAGTTAATGATCAACTTTATAGAATGAGTTGACACTGGAAAGGAAAAGGTTAACAAAAGTAAACAATGTATAAATTTAATTACTATATGTGACTGCACAACCAATCCTACACCACCATGGATGGACACAGTCCTTGCTATTTCAAAGTAATCCCTCAGTTCGAAAATATAAGATCAATATCGACTTTCTAATAGTCAATTTAAGAAATTTTCAAATTTAAAAATTGACATTACTCATACAAGTTGTGAAAACAACAAGTCTCATAAGTAAACACTTTATGGAGAAAAAATTAGACATTAAATTAAATAGGAAGGGGGAAAAACAATTGTGAATATGTTAAAGAACTTACGCTCCAATTTTTCTCCAACTCCAAGAACTTCCTGGACATTCCTTGTCATTATCTGTTGGACTTCGTAGAGTTCATCATTCAATTTTCCGATGTTCCTTTGAGTGCGGGTGTCTGAATACAATTTCTTGGTTTTCTGTATGAATGTATCTACCAAACAAAAGTAAGGGTTAGTGAAAAAATCGGACACAAAAGTAAAAAAATACTTGCTAAGTATAGATTTCTTAGAAAACTGTTTTAACTAGTAAACTGAACAGTAAAAGTGTAAGAGAATTCTGATTCTCAAAAGGGCGGTGATTATAAGCATACCAAATTTGATGAATGCATAGGGCCTAGCTGCAGTTTCAATTTGACTTCCATTGACTCTCTCAAATTCATTCTTCAGATCTTCCAGGTATTGGAAAGCTAATTTCTTTGGATAAGATCGATCACATAATGTTAAATAACAAACGCGGTCTTCGATAATGTAGCTAATTTTTTTTGTTAAGGTACAGCATTTCAAGGAACATGATTACATGGCAAGTGCATTTAACTCCATTGTCACTGACGGTGATGGACTGATGGCACCATATATAGCATAATAAATGTAACAGTATGTAAGTTGCTTGCTCATCTAAAAGGCAAAGAATACAGAAAGTCAAGGAAAGACTTTCACAATCACAGCTACTATAAGAAAGCATAGTACCACAACATCAGTATTATTTGTGACTTGTAATGAAAAGCACGAGTTTTAGGAAAAGGAGAAGTTAGCCTCAACATTTACTCTAATATATTATGAACGAGTGGAGAATGCCTGTTCATGGCATACTTGACTCACAATTGTGCCCATGAAATGAAAGGGCTTCACCTGCCTATATACCTAAGTCGGAAGGAGTTTTCACTTTTTCGACTGTGGTGGTATGATTATTGGGCTCTCTGCTCATTCCGCCCGCTGGCCAATATTGGAACTTAAGTTAGGGGCTGATAGCTTTCCTACTAAGGCAGAGGATGTTTTTTGTGTTTTTGGCTTATTTGCTTTATGTTATATGTAGTTTAATCATAGTTGTTGTTATCGTACAATACACGATACATATCTTACGATACAAAACAATACAATACGATACAGGAGAAATTTGATATAGTATAGCTTAAGTATCAGAACCGTATCTTATGAGTTACGATCCGACGCACGTATCCTGCAATATGATACAATATAAGATATGGTTCATGCATTTTTAAGTTAGAAACGAACTTAATAAGAGTTAAAATAATACATTACCGGTTTTTCTCCAGCAAATAGGTGTTCACTCAATCTATACAATAACAAATCTTAAAATACTTTCTAGGATTCCTTATATTTTTCAGAGGACAATGTCTCTACTTTTTGTTAACTTCTTTTTTTTCATGTCTCATTCTCATATGGAGACATAAATAAATAGTATTAGTTGTCTTTTGCTCTAAATTCTACAATTTGAGGCCTTAATTTTCACTTTAGGTTTATACTTATGGATGGGTAGAATATTGTCAAGTACGTAACTAGGGACTTTACAAGCAAATGACAGGATACTGAAAAACAAGAGGACCAGTTTCTAGTGACATTCTTGAAGCCTCGTTATGGCCTTTCGAGAGATTCTTGAATATGGATTTGGCCTGCTGCTTGTAGAATTCATCTTGTGGATCACGACCATTATCCAGTCCTTCTGCTAATGGAAGGCCATCAGTTACACGAGCTATCATTGTCAACTTCACCATCTTCAAACTCCAGTCTACAAATTAACCTATATTTTTCACCCCTTGATCTGATAAGAATTTATATTAGTTTGCATACAGCAGAATCATCTACTTATTGAAATAAACCTAGTGTCAAATGTCAAATGAAAACATAAATGGAATAGCATGCATCTTCCACATGTGCTATATGAACTTATCAAGTAGAGCTTGAGTAAAATTTGAATGAATAGGGATATAATCTTTATTCATGGTGCAAAAATGTGTGCAGCAAAAAAGCCAGAGGCCCAAGGTGCCACACTGCTGCCAAAAAACAGAAATCATATACAAAAAGACCGACAACTGTACAAAGAATAGATAGGCACCCAATCCATGTAACTACAAAAGCATCTTTACAAGTGAAGAGATGCATACTGTCCGAGTGAGTGAAACAGTGAGTTAGCAGCAAGCACCAACTAAGGGACAATCTAGAAAGGAGAAGTAACTATTTTCAAATCCATTTAAAGTTTATGAAACTACAAATATAACTATATCTGGATATACACAAGCGCTAGCAACTGAAGTTCAAATTTTGAATTACTTAGTAAGTTCAGCCACAACTTCTATCACAGGTTGAACAAAAACATTTAGTCCTCCTTACAGACTTGCAGAATTTCAACTAATATTAGAGGATCATAACATCTTAAAACTCAGATTCTTTTATGTGAAGGGTGCGAAAAAAAGATACCACAGTTTGAAATTCTTATGCATGAAGCCTTGAACTTATAACCTTAAGCATAATATCTTTGGACAACGATTCTAATTAATAAGAAATAAAAGTAAATGAAAATGGGAATGGTTTCAGAGATCCTGAGTAAGCAAAGTGCTCAAATGTATATGGTACCCAACTAAGGCACTTGATTCATGTACAATTAACCAAGCAATACCTACTAGTCACTAGCTCGACCTGAGATTTTGGATCAGATGAAATGTTTTTCCAAGCTTGTGAATAAAATAAAGTAAAATTTCATAAAGAAAAAAGTAAATAAAAATAAAAATAAAATGTTTCAACATTAATCAATTAATATCAAGCATGAATTTTTATCATCTGAATGAGAAGTCTTCAGCTTCAAACCAAATTCTTTTACATTACAATTGCTATAATCCAAGTACAAATTAAATTAATGAGCCATCTTCAATTACAGGAAAATGCAAGAAAAACAGAGAACACAAATTCTTATAATCTAAACAAGAATCTGGTCAAATCAAAATTAAAATAATAACTAATGATTTAAACATCATGAATAATTTGTACGATACAGAATGAGATCTGCTGTAAGACAGCAAAATAAAGAAATGAATCACACAATAAGGGGGAAAATAGGGAAATTGATGACTAAATTACGTTTATATCTAATCGAGGGATATTGAAAAATTCTAACCTTTATAACGAAGAAATCGGGAAGACTAAGGTTTGACGAGTGTTTTGATTTGGTAATTTTGCTTTTGATTTTGAGCTGATGAGAAAATTGGAGAAATATATATGAGGCTAGCAGCTCTGGGCTCTGGTTGTGTTTTGGGCTGAAGCGCGTCGTCTTTCTGCGCCAACCTTTCTCGACTTTAGCGCCAATTTGAGGGCAGCAATTGTGAATGTATTTTGTTTCCTCTTTAAAGATTTATTTAAATTTATTGTGACAATATTGACGTTTGTTTGTTTGTGTTGTTGTTTTTATTTTATTTTTTTTTTTTTTCAGTGAAGGTATTCTTTTTATTCATAACAAGATATAATGATGAAATATTACAATAGCTTCCCTCACAAAAAGTAAAGTATTCAATCATAATCGAATTGAATTATTTATTCGATTTTATATTATTTTTTAATAAGTATTTAAAATTAGTCCTAAGACTAAATAACTGAATTATATTATTTTAATTTATTCGTTTATTTGGTCAAATAAATACCAATTTTATAAACCGAATATCGAATTACATTATAAACACGTTTTGAATTAGTTTAGCATAAATAACATTAGGAATAAAAGTTAGAAATTAGGTATATATCTTTTATATATAAAATTATCTTCCATAAATAACATTAGGCTTAAATGTTAGAAAATTAGGTATATATCTTTTGTATATAAATTCCAAGAGTAAAATTACATTATATTTTGGACAGGACAGGATTATGAAGATGATCCAGCTCCAGCTCCAGCTCCAGCTCCACAATAACATGAAATTCTTCCTGTATGTAAAGTGCTTTACATACATACATACATACAGGATACGCATATTCTAAGCAATCTACAAAAAACAAACACCTGCACAAGTTTTATTTCAAGGGCAAGGGGAAGAGAGAAAGATAGGTCTCCCCCAAATAAAACTCACATACCTTACCATAACATAACATGAAAATATATCACAGAGATGGAACAAAATGAAAATAAATATTTATTACAGCTTATATACTTGCAATTACTCCAAAGCAAACCACTACATAATAGATTAAATACCAAAAACAAACATAAACATGAAAAGACCTACTACTTCCAAACCCAAAATAGTTTCAACATCCAACACCCGACATAAAAGTTATGCAGGGCAAAAGCTACCGATAGAGACAGACCGGTACGATTAGATTCACACACAAACTCCCTTACTAGCAATCACGGCTGACTGACGAGGTTTTACCAGCAAACTAGAAATGGACACCCATTAGATTCACGCACAAACAAACTCCACTCCTTTTCTAGTAACGATATAAGGAAAGGATATTTGACCTGCGTTTGGGCACTTTTGGCGGTGAACAGTGATTTCCTTCACTACGGCATTTGGCAAAGGAAATCGGACCACCATGTTGTGGACCTCTCAGATAAAGAACATGACGTTCTGGAGCTCCGAGTGAAGCTTGTAGAACGTATCATCGAACGAAGCAGCAGATGAAGAAGTGGATGATGTGAAAGAAGTCGATGATGAAGCTGAAGGAGGAGACTGCATCTCCATCAACACCTCTTGGAATATTCGGCCCCTATAAGCGACAAGGTCAGCGTAGTACACAGGTGGGACAAGGGAGACGGGTTTAGTGCATCGAGCAAAGGTGAAGCACAACTGATATATGAGCTTCTGCAACTGATCAGATGTGAACTTGTGCTCATCCAATAGAACATAGTAGTGAGTTGGCTTGCTTGTTCCGAGACTTCCATAATGGCTGCAAAGATAGAAATCAAACTCAAATGGGTGAACAACAATTGTGTCCACAACTGTCCCTGGAGAGATATTTCGCCGCCCATCACCCCCTTGATCTTCAAGAAAGAGACGAGTCTGATGTCGCTTTTGTGCCACAACAAGAGTGATTGTTGGGCGATAGCGTTCATCATAAATTGCCATCTTGAGATCCTGTAGCTCCTCATTGAGAACCATATCAAATTGGCCTTCACTGACTCCATCACGGAACACAACAATTTTCTTTGGCTTGACCTTATTGAGTCTAGCAAAAGTATTAACCAGATCCAAGCACATGGCCCCAAAATTCACAATCTTCTCCTTACGGTGATTTTGAGGGGAAACCCTTGCAGCATAGCGAGTAGGGGTAGGCCAATTAACAGAGGCAACAATTGCCGCAATAGATGGACAAGTCACATTCCACGCTCCAGGATGATTAACATCAGCCCCCACAAACATAACCGGTTCTCCACCCTCAAAACAAGGGAGCTGCTCGATGAGCTCTACATTGCTGCCTCCAAGCTTGGCGTTAATCTTCAGAGCAAGATTTGCTAGATACTGGTCATTTCCTTTGTTAGCATGACTAGACAAGCAACATTGAGTTACTACCCCAATTTGGGTCTCAGAGACCCATTTAAGATACTTATAGCCCGCATGTTTTCCACCCATCACACAAACAACAATTTGTAATCTGCCCTTACTCTTTGTACTAGCTTCTTCAATAACTTTTTGGAGAAGTTCTCTAAGCCTGTTGACATCAGTAAATGCATGCATGTCAGTGGACCGGAACGCAAGAGGCTCCTCCATTGGAATTCCTAAATTTTTACATCGACCTATCAGATTCCAAACAAAATTCTCTGGATTCAGCCTATTGTAGCGATCTGATGAACTGAAATCTATTAAAGCCCAACGCTCTACTGGTTTGCCGTCAACCACAGAATTCCCAACAAGGTTCCACTGACACTTCTCCTTGTCAACTCTAATCACTTTCATCTTACCAGCTGGAGTAGCGAGCTTCAAATCAGGAGGCCCAATGACACGACAAGCAACTGATGTCATGTTCTTGTCGACTTCAAGTCCAAAATTTTTTATGATATCCCCGCTGCAATCAAGTGAAATAATAAGTACAACAGGAAAAAATTAAAGTACAAAGATAACAAACTACAGCAGTACTAACTATAGGAACCAGAAATTAAAGAAGCAAGCATTCAAGCGTATAAAACAGAAACAAAGCAACTAAAGTGAAATATTACATACCCACAAGGTGCATCTTCAGCCCGCACCATTTGGCAGATTGTGTTCTTTCTCTCCAATGCAGGAGCCAGTGATATCTTCTTCAGCAATAAAGCAGCATCTTTATTCAAATCCTCCTTTGGATACCTCTGTCCCTCAACCAAAATGCAGAACTCCATGGGTACATAGTTTTTCCTGTTTTTTGTCCCCACGTCTAAGCAGGGAATATCCTTGTACAGAATATCTTTTCCATATTTCTCCCTGAAATAATCGATAAGGCTAACTTTCCGCGGAGGATCCTTGCCCTCTGGATCTTCAAGGGTAAATGATAGGTCCCCAGTATTCTGCTCCGTTAGTCCTGCTATCGTGTACTTCTGCTTGGTAAATCGGTGAGTTACAGTAACTTTCAATCCCTTCAATGCGTTTAGCACATCTCTTTTCAACCTTCTGATATCATTTACTGCTCCAAATCCCCGAATATGCTCTTTAAGAAAGTCTATAACCAGCATTCGCTTGCAAAATGCCAAAACTGAGTAGTCCAAGCACAAGGCTAGTCCCTGGGAAGTGGGCTTTAAACTTTGTTGAAAGCCTTTAAATGCTGCAATCCCACACCGTAGGTCATCTTCTCTTCTGAATTCTCTAGAGTATGTGCTTCGACCAACAGGAATCCTGTGCCTAGATGGATTCTCCTTCATTACCAAATCCATCCCCTGAAGTATATCACGAGGCATATTCATGACTTTTCCAGTCAAGTAATCCTTCAGCTTGGAAAGTTTAAGCTCATTTACAAGCTTAATAGTAAATGTATAAGTGCGACTTTTTGTGTCCTCCCCATCAGACAACTCCACCTTGAATGACCCAGTAGGCAGCTCAACCGCACTAAAAATGTTCTTCTCACCATCATAGGCAGTCATCTCCATTGGTAATCCATGGGCTTTGTCAGAGAAAAGCTTCTCTCTGATTAAATTCAGATCCGACTTTGGTATTGATTTCTTTGAAAACCGACTCCCAGGAGTGACCTCTTGCTTAACATCCACGTCATAGTGCATTATTGTGCTTTGTGGATTGAATGCCACTGGAAAATGATTGACAAGAAGACGGGTTGGCCTAACAGCAAGCATGCCTCCTTTATCAGGCCGTTTCATAGGAAGAAGTCTGTCTTCCGAACTTGTTGCCAGAGCTCGAGTTGGACTATCTGATATTTGTTGCAACTGCATATCTGAAGTAACAAGTCAACTTATGAGCTTAATAATCCACTAAAGACAAAAAAAATTAAAAGCCAAATGGCTTCATCTTCCTTTTCAGTTAATTTTACAAGGTGTTGTAGACCAAGAGAAATTAGCATACGGAAACCAAATCTACCTTGCATGAAACATAATACATGAATCCACACACACTACCATAGTACCATATTTCAGGGAATGCATATCCCTATGTATTAAAATTCTTAAGCCTGTGTACCATGCCAACTTTTAGAACGAGATAACCAAAAATAAAACTAACAAAGCAAAATGATTAGCATTACTACTTTACTAACATTATGCCTAACACACGTTTCTTCCAAGTTCAAACGCCCTTCTCCCTCTTATCTTAAAAGTTACAGAAAAACAAAATACTAATAATTAATTATTTTTTAAAAAAAAAACTTCAAAAGATAGGGAAAAAAATATACTTGTGAGTACAATAGTATGAAAATATGAGCAGATTATAATGGTACAAGAGCTAATCAAAAAAAGAAAAGAAAAACTGGGAAAACATGGGTAGATGACTAGGTAGTTTTTACCATCTTAGAGCAAATCCAATGGGGGTGCTATAATTGGTTCTATAGTCAAATTATAGCACCAAATGGCAAAAACACAAATCCAACCCAATTCTATAATTAGTTCTAAAATAGCAAAATGCTATACTTGGTTCTATATATAGTCATCCTTTGACATCACAATAATTATAATAATAATGATAATAATAGTAATAATTTTAATAATAATAATTTATTACAATAATTATAATAATAATAATAATAATAATAGTAATAGTAATAATTTTAATAATAATAAAATAATAGTAATTATAATAATATTAATATTAATAACAAAAATAATAATTATAATAATAGTAGTAGTAATAAAAATAAAAATAATAATAACACTAATAATAATTATAATTATAATAGTAATGATAATAATAATAATAATAATGATAATAATAGTAATAATAGTAATAGTAATAATTTTAATAATAATAATAATAATAAAATAATAGTAATTATAATAATATTAATATTAATAACAAAAATAATAACAATAATAATAATTATAATAATAGTAGTAGTAATAAAAATAAAATAATAATAATAATAATGATAATAATAGTAATAATTTTAATAATAATAATTAATTACAATAATTATAATAATAATAATACTAATAATTTTAATAATAATAATAATAATAAAATAATAGTAATTATAATAATATTAATATTAATAACAAAAATAATACCAATAATAATAATTATAATAATAGTAGTAGTAATAAAAATAAAAATTGGAAAGTTAGATGAGAAAGTATAGCAATGGCTATAGCCATTTTAGCACCAAAAAACACTTTTTGGTGCCAAAATATAGCAATGGCTATAGCCATTTTGACATTACCATTGGATTTGCTCTTATATCCTCAATTAACATAATCACCCCCAAAATCTAGTTATTCGTAGTATAGCTCCACAAGGCATAAATCATATCAACAAAAAATACAATCTCATCATAAAGACAATTCCAATATGCACATTAAATTAAATTAAATCAAAAAACATAAGCATATGCATAAATATACAAAAACCCAAGCCCCTAAAAATCAAACAGTGAACACATTTAATTAACATGGTTAATCAATACGTACATATATTTACAAATAACAAATACAGAAATGATCTACGGAGTTTTGCGTTTATAGATCTATACCAGGAAGAGGTTCAGGATCCATTTTAACAGCTCCAGTAACAGCAGCAGGAGTACCACCTCCTACGGCGGTGGCCCACGAACCCCTCCCAGTCACAGGAGGTCCACCACCAATCCAGGCTCCTCTTCCACCACCGGGTCCAACACCTTGACCCATACCAGACTGTGGCCTCTGGGGTCCACCCTGAACCGGCCGATATCCCCACGGTTGAGCCAGTGGCTGGTTACTCACCATATGGGTTCCACCTCTACCGCCTCCTCTTCCACCATACCCACCACCAGATTGATACTGACCGTGATGATGTTGCTGGTAATCATTACCCCCACCAGTTTGATACTGACCCTGATGATGTTGCTGTTGCTGGTAGTTATTACCACCTCTGCCACCGCCACCGCCTCTACCTCTCCCTCTCCCGCCACCAGATCCGCCGCCGCGACCACGGCCGGCACCACCACCACCACGAGTATAGCCGCTCTGCTCCATTTCTTCTCTTTCTCACAAAAGGGTATTGATTAAATATGTTTGGGAAGGTTTTGAGGTGCTGGATATTGGGTATTTATAAAGTGGCGTTAGGTAAACACCAAGTATTGAACAGTAAGACGTCAAAACTGAGAAAAAATTTGTAGTCTAAATGGTAAAGATAAGAAACACAGAGAGAGAAAATTATAGAGGGGAAGAATCTTGAGAATTTCAGAAGGATCGATGAAAACAGGAAATGGGATTATTGTAAAGATAAACGCAAAGGGTGGGAGGGAAAAGTGAGAGGAAATGACGGACAAATTGAAGAGGAAGGAAAAGATGGGTTTAGTTATTATTGGGTGTAGGTTGAGAGTGAAAGGGAAAGTGGGGTGTGGTTTGTTATACGGATTTTGATTGTTTGGCTCTTTTTGGGGACAATTTGGTGATGGTAGGTAGTGGTGAGTGGTGACTCTACTGACTGGTGAATTTATTTATTTATTTATTCTCTACTCATTTTGGGAAGTGATTACTATGCAATTTATTTTTAGGTAAGTTAATTAATTGGTCAACAGAGTACTGATATACGAACGAGATTTTATATATGAGTATTTTATTAGTCAATTGACTAATTTACCAAAAATTAAACTTCATACTAACCGGATCCCCATTTTGGGCCCATACGTCTGGAATTCTTTGATATTTTATCAGTATTTTCTAGTATTAACATGAATATTTGTAGCTTTGATACTTTGATGTGTTATTTCATTCATTTTTTTTTCTTTTTTTAGTCCATAAATTTACATCAAATTATAATTATAAAATTTATCGATACATAAAATTGATAGAAATAATAAAAAAAAATCTCATTTATTACATATATTTTCAAAAAAATTATCACTAATACTTGTATAAATAACTGATAATTAAAAAATCAACCTAAATATTTTCAATACATATCATTTTTGTGACGCCCCCAAAATAGGTATACATCACCCATTCTGAGTTGTCAATACATGGTACAGAAACAACTACAACTTTATTATTACAACAGTAAAACTGTGAGTTTAAATACAAATATTATCTTCTAGACAATATCTATTGTGACGACCCCAAAATAGGTCCATTCCATCCAACCCATTCTCGAGTCGCCAAATACATGGCATGCGAAAACAACTACAACTTTATTATCACAACAATAAAATCAGAGTTTAAATACAAATATTATCTTCTGTATAATATTTATACTCAAATAAATCCTCATCACATTTATTGATACATTATTTTACAATAATGGTGAGGACTACTAAACAACTCTCTCTAGAACCTTCATTCCATACCCGACTAAGACTTTCATTATTCTCGCCTCCCGAGAAGAAAAATGGAACAACAAGGAAAAGGGTGAGCTCAACTAGCCCAAGAAAGAATGTTATGACTAAGATAATATACAACAAATTATCGTTAGTCTCCAACAGGAAAAATCGATAGAATACAATGACAACAAGTTTCGGATCAATATTCGTAATGAAATAATAATTCATGTAAGAGTTACGTAGAGAATGAAATCTACTATAATCTATGAATTTAACAAATCCATCATCAATATTTTATCCTCAGTAACATCAATCAATATTCATCTCAAATCAAATATTCATCTTTGCACTACAGCCAAAGATATTCATCAATCGGCCATGTTCATCTCAACACTGCTCATCTTCTTTGCACTAAAGGCCAAAGATATTCATCAATCCATCATGTTCATCTCAACACTGCTCATCTTTTGCACTAAAGGCCAAAGATATTCATCACCAATCATGTTCATTTAAACACCGCTTCATCTTTGCACTGACAGCCAAAGATATTCTTCGAAAATCATTCATCTTCAGACTACAAAGCCAAAAATATTCAATAATATCATCATTTAAGACCGAGGATGATGAAAAATATTTTTAAAGAAACGAATCCAAAGAAACAAAATGAAAGGATTAAGGATTAAGGATTCGTACTTGGTTTTATCCACGTCCAAAAATACCTCAAAAATAATCAAAGTGAAGTAAAATTCAAGAATGATCAAAACATGGATACAATCAAAGCTAGTATCCAGAATAGATATTTTAGACGAAAAGAAAAATTTTCATTTTTCGGTGAATAGTGCCGTATTCGTGAATAGTGTCAGATATCGTGAATAAAGGCCGATATCGTGAATAAGTAACTCACACCAAAAGATAGAAATTCCACAAAAAACATCTTCACGCTTACTTAATAAGTACTTTCGTGAATAAGAACTCGTGAATAGTAACTCATGAATAGTAACTCGTGAATAAGAACTCATGAATAGTAACCCATACATGAAAAAGTTCCAAATTTGCTAAAAAGTACCAACTAATATTTCAAAGATAATGATATCAAGAATTAATATCATTTGAGAAGAAAATAACATCCCTTACCTCAAAGAATCAAGATTTCCTAAGGAAAGGCTCTGGAAGTGATGTCAATGAAACTTGTCTTTGAAACAAAGAACTCTCAAAGTATCTAAATACTCACAAAATACGCTCAAATAATATAGAGAGAAAGAGAGAAAACTTTGTTTCGGTGTGATTTTCAATTCTAACTTAGCCCTCTCATTTATAGGAAAATGTTAGCCGTAAAGCGCACTTGACTGCAACTTGATGGCTTTACACTGCTACTATTGCCACCCACCACATTTGAAATAAAATTCAGCACATTTCTTCACCAACCACAAGTGGGGCCCACTCAATTCTAGAATTTTCCACCAAAATCAATTATAACCCCGATTTCCTAATCGATACACCTCTTAAAATTCATAACAAATCATTCGTGCATTTTTAACGGTTCAAAATTTGTGGACATATACTCAACTTATGTATGTATAACATACCCAAAAATTACCACAATCCAACTATCGGATTAAAAATTATAACCCCGAATATATCTCAAAACCCCGATTTGATTTTTAACACCTCCAATCCGATAAAATACTTGATAAAACACCTCAACATTAATTCCTTCATTAATAACCACATAAATAAATCCATCATTTATATTCATATAAAATAAATATTTCCTTACCATATGAATCAATAATTAATTATTCACAAATAATATTACGTAATCACATTTATGACAAACCAAAGTGCCGCTCCTGTGAAAGAGGGGCTTTCCAATAAGGATCTCTCATCATGGCGCGCAATTAGGGTGACCAAACCTCTCCTTAGATGTAACTTTCTAGACATTGCCAATAATGTTATCTAATAATATTATTCAAATAATATGAATTATTGATCCGATAATAGAAATATCAAAAAAGACAATTATCAAAGCAAAGAATAATATAAAATACCAACGCAAAGAATTATTGAATCAATAAAATAAAATATCGAATAAAGAATTACCGTGAAAATTATTGAGTAGTGCCATCTTACGTATTTAATCAATAATTCAATCAATATCTGCGTAATACCGTGCTTCATCGCAACCACGCGCAGACATCAGTATTTTAACCACCGGGTATTCCAACAAATCTTAATGGTAAATAACTACGCCAGTTATTTATAACCACCCAAACTTTGTCGCTTTTCCTCATCCAATCGCTTTCACATGGGGCCCACACATGTCATGCTACTGCTGTCGCATTTAATATTCCTCGACAATCGAATATTCCACGACCAAACGAATATTCCCCGACAACAATGAATATTTTATATAACCACTTGCTTATTTTGAAATATTTATGATTTTACCCATAACTAACCACATTAATCAAATCCACCCTTACTATTTCAAAATAATAAATAAAGGAAATTCCTTTTTATTTAAAAAACAAATTTTGGGGTCTTACAACCTCCCTCCTTATGAAATTTCGTCCTCGAAATTGACGTGACGATTCTGTGTTTCAAAAGATGAGGATACCTCGCTTTCATTTCGCTTCCAATTCCCAAGTCATTTCCTTTATAAAGATGATTTCTCCACAAAACTTTAACTTATGGTATAACCTCGATGACATAGGTCATGTTCTTTCCTCTACAAAATCTTGACAGTACCTCCTCGTCGTTAAGTCTTCTACTATCTCGTCCGGCTTCTAACTCAATAACGTGTTTCGGGTCGTCCACATATTTACGTAACATCGATACGTGAAAAACGTTATGAACACGCCATCATACTTGGTGGTAAAACGAGTCTATATAGCCACGCCCCTATTCGATCGAGAATTTCAAATGGATTAATAAATCGAAGGTTTGATCTTTCCTCACCTCACCGATTCTCGCTTTTAAAATAACAACTTCTTGCACCTCCTTCTTCAAATTCATCACCCGGTAGTAGCTTGAATGACTTTTAACTTTATCGATTAAAGTCGATTATACTCAGATATCATCACGTGCATCAGATATCATCACGTGGGTACCTAGAGTTTTCATCTCCATTTCTATTATTTGTATATTATACTGAAATGAGTCTTTGACAATATTGTACTCAGACTTGTATACGATCTTCTACTCAACACGCCGCCTACCACGTTAACTTTTCCAGATGGCATGGTCGTAACATGTCTTTGAAATGAGTCTCCTCTCGAGTTCTTCAAGCTCTTCCCACATTCCTTGCTCCATTCGAATTTTGTATCTCTACGAGTTAGCTACGTTAATGGAATAGCGATTCGAGAATATCCTTCAACGATCTCCGATAATAACCAACCAACTGCCTGAAAACTACGATTTCGATTATCGACTTAGGTTGTTCTCAACTGCGACTCATATCCCAACCTTGGATAAGACGTCACAATGACACCTATCGCTTTACTATCGCATCTAATATGACGCCCCTTACAGAGAGTTCGGCTTAGTGAATTCCACAAAGGAAGTCACAAGATAAAGGCTCGTGTACCAAATTTATAGTTGAATTTTTAACTCCTCAAGTTCAATAGAGCCATTCGATATGAGATTTTAGAAATGAGTTTTGTCACCGGGTTCAAAGTCGATACAAAATTTAATATCGATCTTTGGGAGTAAGCCAATAAATTCTTCAGAAATACGTCGTGAAAAATCAATAACAACAAGAATATTATTCAAATCGACGTGTCTTTATTCAAATCCATAACATGGACTAAGAAAACTTGACATCCGTAATAAACGAATGACTTCATGGCTTGATATGAAAATGTTTGATTACAATGGTTTGATTGCTTGAATTCAATAACGAAAGTTGCTTAGGAATATGAAAACTAACAACCTTACAAAAGCAATCAATTTGGCATGATGAGTAGTTAACCTTAAAATCACATCAAAAGCAAATATCTCTATAGAAATAAGGTTAACAGGTAATGTGATAGTGCCAACTTGAATCAAGCAAGATTTTTAAACAACGGATGTAATGAAAGTTTCTCCTAACGGAGTCTCCATAAATAGGTCAAAGTCTAATTTCTCCGTAGTCAAGTTCAAACGTTGAGCGCAAGCAAGAGAGATAAAAGAATGGGTAGAACCCCAGATCTAGTAAGGTATAAACTTCGCAAGAATTTATAATTAACTAACCTGCGTGCTAACTTCGTTCGAGTTCTTCGCATTTTGACCGGTCACGACAAACGCTCTTCCAGGAATCGTTGACTTTAACTTTTCTAGGACATCCTTTTGAGTCACCGCCCCCGCTGCACTAGGTTTCGATATCGTACAATCTCGAGCGATATGTCCTTCTTTTCCACAATTATAGCATACCTTAAACTGTTGTGGGCAGTTTGGGCTGATATGTCCCTCTTTCCCGCATTTGTAACATACGACCGATGGTCTTTCTCCTCCTTGAACCACCGCCACCACCGGCCGACGTCTTCACACGGTCGTTGTTGAATCTCATCTTTTAAAATCTCCTCCCAACTCGCTTCTTCTATTTTCATGGCCACGATTACCACCAGAGTGGTTACCGCTTTGTCCGTATTCTTCTTTCTCCACCGGTTATCGTTATTCCGATGATCGCTATCTTTGGTATGATCCTCGGTTATGGTCCCTCGGTTGAACGTATTTCGTTATCTCGCTCTAATAATCGAGCCCCGCTGACAACATCCGAATAGAGAGAAAATTTATGAGAAATGAGATATCGACGTATCGCCGGTTTCAAACCTCTCAAAAACATCCGCGTCATACGCTCCTCATTCTCCACCAAATGAGGTGCAAACTGGATAACTCCGCAAACTTCGCCAGACTTTGGGACACCGCCATGTTATTTTGCTCCAATCTAATAAACTCCACTTCCTTCATACGACGAATACTTTCGTGGAAGTACTTGTCATTGAATCAATTTTCAAACGCTCTCCCACGACATGCCGAAAGTGCAAATTGAATGGGTACGCTTCACGATTCCCACCAAAGAATCAGCCTCGCCCACGGAACATAAAAAGTAGCGAATGGAACTTTCGTTCCTTCGCATCCCAAGACATCGAATATCTTGGTAATTTGCTTGACCCATGTTTCCGCCATGATCGGATCTCGCTTTCCCGCACTCGTGGTCCCAACTCTTTGAATCGCTTGGTGTGACCACCCGTGAATTAAGCATCATCTCCTCCTCAGATTTTGAACACGAGTCTCCTCGTCTGATTTTGCATGAAACGCAAAAAGCTTTTAAACATTCCCTCGCTCATCATCTCGCTCAAAGGGTGTTGTTTCATGAGGTACATTGCCACTGTTGCACGTTCTCTCCTCGTTGGAAAGTCAAAGCGTCTCTCCGGTCTCATTTACTCCACTATTAATATTCTCAATGACATTCTCAAATCATCATAAAATAAGGGTTAATTAAGGAAATCAATATATCACATAATATCCCTATATACTTTGACCAACTAACAAATAAGCTTAGGTAGACACACTAGCGAAGGATTTACTCGCCTCCCCCTCTAGTTCTATTCCCCGATCTCCGCCAGAGATCATATCCCTAAGCTCGATACCAACCGTGATTTACCCCAAAATAGGTCCATTCCATCCAACCCATTCTCGAGTCGCCAAATACATACATGCGTAAACAACTACAACTTTATTATCACAACAATAAAATCAGAGTTTAAATACAAATATTATCTTCTAGACAATATTTATACTCAAATAAATCCTCATCACATTTATTGATACATTATTTTACAATAATGGTGAGGACTACTAAACAACTCTCTCTAGAACCTTCATTCCATACCCCGACTAAGTACTTTCGCTACATTCTCGCCTCCCGAGAAGAAAAATGGAACAACAAGGAAAAGGGTGAGCTCAACTAGCCCAAGAAAGAATGTTATGACTAAGATAATATACAACAAATTATCGTTAGTCTCCAACAGGAAAAAAATCACGATAGAATACAATAGACAACAAGTTTCGGATCAATATTCGCAATGAAATAATAATTCATAGAAGAGTTACGTAGAGAATGAAATCTACTATAATCTATGAATTTAACGGTCCATCATCAATATTTTATCCTCAGTAACATCAATCAATATTCATCTCAAATCAAATATTCATCTTTGCGCACTACAGTGCCAAAGATATTCATCAATCGGTCATGTTCATCTCAACACTGCTTCATCTTTGCACTAAAGGCCAAAGATATTCATCAATCGGTCATGTTCATCTCAACACTGCTCATCTTTGCACTAAAGGCCAAAGATATTCATCACCAATCATGTTCATTTAAACACCTCGCTCATCTTTTGCTACTACAGCCAAAGATATTCTTCAGAATCATTCATCTTTGCACTACAAAGCCAAAGATATTCAATAATATCATCATTTAAGACCGAGGATGATGAAAAATATTTTTAAAGAAACGAATCCAAAGAAACAAAATGACAAGGATTAAGGATTCAGATTTGGTTTTATCCACGTCCAAAATACCCTCAAAATAATCAAAGTGAAGTAAAATTCAAGAATGATCAAAACATGGATACAATCAAAGCTAGTATCCGAATAGATATTTTAGACGAAAAGAAAATTTTCATTTTTTCGATGAATAGTGCCGATTCGTGAATAAAGTCGAGATACGTGAATAGTCTCAGATATCGTGAATAGTAACTCAACACCAAAAGATAGAAATTCCACAAAAAACATCTTCACGCTTACATTAATAGTACTCGTGAATAAGAACTCGTGAATAAGTAACTCATGAATAAGAACTCGTGAATAAGAACTCATGAATAGTAACCCCGACATGAAAAAGTTCCAAATTTGCTAAAAAGTACCAACCAATATTTCAAAGATAATGATATCAAGAATTAATATCATTTGAGAAGAAAATAACATCCCTTACCTCAAAGAATCAAGATTTCGGGAAGGAAAGGCTCAAGTGATGTTTGAATGAAACTTGTAGATCGAATAAAGAACTCTCAAAGTATCTAAATACTCACAAAATACGCTCAATAATATAGAGAGAGAAAGAGAGAAAACTTTGTTTCGTGTGTGATTTTCAATTCTAACTTAGCCTCTATTTATAGGAAAATGTTAGCCCTACCAAGGTGACTTGACCTGCCACACGATGGCTTTACTCGCTACTATTGCCACCCACCACATTTGAAATAAAATTCAGCACATTTCTTCACCAACCACAAGTGGGGCCCACTCAATTCTAGAATTTTCCACCAAAATCAATTATAACCTCGATTTCCTAATCGACACCTCTTAAAATTCATAACAAATCATTCGTGCATTTTTAACGGCTCAAAATTTGTGGACATATACTCAACTTATGTATGTATAACATACCCAAAAATTACCACAATCCAACGGTTGATTGATTAAAATTATAACCCCTGCAATATATCTCAAAACCCCGATTTGATTTTTAACACCTCCAATCCGATAAAATATCGATAAAACACCTCAACATTAATTCCTTCATTAATAACCACATAAATAAATCCATCATTTATATTCATATAAAATAAATATTTCCTTACCATATGAATCAATAATTAATTATTCACAAATAATATTACGTAATCACATTTATGACAACCAGCCGCTCCTGTGAAAGAGGGGCTTTCAATAAGGATCTCTCCTTCATCGCGCAAGTAATTAGGTGACCAAACCTCTCCTTAGATGTAACTTTCTAGACATTGCCAATAATGTTATCTAATAATATTATTCAAATAATATGAATTATTGATCCGATAATAGAAATATCATGCGGTGACAATTATCAAAAACAATGATAATATAAAATACCAACGCAAAGAATTATTGAATCAATAAAATAAAATATTTGAATAAGAATTATCGTGTGAAAATTATTGAGTAGTGCCATCTTACGTATTTAATCAATAATTCAACAATATCATGCAATACCGTAGTGCTACATCGCAAACCACGCCAGACATCAGTATTTTAACCACCGGTATTCCAACAGCCTTAATTGGTAATAACTACGCCTATTATTTATAACCACCCAAACTTTGTCGCTTTTCCTCATCCAATCGCTTTCAAGTTATGGGGCCCACACATGGTCATGCTGTCGTCATTTAATATTCCTCGACAAGACGAATATTCCACGACCAAACGAATATTCCCAACAACAATGAATATTTTATAACCACTTGCTTATTTTGAAATATTTGCGATTTTTACCCATAACTAACCACATTAATCAAATCCACCCTTACTATTTCAAAATAATAAATAAAGGAAATTCCTTTTTATTTAAAAACAAATTTTGGGGTCTTACATCTATACTCAAATAAATCCTCATCACATTTATTGATACATTATTTTACAAAAATGGTGGTGAGGACTACTAAACAACTCTCTCTAGAACCTTCATTCCATACCCCACTGCATACTCGCTTATATTCTCGCCTCCTCGAGAAAAAAATGGAACAAAAAGGAAAAGGTGAGCTCAACTAGCTCAAGAAAGAATATTATGACTAAAATAATATACAACAAATTATCGTTAGTCTTCAACAGGAAAAAATCTAATAGAATACAATAGACAACAAATTTTAAATCAATATTCGCAATGAAATAATAATTCATTAGAAGAGTTAAGTAGAGAATGCAAACTACTATCTTCTACATGTATGAATTTAAAAGTTCATCGCTCATCCTTTATCCCCGTAACATCAATCAATATACATCCGAATCAAATATTCATCTTTGCACTACAGCCAAAGATATTCATCACCGGTCATGTTCATCTAAACACTGCTCATCTTTGCACAACGGCCAAAGATATTCTTCAGAAATCATTCATCTTTGCACTACAGACCAAAGATATTCCATAATATCATCATTTAAGACTGAAGATGATGAAAAATATTTTTAAAGAAACGAATCCAGTGAAACAAAATGACAAGGATTAAGGATTAAGGATTAAGGATTCGTACTTTGTTTTATTCACGTCCAAAAATACCTCAAAAATAATCATAGTGGTGTAAAATTCAAGAATGATCAAAACATGGATACAATCAAAGCTAGTATCCAGATTAGATATTTTGGACAAAAAGAAGAAATTTTATTTTTCGGTGAATAATGTCGATATCGTGAATAGTCTTGAGTATCGTGAATAGTAACTCACAACACCAAAGATAGAAATTTCACAAAAAACATCTTCACGCTTACGTAATAGTACTCGTGAATAAGAACTCGTGAATAAGTAACTCATTAATAATAGAACTCGTGAATAAGTAACTCATGAATAGTAACCCAGATATGAAAAAGTTCCAAATTTGATAAAAAGTTCCAACCAATATTTCAAAGATAATGATATTGAAGAAATAATATCATTTGAGAAGAAAATAACATCCTTTACCTCGAAAAGATCAAGATTTCTAAATTTGAATCACCTGATATAAAGCTATGACTTGAACTTGCATCAGTATAGCAATACTCAAACTATACTCAAAATACTCACAAGAATACGCTCGATAATATAGAGAGAAAACTTGAGCTTCGGTGTGATTTTCAATTCTAACCCAAGACCCTATTTATAGGAAAATTCTTAGAACACAAAGTAGAAAATTGAATAAATTAATATTATAATTTTTTCTACATCCTCCTACGCATCAAGCATCTGAATTTAGCAACATGACATGTGTTAAAATGCCCACCAAACACAAAAAACGTTTTTGTAATTAAAATATTTTAAACTTCCAAAAATCAATTATTTTGAGCTTCGAACTTCAATAATTCATAATAAATAGCCCTTTCATCAGAAAATTCGAATCTCATGAGAGTTTTATAGGAAATTCAATTCTCTACAACTTTGCAGAAGAAAGTTTTTCCAAATTCCAAATAGAAATTGACCGAAATCCACAAACGGGAGATTTATATTACTATAATCAAATTTCACCAATAAATGGGGTCCACCGACATGTTTAACATGTTTTAAACATTTATTGCAACAAAAATACTCTTCCTCCTCAGTATACTCATATATCCCACATTCGTTGTAAAATATCACCATTATTATATTATTAAAATATAATAATATATTTAAAAGAATTATTTTATCGTAAAAAGATAAAATTTCAATTTTCAACAATTGTCACATTAAAATTTTCTCCATCTATATCCACATAAAATCAATATTTTCCTCATCATATGAATCAATAATTAATTATTCACAAATAATATTACGAATAACAATATCGACAACCGTGCGCCCAGGAAGAGGGGGCTTCCAATAAGAATTTCTTCTTCTTGGCGCCATGATTAGGTGACCAAACCTCTCCTTAGATGTAACTTTCTAGACATTGCCAATAATGTTATCTAATAATATTATTCGGATAATATGAATTATTGCTTCGATAATGAAAAATACCGTAAATGACAATTATCAAAACAATAGCAATATAAAATATCAACGCAAAGAATTATTAACTCAATAAAATAAAATGAATAAATAATTATCGTAACCATTATTGAGTAGTGCCTTCTTACGTAAGAATCAACAATTGGTGCAATACCGTAAACTATCGTGTTTTTAACCACCGGGTATTTTAACAAAGATTAATTGAGAATAACTACGCCAATTATTTTTAAACAACTTATATTTGTCGCTTTTCTTCATCCAATCGCTTTTCAGTTATGGGGCCACACATGGTCATATACCGTATTTACATTTAATATTCTCCGACAAAGATCTGAATATTCCACGACCAAAAACGAATATTCCCAAACAACAATGAATATATTTATAATCACTTGCTTATTTTGAAATATTTATGATTCTACCCCCTAACTATCCACATTAATCAAATCAACCCTTACTATTTCAAAATAATAAATAGAGAAATTAAATTTCATTAATAATAAGTTGGGGTCTTACAACCTCCCTCCTTATGAAATTTCAACCTCGAAATTGACGTACGTATTCGGTGTGTTTCAAAAGGTGAGGATACCTTGCTTTTATTTCCGCTTCCAATTCCTGTGTCATTTCTCTATAGCATGATTCCTCCACAAAACTTTAACTTGTGGTATGACCTTTTCATGCGTAGGACATGCTCCTTCCTATCTAAGATCTTGACAGTGTACCTCCTCATACGTTAAGTCTTCACTATCTCGTCCGGGTTCTAACTCAATAACGTGGTTTGGGTCTTTCACATATTCTAAGGAATGATATGTGAAACACATTATGAACACGAGACATACTTTGAGGTAACGCGAGTCTATAGGCTACATTTCCTACTCGGTCAAGAATTTGAAATGGACCAATAAATCGTGGATTGAGCTTTCCTCTTTCCCAAATCTTGTAACTCCTTCCATGGAGCAACTCGCAATAATACATGATCCCCTATACTAAATTCCACGTCCTTTCGATGAAGATCCGCATAACTCTTTTGTCGATCTTGTGCCGCTTTGTATCGTTGTCGAATCATTTGGATCTTTTCGGTGAGTCATATACGTACTAACTCGGATCCCAACAATGTTGCTTCACCCACCTCATCCCAACATACTTTGGAGAGCGACACTTTCGTCCATATAATGCTTCAAATGGAGCCACACCTATACTTGCTCGATAATCTGTTGTTGTAGGAGAATTCCACCAATAGTAAATATTTAACCTAACCGCCTTGAAGTCTAGGACACGAGTCTTAATAAATCTTCAAGAGTTTGAATAGTCCTTTCGATTGTCCGTCTCTTTGAAGATGGTATGCCAACTAAATCGCAAATCCGTGCCCATAGCTTTTTGCAAGCTAACCCAAAATCTTGAATTGAATCTTGGGTCACGATCCAAAACTATGGATACTGAGCATGCCATGCAACCTCACAATCTCATTCACGTCATATACTAGCAAGACGCTCAAGGAATAAGTCTCCGTGATCGGCAAGAAATGAGCGGACTTTGGTTAATCTATCAACAATAACCCAAATAGCATTGATGCCTTGAGAAACCGTAGGAAGACCCGTGTAACTAAATCCATGGTAATGTGTTCCCACTTCCATTTCGAATCTCAAGTGGTTCTGCACGGACCCTTAGGTACTAGATGCTCGCTTTTACACGCCGACAAGTTAAACACATTGAGATAAACTTTGCAATCTCTCTCTTCATATTGTTCCACCAAAATGCATGTCAAGATCACGATATATTTTAGTACTTCCAGGATGGATTGCAAATGGTGTATTGTGTGCCTCCATCATAATCTTGTACTTCAAATCGTAGTCGTTAGAACACAAAGTCTAGAGTGGACTCAAGTATTCCTTCTTCATCAATTCTCGCCTTAAATAGCTCCTTCTTGTACTTTCTTCTTCATACGCATCACTCCCGGCCTATGGGCTTGAGCAACCTTAACTTTTCTATTAAAGTTGGCTCTATCGTATACTTGACATCATCGCACTCGTTCCTCGCATATGATCTTCTACTCAACGCGTCGTCTACCACCACGTTCGCTTTTACCAAGATGGTATTGAATAGTGTGGTCGTAGTCTTTCATATAGCTCGAGCCAACGTCATTGTCGCGTGTTGAGTTCTTTTTTAGTGAAAAAATATTTAAGGCTTTTATGGTCCGAATATATCTCCACTTTCTCCCCATATAGATAGTGTCTCCATATCTTTAAGCAAAAAACGATCACTTGCTAATTCTAGATCATGAGTAGGATAATTCCTCTCATACTCTTTAAGTTGTCGCGAGGCATAGGCTATGACTTTCCCACGCCAGATGAGAACACATCCTAACCCTTTGCACGAAGCATCATTTGTAGATAACAAATCCATCCGAACCGGATGGTATTGTTAGAACAGTCTTAAAATAAGTCTCCTCTTAAGCTCTTGGAAACTCTTCTCGCGATTCTTCGCTCCAAACGAATTTTGTATCCTTCCGAGTTAATTTGGGTTAATGGAGTAGCGATTCGAGAAAACCCTTCCACGAATCTCCGATAATAACCAAATAAGCCCAAAAACTACGTACTTGATCCACCGACTTTTGTTGTTCCCAATTTTGTATTGCTTCAATCTTCACGGGATCGTGAGATACTCCATGTTTCGACACCACGTGCCCAAGGAATGCTACTTCCTCGCCGAAACTCGCATTTCTTTAATTTGGCATATAGTTTGTTTTCACGAAGCCTTTGAGTACCAGAATTTAAATGGTGCTCATGATCTTCACGACTTTTGGAATATATGAGGATGTCATCAATAAAAACAACAACGAATCGATCCAAATATTCCTTGAATACTCGGTTCATCATATCCATGAAAGCAGCAGGAGCATTAGTCAATCCGAAAGACATGACTAAGAATTCATAATGCCCGCATCGAAGTTCTAAAGGCGTCTTTGAATATCCTCGCTTCTAATCTTCAATGATGATATCGAGCGAAGATCGATTTTTGAAAAGAATTGTGCCCTTGCAATCGGTCAAACAAGTCATCAATACGAGGTAGAGGATACCTATTCTTGATGGTGACATGGTTCAATTCCGAGATAGTCAATACAAAGTCGCATACTCCCGCTTTTCTACTTTACAAATAAAACAGGAGCACCCCAAGGAGATGTACTTGGATTTAATGAAACCGATGTCCAACAATTCCTCGTAGTTGGACCTTTAACTCTGAAGTTCAATAGAGCCATTCGATATGGGGTTTTAGAAATGGGCTTTGTACTGTGTTCAAGATCAATAAAGAATTCAACTTCACGCTCGGGGTAGACCGGAAGTTCTTCGAAAAATACGTTAGGAAAGTCAATAACAACAGAATATTATTCAAATTTGACGTGTCTTTATTCAAATCCATAACATGGGCTAAGAAAGCTTGACATCCGCTTTTCAATAAACGAATAGCTTTATGATTAGATATGACAAATTGATTGATTTTAATGGTTTAGTTGCTTGAATTCGCATAACAGGTTGGTTAGGAATATGAAAACTAACAACCTTACGAAAACAATCAATTTTGGCATGATGAGTAGTTAACCAATCAATCCCTAAAATCACATCAAAAGCAAGTATCTTTAAAGAGATAAGGTCAACAAAAGGTAATGGTGCCAACTTGAATCAAACAAGATTTATAAATGATGGATGTGATGAAAGTTTCTCCTAACGGAGTTTCCACAGATAGGTCAAAGTCTAATTTCTCCCGAGTCAAGTTTAAACGTTGAGCACAAGCGAGAGAGATAAATGAATGGGTAACCGATGTCAAGTAAGGTATAAACTTCGCAAGAATTTATAAATAGCTTACCCGTGATCACCTCGTTTGGGTTCCTCGCATTTTGACCATCCACAACAAACGCCTTCCGGAATCGCTGACTTTGACTTTTACGGGATGAGATCTTTTGAGTCACCGTCCCCATTGAACTAGGTTTCATTCATCGCACAATCTCGAGCGATATGTCCTTCCTTTCCACAATTATAGCATACCTTGAATCTGTTGTGGACAGTTTGACCGATATGTCCTCTTTTTCGCATTTGTAGCATACGACGCCGGTGGTCGCTTCTCCTCCTTAGAACCGATTCTTCCAAACCGCATTGCTTCTTATATAGTCGTTGTTAAATCTCCTCTTTTAAAATCTCTCTCCGACTCGCTTCTTCTTCTGCTTTTCATGGCTATGATTACCACCAGAGTGGTTACCATTTTTGTCCGTCTGCTTTCTTTCTCATTTGGTTATCATTATTCATTGATCGCTATCTCTGGTACGATCCTGGTTGTGGTCCTCAGTTGACCGTACTCGTTATCTCGCTTCTAATAATTGAGCCTGTTCTATCGTAAAGTAGTATGCACACAAGCCAATCATGTTTGATGATAAAGCATATACTTTGTAATAATCTTATTCATTTATTAATAAAAGTATTAATTTATTAAAGGCTTTAATTATCTCGCATGATCTTTGTTTTATAATATGTGATAAACCCATAGTTTTAAGCAATGCTTTTAGAATAATGATGATGATCATTCTAATGAGATCTAAATTCTTAGAAAGCTTAAAACTAAAATAGTTCCCAATCATTGGATTACTAAATTGGGGATTAGTGAATCCGGATAGATTGGTACATACGTTGCTTGCTTTCATCGGATGAGGATGATTGATCTCACGATCATTTGTGTGGAGACACTAAAGCAAGTATGTAGGTGCTTATTAGAGAATAAGTTCACCGAACGTGGCTCGCTAAGGAATACCTAATGGAGTTTTATTTGCTCAATAGGAATTCTCAGTAGTGATAGTAGACAAGTAATCCTTGGACTTAAGATCATCATAGCATCTTATGTATGATGAGTTATACTTTGACTTATTCCTTAAGACCCTTAGGGTATATCAAAGGGTATGCTTGGGTATAATAAGTCATACATGGAGATAATGTATGATCAATAAAGAATCTACCACTTCTAATAAAAGAAGAAAATGTCCTATGTGATTCGATAAATGACAACCCAAGAGTCTTTGGGTTAAGCGTAATGAAATTAGAAAGGAGTTTCTAATTTGCATTATTTGGAGTTGTGCATTTAAGAGTCGAAATACATATAATTAAATAAAATAAGACTTGACAATAATTTCCATGTCTTATATTTAATCGGGACATCAGTATGGTGGAAGGATTGAATTGTATGGTAACTATTTACTCAAAGGTTCTTTTATGATTAATGTTGAAATCTATATTATCCGGAAAGTCGTTGATCGCTAGGAGGCTTATCCCTATTGTAGAATAAATATTATTTATTTAAATAAATTAATTGTTTAATTTATTTATTTAAATAAGATTAGAATTGTTCTAATTGATTTATTCACAACCGGTTTAATATGGAGAACCTAAAGGGTCACACCATAAAAGGAAGAATAATTATTTAAGAAGTTAATGGCATAATCGTAATAATATGTTATGTATATTTAATTTAATCTATGGTGATAGAATAAATTAAATAGCTTAATATTTATTATTTAATATTTTAGAAATATTAAATATAAATTAATAAGAGAGTCTTATTAATATTATTACAATTATTATTATTTTAATTTCTAAAAGAGTTTAGGAATTAATTTAATATAAGTATTTAATTTATTCCTAATTGGATTAGGAAGGAAAATTAGTTAAAGGAGTTTAATTAATTATCCCTAATAAGATTAGGGGAGCTTAATTAATTAAATAAAACACAATTCCTTAATTGTTAAGATGGATTGCCCACATCTATAAATAAGAGGAGTCTTATTATGGGTGATGGGGTTGTTGACTTTTTCAACAACGATATAATTCCAATTGTTGGAGAGTACACCTTTTCTATAGAGATAGAAAAACTAGGGTTTAGCCAACCACCCCTTCTTCTTGAATTTTCTTCTTCCTTGGTGGATCACCTCTGAGGCCAAACATTTGGGTGGCTAACGTTGATCGAAGGAAGGAACCAAACCCGGTGGATTCAAGATTGAATGCGAAAGGATTTGGAGGTGAACTTGTACTGAGGAAGCCTCGATCTTCAAGGGTATGATTTATTCTTTATCTTTTCGCTTAATTAATAATTGTGCATAAAGGGTGATCCGGGTATATGGTTTGTAAATTTTTAAACTCGATTTTACACGCTTACGCATTAATTTTGCAATTTGATTGCTTACATGAATATTACAAACCTAACAGTGGCATCAGAGCCAAACCTTTATGTAAATTATTAATTATTTTAATTTAATATTTACATTGATATGTGTTTAGAACAATTTAATTGGGCATATTTTTTATTGTATAAAATTTAATAAAAAAAAAAAAAAAAAAAAAAAACTGAAACTGCTTTGGAAGCATTTTATTTTTTTTTTTTATTCCCAATATAATTTAACATGAATTCGGTAATCATGATGTTTTTTTTTTTTAAAATGAATCTCCTGTATAATGAGCTGCTCGTTCTTCTAATGCACGTTTTAAAAAAAAAAAAAAAAAAAAAAAAAAAAAAAAAAAGGTTAGCAGATCATGTTACTGCTTTTAAATGAAAAAAGCATGCATGAACGGATATATATATATATATATATATATATATATATATATATATAGAATAAGTTAAAAGTTAACTATATATATATATTCATATATATTATATATATATATATATATATAGTTATATATATATATTATTCTTAATTATTATATATAATTAAAATAAAAGTTTATTTTAATTTTAAAATAAAAGGTTTATTTTAATATTTAAATATAAAGTTTTATTTTAATCTTAATAATTTTATAATTAAAATAAAAAGGGTTTATTTTAATTTTAAAATTAGAATTTCATGCTAACTAATTAGAGTTGAAATTGGATTCCATGCTAACTAATTGGTGTTGAAATTGGATTCTATTTTTTCCTTAAATAAAGGAGTTTATTTAGATATGAAATAGGATTTCATATTATTCAAAATAAAATAGTTTATTTGTGAATAGGAAAGAGAATCCTAATTTCCTTAAATAAAGGAGTTTATTTAAATATGAAATAAGATTTCATATTATTCAAAATAAAGGAGTTTATTTGTGAATAGGAAAGAAAATCCGTGTTTCCTTAAATAAAGGAGTTTATTTAAATATGAAATAAGATTTCATATTATTCAAAATAAAGGAGTTTATTTGTGAATAAGAAAAGAAAATCCGTGTTTCCTTAAATAAAGGAGTTTATTTAAATATGAAATAAGATTTCATATTATTCAAAATAAAGGAGTTTATTTGTGAATAAGAAAAGAATTTTGTTTCCTTTAATAATTTTTTTTTTATTACATGGAATTGGATTCCATAATTAATTAAAATAAAGGAGTTTATTTTGATTAAAATTTTGATTAAAATAAAATAGTTTATTTTATTCAAAATTGGATAAATTAAAATAAAATAGTTTTATTTTAATTTAAATTTGGATTAAAATAAAGGAGTTTATTTTGATTCAAAATTAGATTTTATACTAACTAAATTTGCCCATTAAATGATATCAATATATATATTAAATGTTTATTATTCATAAGATGAATGTTATTTATTGATGCATATGGTGATGTGTATGATAATAAATGGGATTGATTATGACTATCAACCAAATGTGATTGGATTTTATTTTAGTTGGATGCATGAATGTATGGGTTTTATTAAATGGGGTCTCAAGATACTCGCCTTCTCTAATTTTTCTTAATGTAAATTTTATTCCTCCTATGTATTTCCCCTCGATCACGATCAAGGTTTCTATTTATTTTAAATAGTTTTGTAATAGAAATAGTTAGAATTAATTTTAAAAATTGGAGATCAAGGGCAAGGAGCGCCAAGAAGACCGCTTGTAATGGAGCCCGTTTAAATGTAATAGTTATATTTAAATATTATTTCTTGCACCCCAGATTTGACCTTTTGGTTCACTTGGTGGCTCTAGTGAACCAAACTAGAATAAAAGTCCATAATCAATCCGGTAGAATATATAGTATTCTATATGTGCATGCTTATACTATATATATATATATATATATTATGCAAACATGCTTCGCATGTTAATTAATATATTGCGTATTTTATATATATATATATGCAATACGCTACGCTAAACAAGATGAGACAAATTAATAACAAACCCCTCAATTTTTTATATTAAGTCCTAAGCGTTCAAAGATATTTGGAATATCGAACGTCGCCTTCTAGCATGATAAAATTAATAGAGTATTAAATATTTAATATAAGTTTGTTGTGTCACCACAAGGCAAGTATTAAGTATTTAAGATGTTAATTTATCACATTTGATGCTTATAAAGAAAATTGAACAATATTGTTTTGTTGTGTCACCACAAGGATGATATTTTTCTTTTTTGAATATATGGAGTGCTAGGTTGGACTTAACTTGGATAATTTTGATTCGGATGTGCCACCACTGATCAAAATAATCTAAGAGGCAAAATACAAGGAGTTGCGATAGTTGATGTAATTGACAAAAGTTGTCTACCTATTTATTTATATATAGTTTGTTGTGTCACCACAAGGCTATATACATTTGAAATGGGATCCTTATTCTCACTAAAGAAATCTTTAATTAGATTTTGCCGAACTATATAAGTGAGGTAATATAGTTTGAAGAAAATAGTGGGAGATACCAATTTAAAACAAGACCTAAATTATTTTGGTAATTAATAAAAGAATGTATGTTAAAATGTTGTTAATTACAAATTCATTTACGTAATTTTACAATGTCTATAATTACTATCATCATGAAGCATATTAGATGCTAAATTAACTGCATCAATTAAACGGATTGGTTAAGGAATTTGAGAATAGTTCTCATAATGAAAAAGCTATCTTATGTCCTTATGTCGCTTATCCTCGCAATGGTTGCAAACAATGCCTCTGAGGAAGAGATTGCTACTTTTAGAAAATGGCAAGATGATGCACATTGGCTCAATGCATCATGCTCAGATCCACGAGTAACAAGCTTCAAAACAACCGAAACTATGGATACTCCTACTATATTCCCGCACATCAAGTAGTTGATGGTGAGGAAAGTAGGACCGATAGATATCGACATCTAAGGAGCTCTTCCGATCTAGAATGGCTAATGGCACTATATAGATGCATAAAAAGTTCTTAACATAATCAATTTGATTGATCAATTAGACAACCGGGTTTTGTCATGGATGGAGAGTTGAGCCAAGATTTGATCTTGCATTCACTCCGGACTCATTTCACAATTGTTGTGAATTTTTCATATAAACAAGCTAGATATCAGCCTCGCTGATTTGCTTAACATAATGAAAAATGTCGAAAGTCATTTTTCAACCAAGAAAGATCAAGTCTTACTGGTAAGGGCCAAAGGATCTTCCTCGAAAGAAGAACGATTCAAAGAAGGTAAATAGAAAGGCATAAACAAAGGATAATAAGAATAAAACTGATACGGATAGCAAATGAGTTTGCTTCCACTGCAATAAGCCCTCGACAATCGGAAAGAAATCATGAGAAGCATCTTGCAGAGGCTAACCAAAGAAGCTTAGTGAAGTTTCGATTATAAATACAAATTTGTTCATGATTTAAAATAAAATTTTCTTTAAGTCAAGGTTCTACTTGGGTATTGGATACAGACTTTGGTTATCATAAATGTAGATTTATGAAGGGACCAAGCAAGTAGAAAGCTAAACAAATATAAGTAATCCTATGTGTGGAAAATGAAGCAAAGGTTCTTTGCATTAACCATAGAAACTTATAGTTTAGCAATGCCTACGAGCAAATCTATTAAGTCAATAAGTTGTTATTGTATTCCAATTCTTGTTAGAAACATTATTTCCATTTTATTGTTGGACAATAAAATTTTTGGTATTATAATTAAGAACAATTGTTGTTCTATTTATAATAATAATTTTTTGTATATAGAATCAAAATATTACTTAATGGATTTTGTATACTTGACTTACATGAAAAATAATTTTGCATATTGAACAAATTAGTATAAGAAAATGAGATGATCATTCAAAGAGTTGAATGTATGTATTTGTTGAAATACAAGTGTGAATTATTTGAAAGGTTCAAAGAATTCAGAAGTGAAACAAATTGGCAAATTATTAAGATTCTTTGATTAGATCAAGGAATAAATACTTGAGCAATAAGTTTCTAGATCATCTCAAATGGTTTTCTCATAATGGACACATCCTGATACGCAATAATTGATTTATGTATCTAAAAGGAAAAATCATACCTTGTTGAACATGGTGCGATCCATAATGATTTAACCGACATTCCAGTATCCTTCTAGGGTCATGTCCTAGAAATGGCTGCATATCTACGAAAAATGTAACCTCAAAATCCTACCCAAGACTCCATAAAAGTTATGGACAGGGAGGATTCCTAATCTTAAGTATGTTAAGATAAGGGGTTGTCCAACTTATGTGAAAAGGTTTCAAAGGATAAGCTTGGGACAAGATTTGACATGTACAGATTTGTGGGACATCCTAAAGTAAGTTTAGGGTATATGTTCTATAATTCTACTTAGCAAAAGGTGTTTGTTACGAAACACGCTGCCTTCTAAGATAAAGGCGTTTATCATTGAAGGGGCTAGTGGGAGGATAATAGATCTTGAAAGTTCAAGAACCACAAAACACTATAAGTCAAATAAGAGGAACATGTAGATAGATGTATTATTGCACTACAAATCGAATCAGAATCGAATAGTACCAAGATACCTGGGAGGTATGGATTCATCATGGATGATGATGATGAGGTACACATCATGTAAGATGATGATCTAGTTACATACGATGAGGTAAGTGTTGTAGACACTCGAGAAATGGATTGAAGCAAGTTTCTCAAATATGGAACATTCGTTTTGATGAGGCAATCAAAAGAGTTTGATTTTATCAAAATAAGAGTTCTAGTGTGTACAAAAAGGGACAATTGGGAGCGCTACTGACATTCCTAGTACTATATGTTGATATACTACGGATAAGGAATGACATACCAATGCTAAAATCAAGAAAGATAAAGTTGTCTAAACATTCCTCCATGAATGATTTGGAAGAGTATCTAAATTGGGGATATAAATCTATATAGATAGATTTAAGAGGATGCTCGACTTAACCCAAGGAACGATATTCATTTGATGCTAAAGTTGTTTAGCATGGCAAACTCAAAGAGATGTCTCATGTCGATGAGCTATGGAGTGTATCTCTCCTAATAGTCCCCACAGACTCGAAAAGAGAGATCACGATGAGTAACTATCATGTATGCAATGAAATATACGAGACCGATGTTGATCACCATATTCGGAGAAGTTCACTATGAGTCGTTGAAAACAATCTTAAAGTGCTTAATCGAAACTAAAGATGTGATTAAAATTTATGTCGGGTCTTAATTAAAACTAGAGGGCTTAATGACTCAAGTTTTCGTAGACACTCCAAGACGACGTAAAATCCACTTTAAGGTAAAGTGTTACCTTGAACAGTGGTGTAGTGAATTGGAAGGTTCCAAACAAAGAAAGAGTCTTGGTTTAGTGATAAAAGACAAAGTATATAGCTATAAATGAAGTCGCAAGTTGATTGTTTGGATGATAAGTTCATTACGTAACTAGAATAGTTCCTAAGTCTCATCTTGGATCTAAACATGTGTTGTGGCACTTTCATTTGATTATTAGAATCATTGAAAGATGGGAAATCACTATAGAGATAGTGGACTCTCATGAACAACATTACATATCCATTAATTAAAGCTTATCCAACAAAGGAGGATAATCGCCACTTAGAGAAGAAGAGAGTATGAGATACCATGACGATCGGCTTTAGTGCAAGTGGGAGATTGAAAGTAGTATGCACAAAGCCAATCATGTTTGATGATAAAGCATATACTTTGTAATAATCTTATTCATTTATTAATAAAAAGTATTAATTTATTAAAGGCTTTTAATTATCTGCATGATGCTGTTTTATAATATGTGATAAACCCATAGTTTTAAGCAATGCTTTTAGAATAATGATGATGATCATTCTAATGAGATCTAAATTCTTAGAAAGCTTAAAACTAAAATAGTTCCCAATCATTGGATTACTAAATTGGGGATTAGTGAATCCGGGATAGATTGGTACATACGCTGCTTGCTCATTGGATGAGGATGATTGATCTCATGATCATTTGTGTGGAGACACTAAAGCAAGTATGTAGGTGCTTATTAGAGAATAAGTTCACTAAGCACGTGGCTCGCTAAGGAATACCTAATGGAGTTTTATTTGCGTCATTAATAGGAATTCTCAGAGTGATAGTAGTACTGACAAGTAATCCTTGGACTTGAGATCATCATAGCATCTTATGTATGATGAGTTATACTTTGACTTATTCCTTAAGACCCTTAGGGTATATCAAAGGGTATGCTTGGGTATAATAAGTTATACATGGAGATAATGTATGATCAATAAAGAATCTACCACTTCTAATAAAAGAAGAGAAATGTCCTATGTGATTCGATAAATGACAACCCAAAGAGTCCTTGGTTAAAGCGTAATGAAATTAGAAAGGAGTTTCTAATTTGCATTATTTGAGTTGTGCATTTAAGAGTCGAAATACATATAATTAAATAAAATAAGACTTGACAAAGAATTCCATGCCTTATATTTAATTGGGACATCAGATGGTGGAAGGATTGAATTGTATGGTAACTATTTACTCAAAGGTTCTTTTATGATTAATGTTGAAATCTATATTATCCGAAAAGTCGTTGATCGCTTGGGGAGGCTTATCCTATTGTAGAATAAATATTATTTATTTAAATAAATTAATTGTTTAATTTATTTATTTAAATAAGATTAGAATTGTTCTAATTGATTTATTCACAACCTAGGTTTAATATGGAGAACCTAAAGGGTCACACCATAAAAGGAAGAATAATTATTTAAGAAGTTAATGGCATAATCGTAATAATATAAAGATGTATATTTAATTTATTCTATGGTGATAGAATAAATTAAATAGCTTAATATTTATTATTTAATATTTTAGAAATATTAAATATAAATTAATAAGAGGAGTCTTATTAATATTATTACAATTATTATTATTTTAATTTCTAAAAGAGTTTAGGAATTAATTTAATATAAGTACTCTAATTTATTCCTAATTGGATTAGGAAGGAAAATTAGTTAAAGGAGTTTAATTAATTATCCCTAATAAGATTAGGGAGCTTAATTAATTAAATAAAACACAATTCCTTAATTGTTAAGATGGGTTGCCCACATCTATAAATAAGAGGAGTCTTATTATGGGTGATGGGGTTGTTGACTTTGACAACAACGACATAATTCCAATTGTTGGGAGAGTACACCTTTTCTATAGAGATAGAAAAACTAGGGTTTAGCCAACCACCCCTTCTTCTTGAATTTTCTTCTTCCTTGGTGGATCACCTCTAGAGGCCAAACATTTGGGTGGCTAACGTTGATCAAAGGAAGGAACCAAACCCGGTGGATTCAAGATTGAACGCGAAAAAAGGATTTGGAGGTGAACTTGTACACGAGGAAGCTCGATCTTCAAGGGTATGATTTATTCTTTATCTTTTCGTTTAATTAATAATTGTGCATAAAGGGTGATCCGGGTATATGGTTTGTAAATTTTTTAAACTCTGATTTTACACGCTTCCGCATTAATTTTACAATTTGATTGCTTACATGAATATTACAAACCTAACATTTACAACATTTGAATAGAGAGAAAGTTTATGAGAAATGAGATACCGACGATATCTGGGTTTCAAACCTCTAAGAAACATCCGCCATCATACGTTCCTCATTCTCCACCAACCGAGGTGCAAACCGGATAACTCTGCAAACTTTGCCTCATGACCGAGACACCGCCATTTGTTTTGCTCTAATCGATGAACTCCACTTCCTTCATATGATTTAACACTTTCGTGAAAGTATTTGTCATTAAATAGTTTCAAACGTTTCCCAAGACATCTTGAGTCTTGGTGGATGGGTACGCTTCACGAATCCCACCAAGAGTCTGCCTGCCGCCACGGAACATAAAGGTGGCGAATGGAACCTTCTGTTCTCCGCATCATCCCAAGACATCGAATATCTTGGTAATTTTCTTGACCCATGTTTCCGCCATGATCGGATCTCGCTTTCCCTTAAATTCGTGTGGTCCCAACTCTTTGAACTGCTTGTTTGTGACAACCCGTGAATTGCTATCATTTCCTCCTGTATTTTGAATACGAGTCTCCTCGTCTTATTTTGCATGAAACGCAAAAAAACTTCTAAACATCCCTTCGCTCATCATCTCGCTTTCATTGGTGTTGTTCACAGAGGAACATTGCCACTGTTGCACGTTCTCCTCGTTGGTGAGTACAAGGCGTCTCCACGGTCTCATTTCCATTGTTAATATTCTCAATCGACATTCTCAAATCATGTCCATAAAACAAGGTTAATTAAGGAAATCAATATATCACATAATATCCCTATATACCGACCAACTAAAAAATAAGCTTAGGTAGGACACACTTAGCGAAGGATTTACTCGCCTCTCCCTCCTAGTTCTATTCCCCAATCTCCGCCAGAGATCATATCCTAAAGCTCGATACCAACCGCGGCGCCCCCAAAATAGGTATACATCACCCATTCCGAGTTGTCAATACATGGTACGTAAACAACTACAACTTTATTATTACAACAAGAAAAGCTGTGAGTTTAAATACAAATATTATCTTCTGCATAATATCTATACTCAAATAAATCCTCATCACATTTATTGATACATTATTTTACAAAAATGGTGAGGACTACTAAACAACTCTCTCTAGAACCTTCATTCCATACCCCGACTGCATTTCGCTTATTCTCGCCTCCCGAGAAAAATGGAACAAAAAGGAAAAGGGTGAGCTCAACTAGCTCAAGAAAAATATTATGACTAAGATAATATACAACAAATTATCGTTAGTCTTCAACAGGAAAAATCTAATAGAATACAATAGACAACAAATTTTAAATCAATATTCATAATGAAAATAATAATTCATTAGAAGAGTTAAGTAGAGAATGCAAACTACTATCTTACATGTATGAATTTAAAAGTTCATCGCTCATCCTTTATCCCCAGTAACATCAATCAATATATATCCGAATCAAATATTCATCTTTGCAGACTACGTGCCAAAGATATTCATCATTAATCATGTTCATCTAAACACTGCTCATCTTTGCACAACGGCCAAAGATATTCTTCGAAATCATTCATCTTTGCTTTCTGTGCCAAAAGATATTCCATAATATCATCATTTAAGACCAAGATGATGAAAATATTTTTAAAGAAACGAATCCAAAGAAACAAAATGACAAGGATTAAGGATTAAGGATTAAGGATTCGTACTTTGTTTTATTCATGTTCCAAAAATACCTCAAAAAATAATCATAGTGGTGTAAAATTCAAGAATGATCAAAACATGGATACAATCAAAGCTAGTATCCGAATAGATATTTTGACAAAAAGAAGAAATTTTATTTTTCTATTGAATAGTCAGATATCGTGAATAGTCAGATATCGTGAATAGTAACTCAAACACCAAAAGATAGAAATTCCACAAAAAACATCTTCACGCTTCATGAATAGTACTCGTGAATAGTAACTCGTGAATAAGAACTCATGAATAGTAACTTCGTGAATAAGAACTCATGAATAGTAACCCCGACATGAAAAAGTTCCAAATTTGATAAAAGTTCCAACCAATATTTCAAAGATAATGATATTGAAGAAATAATATCATTTGAGAAGAAAATAACATCCCTTACCTCGAAAGATCAAGACTTCTAAATTGAAACACCTTGGATATAAAGGCTATGACTTGAACTTGCACCAGATAAAATACTCAAACTATACTCAAAATACTCACAAGAATACGCTCGATAATATAGAGAGAAAAACTTCAGTTTAAATTGTGATTTTCAATTCTAACCTAAGCACCTATTTATAGGAAAATGCTTTAGAAACACCAAAGTAGAAAATTGAATAAATTAATATTATAATTTTTTCTACATCCTCCTACGCATCAAGCATCTGAATTTAGCAACATGACATGTGTTAAAAATGCCCACCAAACACAAAAAACGTTTTTGTAATTAAAAAATATTTTAAACTTCTAAAAATCAATTATTTTGAGCTTGAACTTCAATAATTCATAATAAATAGCCATTTCATCAGAAAATTCAATCTCATGAGTTTTTATAGGAAATTCAATTCTCTACAACTTTGCAGAAGAAAGTTTTTCCAAATTCCAAATAGAAATTGACCAAAATCCACAAACGGAGATTTACAATGATTATAATCAAATTTCGACCAATAAATGGGGTCCAATCGACATGTTTAACATGTTTTAAACATTTATTGCAACAAAAAATACTCTTCCTCCTCGTATACTCATATATCCCACATTCGTTGTAAAATATCACCATTATTATATTATTAAAATATAATAATATATTTAAAAATTATTTTATCGTAAAAAGATAAAATTTCAATTTTCAACAATTGTCACATTAAAATTTTTCTCCATCTATATCCACATAAAATCAATATTTTCCTCATCATATGAATCAATAATTAATTATTCACAAATAATATTACGTAATCACAATATTGACAACCGTGCGGTTCCTGAAGAGGGGGCTTTCAATAAGAATTTCTTCTTCTTCCAAGACGCAATTAGGTGACCAAACCTCTCCTTAGACAGTAACTTTCTAGACATTGCCAATAATGTTATCTAATAATATTATTCAGATAATATGAATTATTGCTTCGATAATGAAAATACCGTGTAATGACAATTATCAAAACAACAAAGAATATAAAATATCAACGCAGTGATTATTAACTCAATAAAATATCGAATAAAGAATTATCGTAACCATTATTGAGTAGTGCCTTCTTCACGTAAGAATCAACAATTGGTGCAATACCGGTGCTACATCTTGTGTTTTTAACCAATCAAGTATTTTAACAAAGATAATCTGCAGAATAACTACGCACGCCGTTATTTTTAAACAACTTATATTTGTCGCTTTCTTCATCCAATCGCTTTTTTTGGGGCCCATTATACCCACACATGGGCATCATTACCGTCGCATTTAATATTCTCCGACAATCTTTAATATTCCACGACCAAAAAACTAATATTCCCGACAACAATGAATATTTTATAACCACTTGCTTATTTTGAAATATTTATGTATCTTACCCCTAACTATCTACATTAATCAAATCAACCCTTACTATTTCAAAATAATAAATAGAAAAAAATTAAATTTTATTAATAATAAGTTGGGGTCTTACAATTTTTCTTCTCTTTTTTTCACCTTCAACAAAAGTAATGTGCCATTTTTTCTTTTCTTTTGTAATAATACAACATTTTTGCTTCTTCTCTTTTAATAATACAAAACAATAATTTTTTGTCACTAATATAACATTTCGGTCGCGCATTAAAATGTATGACACAATTAATATATAAATAAAAATTTTAATTATTAGTAATATTAATAGATTTAATCATTATCTTTTGAGTGAAAGAAATATTGAGATAATAGATCGAGCCTTAGTATGCTCTAATTTGATTTGGACTCTTGACCAGACTTGAGTCGTGGTAACAGAATTGTGAACCGCAGAAAGTTAAGATGATTCAAAAAGATTATTAAAACAATAGATTGAGCTCTATGATCTCATTTGGACTCATAATTTTTACACAACTAATTTTAGATTTTTGAGATATTTATCCATGGTTTTCTATTAAGGTTGTGAAAATTAATGATTTTAAAGATTACATTATTACTCCATTATTTACACGTGAGAATTCAGTTCCATAATAATTTGAGAAAGCAAGTGACTCCTATCATAGGGGAATTACGTAGTTGAACCAGCTGGTAGGTTAACTAATGATGCCAAAAACAGAACAACCTTGCGAGGACAAATGCAGTAATACGATATTAATTAAAAAAAACATTGTGTTACGTGGTTGACTAGAATACTACATTATCTTTAGGGATTAGTCCAGAAATTAGCATATTGTGAAATATAATTAATAATAACAATTTGCATAATTCGTTTTAACGTTAGTAAAACATTCTGTTTGTTGTTTATTTTAGATTAAATAAATTAATTAATGAAGGAACCCCGAAAATATATATAATAACAATATGAAAATGGATTACTATATAGATTTGTATGGAGAGATGATCTTTACATTAGTACTGTACCCGGGTTCTGGTTAGCATGAATTTAATTTGGGTTAATTGATCAATACAGTGTACTATAAAGTTAATTTCATAATAACTGGATTCCTATTTGCCAATCATATACTTTAATATTGGTATTATCTCGTCATATATTTCTTCCGTTTCATAAAAAGAATCTTATTTATCATTTATTTAATTCACAAAAACAACCCAAAACAAATAAAATAGCTCAATATTTTCAAATTTATCATTATAATTTCATTATCACAATATATTACTAAATGTTAATTATTATTTTTAAATATATATATGAAATTAAAATATATTCTTAATATTCTTTTTTTTTTGCTAAATACTTAATATTCATAAATTTTACAAATAGTACCGTAAAACAAAATGAATAATATGACATGATAATGACATGTTAGAAATAATATTAAAAAAATATATAAGTGGTAGTAGCGTGTCGCTTGCATTGAAATTTTTGCACAATATCGTTACGCTAAAAGCATCACTTTGCATGTATTTTAAGAAGTTATAAGGGAAGAGAAATCCAAGATCCTACCCCACCCCAAGTGTCTGCAAATATATCGATTTTTTTTTAATTTTTGAATGATTTAGATCGGTCTGATCTGGTCGATTCGGTATAAATATAAATTCGTTCGGTACCGGTACAGAAAATTAGTATATACCAATTTCAGAATATGATTTTTATGGATCGGTATAAATCGAACCGGACCGATTCGTACCGATTTTCTATTTTTTTTATTAATAAATAATTAATAATAATAATAAGAAGAAAAATAAAATAATGATGATAATAATAATAATAATATTAATAAAAATAATAAAATAATAATAATAATAAAAATAATAATTATATTAATTTTTCGATAAAAATTCCAGATCACGCATGGGTTAGATATCTTTCCATCCAACCCCAGATTAAAATTTGACCGATTTTGATATCGATTCGGTTCGGTATCGGTCCGGTTCGAACTGATTTTTACCCCACCCCATCCCATCTTGTATTAGTATATCTCATATAATTAGTTATATTATAAATTATTATTAAAAAAGAGAAGATTAAAAATGACGAAGAAAATAAATAATTTATGTTTAGGTTCGAAATTCAACTTTGCATTTTATTTCTTATGTTTCAAAATTAAAGAGTATATTTACACTTTTTAAAGTTAACTTGCGAATATTTAACATTTAAAATTTGAAAATAATAAATATAATAATTAATAGTACTTTATATCTAATTTGCAATTGTTTTAATTTTTGTATTAAAATTAAATAATTTTATATTAATTTTGAGCATTCTAATTTCCCCGATGGATTCCAATAGTTAAAATGTTACAGGCTGTTTAATAGCACTTTTTAGCCACTTAATAGTTATGTTTCTTTTAGTTGGTCAATTATATAGTAGTATGATGCAACAAACGATTTTCAAACAGCACAAATAAAAGCAAAAAGTACTTATTCACTAAGTGATCACCATCTGTCTTTTTCGTTCAGTTAGTTCACTAAATTGTAAAAATATTCTGACCCGCATGCTTTTATTAATGTCCCTGATACTTTTTGTAGCCTATAAAGTATAGGCTATAGTTGTAGGCTTTGGATAATAAATTTTATACTTAAAATTCATATTTGATAATTTCTCGCTCTCATAATATATGACATTTTAGATTATTTTATTTTTTTAAAATTATTTATCATTTTATATAATTTAAGAAAATTAATTATAATCTTTTCAAAATTAACCCTCATAAAAAATATTACAAATAAGAAAGAATGATATAAGTATAGTAATTATGAGAAGTTTAGGGTATTATAGACAATTTATATTATATTTAATACTATATAATTATTTTCTTAATTTTTACACAAAACTTTAAAGCGTCATATATTATATGGACGGAGTGAATACTTATTTTATGTATTCAAAATCAATATATTTAATTTTAATTCCTTTATAATATTATTATGTTTGCCATAATTGCACCTTATAATATTATTTACTCTTCTCTCTGTTTTAAAATACAGTATAATATTATTATTGACAATTAAAATTAATTTAAGATATTTTTAAACTTAAAATTTGATATAAATTAATATTAATTTTAACTCATTGTTAAAGATAATTGTTTAAGTATGTTTGAATCTTATTTATTTGAAATCATTATACTATTAAATGCTCAATTTTTTTTTATAGTATTTTAATAATATTGCATATCTATAATTATAATTCAAATTTGTTTGAACAGTTCATAGGAGGGATATAATAAGAAGTAAATTGATTCAGATGTTTCATACAGAGACATTATCAAATTTATTCATTTAGTGTTACATTCTCAAATAAAATTTTATTTTATTCAACTAATTCAGAATTTTATAATTATTCAGACATTTTTATAAAAATTTACCAAACAACCCCTATTTTTGGAAGTAACGATGTAACTTGAGCATTATATGGGGAAAATAAAATAAAATGTCCATACAACAACTTTTGATAATTCATATTGGCCCATCTTTACGGACTCTAAAGTTCAGCCACTATGGTCCCCTCCTATATTGTTATTAGGGTTATTTACATTTTTTAGAAAAAATTATAATAAAAATATATCAGGAAAATATTTACAGAATTAATATGTTTTTAATATTTTATTTATAAAATTAGTGTATTTGATATTCCTTTAATTTAGTTGAATGTATATGAATATGAGCTTATTATGCCGTTGGAGGCTAACCTAGCCAATTCTGCTACAGTTTTTTTGTTAGTTATTTCCCTCCTTAATATGCTTTTTTAATATGCATGGTGGGGTTTGTGAAGGAGGGCAAAAAAGGAAAATTTTATATACCGTCAGTCCGTCCTTCCTTGTTGTTTATGGCTAGGACTGACCCTGCATGGTTCCTTAATTATCAAGAGTAAATAATTAATTCATTGTTTTTGTCACTCATATATGTGTTCTCAAATTAGTTATAAAGAGTAAATGATTAATTAATTTTTGTCGTTAGTACATTTTTTTTTCATAGCGCAATTGATAGTTAAATCTTCGTACAAAGATAACCAATTCAGTTTTATTAGGTTACCAATTAATTATAAAAAATTTAAAAACAATTTTCAAGTGTTATCTGAATTTGTTTTCTTCAACATGTGCAACCATGAACAATTTTAATAGTCGTCGTCAGTACATTTTTTTTCCATAGTGCACTTGGTAGCCAAACCTTCATACAAAGATAACCAATTCAGTTTTATTGGGTTACCAATTAATTATAAAAAAGTTAAGAACAGTTCCAAGTGTTACTTGAATTTATTTTCTTCAACATGTTCAATCATGAACTGTTTTATTGGGTTTTGCAATGGTCGCCATCGGTATTTTTTTTTTCATAGTGCAGTTGGTAGTCAAACCTTCATACAAAGACATCCAATTTAGTTTTATTGGGTTATCAATTAATTATAAAAAATTTAAGAACAGTTTCCAAGTGTTACTTGAATTTATTTTCTTCAACATGATTGCAGAGAGTAGTCGTGTGGATTTTTTTCTTACTTTTTTCAATACTTTCTCTTTTGATCTCCATACTTTTTGATAAATATTACGTGGTTATTGTGTTTAAGGGTGTAAACGAGTCGAACCGGAGAGAATAGAGAGCTAATCGAATTCGACTCGAAATGATAAATTCGTACTCGAATTCGGCTCGAATTCGAATTATATTTGAAAATTTATACTCAGATTCGACTCGACTCGACTCGACTCGAATCTTTATTCAAACTACTCGCGAGCTTCAAATTCAAGCTCAAATTTGAATTTCCACATAATAACTAGTTTTATAATAAATATAATTATAAATTGAATTTGTTATTTTAATTAAAAATAATAAAATATATTTATTATTACACTTTACAAATATAAAATCTCTATTAAAATTAAAAACAAAACAAAATAATAACTAATTATCCTAATTTAATTTAAATTTGTATATATTATAAAAGAATGTATCAAACATCTAATCGAATATGTATTAACCGAGTATGTATCGATACTCGAACAAAAATTCGAATAGTTTGAATTTTAAACGACTTGAGTATAACCTTGCTCAAATTTTACTCATATTTTTATTCAAATCATTTTTAATGCTCAGATTTGGATCATATTACTAATGAATCAGAGTCTCGCTCGTATTTTTTCGAGTTGAGCCCGAATCGAGACCGAAATATGTTGACTCGTTTACGACCTTAATTGTGTTGCACTTTTTTAATAATTATTTTATGAATGCACTAATCTTATAATTACTTATTTTCTGATTGTTATATAACAGTTTAAAGAACTCTTATTATTATCATAATTGAAAAACCCAGTGACTCTTTTTGAGAGAGCCCATTAGTTCCTCAATTTAATCCGGTAATCTTGTACACCCATCTTTGGGCATTTTTCGAAGATGTTGGAGCTTCTTATATTATTCAACACAACACAACAAAGGTACAATTTTCTAGATTTCTTTGTCTTACTCAAGGTTTTCAGATCCAGGTCATTGGATCGAAAAAGGTATCGAATAGATGGATCATTACTTATTAATGATCGAGCTATTATTGACCTAGTAATGTCATTAATATATATTATTAGTAATTAATAAAAATTTAAAAAATCTCATTTTTTATAAATTAAAACATAATAAAATTGAGTTACAATATTACTAAATTTGGTTAATTTTAATATTAAAAAAAAAATTAAAAACTAGTAACCAGTTTTATCGGTTGAACCGATGGTCAACCGATTTTGACAAAATTAATAAAATAAGTTAACCGGACCGAAGTAACGACCGATTCTAATTTTTACTGATTTAATAACCATGGTCTTAATTTCCTATCAAGTTGATCCAAGACATCTAAGATTAAAATGTACTTATAAACATAGTTATGTGTTTATATAACAAACGTAAGTTTGTTTTCATTCTTTTAGTACGTGTGAAATAAGTTAGCTACATTTTGCTAAACGACAAACATGAAATTAAGGAGTTACATAGCATTATTTACCCATTATGCTTAAAAGAACTGTTAAATCCACAATAAAAATATCGCTGTAGATCCTATAACGACACCTATAACGATTTTTTTGTTGTAGAAATAACAAAAAAAGTTATGAATTTAATAATTCTCTATGCTTAATCATTTTTGCTCTCAAAAGTTAAAAATTGGTTGGTAGGACATCCTATTTTTAGTCTCTTTCTTTTGTACTACTATATAAGATGGCCCAAGGCCTAAAATGAAAGACACATCAGTAGATCCAGCAAAGACAGATCAAAAATTATAAAGAAACAAACGAACAAAAAATAGAGTCAACCAAAGAGTTGCGAATATTTTTTGTCAAATTATTATAATTGTGATTTACGTGTATATATAAAAAAGATAAAAATTAAGAATAAATTTTATTTTATTTTATTTTATCTTATATATATATATATGATTTTTCAAACCCGACGTAATCTAACTGCGTTAGCCGCGCGTAAATTTACGCGCAATGAGCCTTTTTAAATTTCCTGATTTTCAGAAAGAGTAATGTTACAGGTATAAATTATTCTATAAATATTTTATAAATTATTGATTTGACATACTTCACCTCAACATATTGATCAATAAATTATTTTAATGTAGTCTTCGCCCCTATACAATATGCTAAAATAAAATATGTCACGTCAACAATTTATAGAATAATTTATGTCTCTGATATTATTCTATTTATTCTTCTAGAAAACTTTTCTTTCTACCCCATATAAGGAAAGTGGTTAACATGAATTTTATTTTTGAGTAAATTTGTCAATTGATCAATAAAGTACTGATACGCTGACGAACTTATATATATGTCAGCATTCTATTGATAAATTGACCAACTTATTAAAAAATAAATTTCATACCAACCGGATCCCCAGATAAGGATACCTCCTTGTTATCAACGCAGCGCCTCCCATTGCGGAGATCAAGCTGTTTCCTGCGAGTACAAATGAAAGGGCAAGTCGCGTTAGAAATAATCAAGTCCGTCCGTGTTGCATAAATACGCGCAAAACGTTATAAGGATGTAATCTAGTGGGTGTACTTTAAAATTTAGTCAAAAAAAGGCGGACATGCGTTAGTCTGCTGTACGCCGTGACAGTCCACAAGGCAACTTATTTACCTCAATTTTTTAATTATTAATTATATAAATAAATATTAGTGATAATTTGTTTTAGAGAGATTTGTAATACAATATGTCTTGGCGGACAGTTCCACTGGACCAGAATATTGGACAAGTTCAATTTTTTTTTGTTTTTCTTGTCTTTTAAAAAATATATAGTATTTATTTTAATTGAATTTTTTACAGAATATAATGTTTTTAGGTATAATTTGGATACATATACAATACAGTGTTAAACAGTCTGTTCAATACTGTATTGTATATGTATCCAAATTACACCTAAAAACACTATATTTTATAAAAAATTCAATTAAAATAAATACTATATATTTTTTGAGAATCATAAGAAAAGCAAAAAAAATTGACATGTCCAATATTTCGGTCCATTGGACCTGTCCGTATAGAACTACTCTTTGTAATAACAGATTTTTTATAATCAATCCTTATATATAAATACATCACAACCTATCCTCCATTCAATTAATTTCAAATCAATTTCAAATTAATTAATTAATCTAACTGTTAAAAATCAATTAATTAATCTGTTCTAAATAAAAATCAAAATTGGCATGTTAACTCACTTAAGACGATTGCTTTTCCTCTCAACCTCTCCACTTCCTCTTCGGTTTCCTTCTCCTTCTCACTTAATAAATTCAATCGGCTCCTACTCTCTTCTCACTGTTCAATCGTCGCTTCACCCATCTCTTCCGGTCTTGACGGCTTCCCAATTGCTACCTGATATCTTTACTTCTACCCCTCCACAGGGAAACCCTCCCCCTTCCATCTCTATAAGTTTCTGTCTATTTCATCGATTAAGGGAATTGTTGAAAAGGAAAGTGCCGCTGCGGCAGAGAGAAACCAGAAAACAGAGAGGAAAAGACGAAGATGTTGAACACGGCGACGATGATAATACTAAAGAAGCCATTTTTCTAGGCTTTCAACTGTGAGTTTTTGTGTGTGCGATAAAATACACACACAAATCGAGAGAGATTGTGCTATCTTGATATTCTGTTTATTTTGTAAAGAGGATGTCGCTTCCATTCCTTTCCCTGATTATATATACGCAAGGATTTTCATCATTCTATGATTTTGTCCAACCAAAGTTTTTCTCAAGCTAACACTGTTATTATACATTCAAAGATTTGGTTTCCTTTCAATGTTGAGCAGATGTGGTTTATTTTAGTAAATAAATATTTTTCACGTGTTAGAAATTAAAAATCTAGATTGGATAGGTTTTGATTTTTTGACCTTATGCAACTCTCAATATTGCATGCCAAATGTTTGGTGAAATACCAGAAAGATGAAGGTAGAAACACCTAAATTGTTGGCTGCTTTTGAAATAATTTTCTAAGACAAAGCGGTGCCATTGTTGTCCTCAATTTTATTTGTCTTCTCCATAATAATTTTCTGAAAGTAGTTATTTTAACTTGAAATTATGACAATTTGTTGGCTAATGGTTGTACTATAATTTAATAGTAATTCATTAACAATTTTTTTGAAAGTGATCTATGTTGATGGCTTATATTTACCATTTATGATGTTCTTATCCTACAGCCTTGGGATATTGGGTTGGTGTATATGTGAAAATTGATCTGTGTCATTGTGTCCTCACCATGCGTCTTTCCTCATTTTTATTTATAGTCTGTTTTGTCATGTCTCTCATTTTTATTTTTATTTAGAACATGCATGTGTACTTCGTCACTGATAATGCTAATGCTAATGGAACATGCATGTTTCGAGTCGAATAAAAAGTTTTAGAGGTTTAATTTATTGACATTCTCATTTTTAAGACCGATGATTTTAATTGAATAAAGAATTCCATTTGTGTTTTCTCGGAATGATGGCCCTCGGCTAATATATATGTGAATGCAAAGTTTTACTTTTTGTCAGCTTATTGCTTAATATAGCACTGATGATGTGTATGTGTGTGGAATAGCATTACTATTCAATATCCATCATGTTCAATTATTGAACGGTCTTTTAGTTAATGTTTATATATATTATATAACACTATACGTTAAAATTAACTGTTAAATTGCTTTGGAAACCGTTTTAAAATTGTGTCATCAAGTCACGTGGATAATACATATATTTTTTTGTTTAAAGACCAAATTTTTTTCCCCAATTCTTCGAACTAGCCCGTGTATTGCACGGGCTATCAACTAATTTTTATTAATTTTATGTATTGATAAATTTCTCAATTATAATTCTGTTTAAATTTATCGCAATACATAATAAGACTCTAAAATTAATACGGTTAGATCAAGTATATTTTTATTTTTATAATTATATTAATGATATTTATATATTTTTAATAATATTTATTATTCTGACAACATTATTTTTACTATGATAACGTCAATTGTCTTATTTTATATTGTTTTAAAAGTATGTAACCTAATCAATTTAGCTTTATAGCTTTTAGTTATTACAAGATCTCATTTTTAATACCTTTTATTTTCTTATAATTATTTACATCACCCTCTCAATTATATATAAAAAAATCTTATTTATACCCGGTTTATACGGTAAAAAAGGTGTTGGGATCAAATTCTCCCTCCATGTTGTAATCACCTTGTATAACAAATTAACAAGGACTTAAACGTATCAAAAAATAAATAAATAAAAATAAAAATTTACATGATATTATTTAATGTCTTAGGGGGTGTTTGATAAAAATTGAATGAATTTAAATTTGAATCTGAATCTGAATGAGTTGAATCTGAATAAAAAAAGCTGTTTAATAATTGACATGTCTAAAATATCTGAATGACAAAACTTTACTATTTTATCTCTCTGAAAAAATTTAAAATTATTGTAAATTTATTTAATATTACTTAATATAATAGTTAATATTTTTTTTAAATTTTTTTACTTCATCCAATGTATTCATTCAAATTTATTCAAATTAAAAAAAAATGACTTAGCCATTTATCTCGTTTATCTTACCGATTCAAAATTCGCATCAAAAAAAATCTGATCAATGGATTCAAATTTCAATTCAAATTTGTAAATAAACACCCCTTAGAAGTGTAAAGAATAATTTTAGTAAGCCCACAATGTCAGCTTACTATGGGGTACAAAATACTAATTTTCTCTTGTACATTTTTTCTCAATACTAGGTTGGACAGGACTTGTATATTCAAGTCTCTAATTTTTCAGGAGGAGGTAATTTAATTATACATTAAAGTGGTGAGCTTTGCTAATTGAAATCATCCTATAACAATTTAATATATACTTTTCTATTAAACAAAAAATTAAAAAAAAATAGCCTCATTTTTAATATTTTTATAAAATAATCCTTTAATTTGTTGATAATAATATAAATGATACAATATCCTTGAATTCGTCATCATTATGTTATATTTTATCACATTATAAGCCTGTTTTCACTTCCTCTATTATTTTTTTACTAATCCGACTTCTTAATTATGGCAAAAATATAAATAAATAAAGTTATTTGATTGGATTTTAAATTAATGTAGTAATGGGATTGAATGAGATAATTTTGAGTTCTTATGTTACGTTTAAATTGAATGAATGAAATTGATAAAATAATGAAATAAAAAAGGGAATAAAATAAAGAGTGAAACAATTTATTCTATTCCAGTTGGAATGAGTCATTCTATACCCTCACTTAAGAAATAAATTTATAAATTTGACAAAAATGAGACGTCGATGCTGGGAAATTTTTCTTATTTGGGTTTACCCTTTTTAAGATTTTTATTTAAAAGGTGATATTTTAGGAAAAGAACGACATAAATGTCGACGTGGTTTGAAAAGATTGATTTTAATGATGGGTCAATTAAACAGAGCCACCAGTTGGTATAAGTTTAAATAGATGTACCAACTCATTCGGATTTTCGAGATTTTCACAATATGACCCAATATGTGACTAAGTAAAATTGGTCTGAAACTGATATTCGTAGAGTTCGGGGGCTTGTTTAATCGAGTGAAAGTTGTTTAGCACCCCCGACTTTCATGAAAACACGGTTACCGCATCTTAATGGTTTCCTAAGTGTGAAGTGTGTGTGTGTGAGATTAGGAGAAAATCTACTTATCTTTTGAGACGAAATCGTGAGAAATGTGTTATTTTGAAAATAGCTTGATACCACTTTGAGCATATGCGCGAGGATTTGATTTGAAAAAAGATTTATTTTAGCTTTGATTTTGATAGAAAATCTTTTTGGGGTGACGTTTTGAGAAACACAATTTTCAAATCCTTTGTCGAAATAGGAATCGAGATCCTTAATTACTTTCAATTTTAGTCTAAGGTTGTTCTAATAAGCTGAATCAATTTTAAAAAAAGATCTTTATCATTTTTCGGGACCACTCGTGGGCATGTAAGTCATCTTAACAGTCCCGAACACCCATAATTTTCACTATTATGGGGCCTTAAATCCGATTTTCTTGGGATAGAACTCTCGATATCGTTTTAAGGCACAAATTTACATATACAATAACTAGATCATGACTTTTAAAATCGAAACTTCGTCCATCGTGGGAATTTAGTCAAGATCCGATTTGTGGATCTCGACTCTAATATTCATAAGCTCACATTGCGATAATAATATATTGAAATTTAGCAAAAGGGAATCTAGGAAAGGGATCCCGTAGACCCTGTCTCGTAGATCGCACAACCGAACACAAGATCACAAGGGACTACATGTATTGATGAGATATATCAAAGGGACTTAGAATTTAAGGAATAAATATGTAGATTTAATATTCTTTAGATTTATACAATGACTTAATCGAGAATAAATCAAGAATATATCCCAAACTGGCTATCAGGCGATCCAATTGTTAGAATCCCTTGACGGCTAGAAGGCGAGACCCACAATTTTTACTATTATGGGGCCTTAAATCCGATTTTCTTGGGATAGAACTCTCGATATCGTTTTAAGGCACAAATTTACATATACAATAACTAGATCATAATAGAACACCCACAATTTTCACTATTACGGGGCCTTAAATCCGATTTTCTTGGGATAGAACTCTCGATATCATTTTGAGGCAAAAATTTACATATAGAATAACTAGATCATGACTTTTACAATCGAAACTTCGTCTATCGTGGGAATTTAGTCAAGATCCGATTTGTGGATCTCGACTCTAATATTCATAAGCTCACATTGCGATAAATAATATATTGAAATTTAGCAAAAGGGAATATAGGAAAGGGCTCCCGTAGACCCTGTCTCGTAGATCGCACAACCGAAGACAAGATCACAAGGGACTACATGTATTGATGAGATATACCAAAGGGACTTAGAATTTAAGGAATAAATCTGTAGATTTAATATTCTTTAGATCTATACAATGACATAATCGAGAATAAATCAAGAATATATCCCAAACTGGCTATCAGGCGATCCAATTGTTAGAATCCCTTGACGGCTAGAAGGTGGGACCCATAATTTTTACTATTATGGGGCCTTAAATCCGATTTTCTTGGGATAGAACTCTCGATATCGTTTTAAGGCACAAATTTACATATACAATAACTAGATCATAATAGAACACCCACAATTTTCACTATTATGTGGCCTTAAATCCGATTTTCTTGGGATAGAACTCTCGATATCGTTTTGAGGCACAAATTTACATATAGAATAACTAGATCATGACTTTTACAATTGAAACTTTGTCCATCGTGGGAATTTAGTCAAGATCCGATTTGTGGATCTCGACTCTAATATTCATAAGCTCACATTGCGATAAATAATATATTAAAATTTAGCAAAAGGGAATCTAGAAAAGGGCTCCCGTAGACCCTGTCTCGTAGATCGCACAACCGAAGACAAGATCACAAGGGACTATATGTATTGATGAGATATATCAAAGAGACTTAGAATTTAAGGAATAAATCTGTAGATTTAATATTCTTTAGATCTATACAATGACATAATCGAGAATAAATCATGAATATATCCCAAACTGGCTATCAGGCGATCCAATTGTTAGAATCCCTTGACGGCTAGAAGGTGGGACCCCCCCATCACTAATATGAATCTAGGTTTTTTCGGGGTAAACCAAAATCAACTTAAAAATAATGAAAATACATAGATCTCACACTAGATCTGTGTCAAATCTAGCATAAATGTGACGCCCCCAACATAGGTCTACACAACCTATTCTGAGTTGCCAAATACATGATACAAAATTCAAATACAAACTTCCTATATACAACTAGTAACTGTTGTGTAAAATACGACAAAACATAAGCTGTGAGTTTCAATACAAATATTGTCTTGTGGACAATATCTAAACTCAAATAAATTTCTCATTACAATTATTGTCACACTATTTTATAGAATAGTGATGACTACTATAGTAACCATCTTGAACCATCACTCCATTTTCTGACTAGTCCCAACTATATTCTCGTTTCCTGAAGAGAACAATGAAAGAAAAGGGTGAGCTCAACTAGCCTAGTAAAAAAAATTATAACTAAGATAATGTAGAACAAGTTATCATTAGTTCTCGACAAGGAAAAATTTGATAAAATACAATAGACAACAAGTTTTAGACCAACAACTGCAGCGAAAATAGCAATCCATTAGAAGAGTCAAGTAGAACATGATATTGTCTACTATCTTCTATGATTTAAAAGTCCATCATTAATATTTTATCACTGTAACACCAATCAATAATTATTTCCAATTAATGAATTATCTATGCACTACGTGTAACGCCCCCAAAATTAGGTATACGTCACCCATCTTGGGTCGCCACTTACATGGTACATAAATTCAAATACAACTTACTAATATAATCGCTGGTATACAATACGACATAAATCGTGAGTTTGAATACAAATTTTGTCTACTAGATATTATACAAACTCAAAAGGAGTCCTCATTACAACTATTATCACACTATTTCACGTATAATAGTGAGGACTACTAATGCTATCCTCTGGACCATTACTTCGTTCCCCGACTCGTCTCAAATTATGTTCTCATTTCCTCGAAGAGAACGGTGAAAAGAAAGGGTGAGCTCAACTAGCCCAAGAAGAAATATTATGACTAAGATAATGTAGAATAAATTATCATTAGCCTTCAACAAAGTTAAACCGATAAAATACAATAGACAACCGGTTTAACTGCAAATGAATAAACAATCTATTAAAAGAGTCAAGTAGAGAATAAAGTCTACTATCTTTTAGGTTTTAAAAGGTTTTCATCAATTTTATCACGAGACTTAGCTTAATAAATAAACCACCACATCTAATCATCCACGCACTACAGTCAAGGATATTCATCAAATTATCAATGGTCATGACTATACCGAATCACCCCTCAGTCATAATCATACCAAAAACTATCCATCAACGCATTACAAAGCCATCGAGGACTTTTGTCACATCATTTATATCAAGTCATGATTATACCGAATGATCCTCGGTCATAATCATACTAAGTTCATTTATGCACGTAAGCCAAAGATAACATAATATAACATGAGGATGATGACAATGACATAATAATTCAATAAAACAAGTTCAAGAATTATTTAATCCATGAATTATTAACGTCCAAATTATCAACATGATCTTTGTTTACGTAGAGTAAAATTCAAGAATGATCGGAAGAATATTTCCATGAAAAGATCTTTGGATGAAACGCAAATATCAAGGATATTCTACTAATTTCATGGAGTATAAAGTCAAAGTTTTAACCAACCGGGTATAATAAAGAATGGAATAACAAAAGAAATCACCATGCATGCGGATTTCAGCATAGACAAAGTTATTCCAATGAAATAATAATAACGGAACCAGTCGGTGAAATTCACACCGACGGGATGTTCCAATGAATAATAAAGATGGAACCGGATCCGTGTAAAACACATGCATGATAGGATATTCCAACATAATGATAAAGACTTTTAACCGTGTCCGGTGTAAAACACATGTACGTGATGTTCCAATGTAATAATAAAGATTTTAACCAGGTCCTGTGTAAAAAACACATGCAGACGATGATGTTCCAATGTAATAATAGAAGAATGTCACCAAGTATAGGTAAACCAGCAGTATACAAAGTTATTCCAATGTAATAATAAGCGATGGAATAACATAAGGATTTCACCAAGTATAGGGTACGTCATGATATCTGAGTTATGTATAGGGCATGCCACTTTTACAAAGTTATTCCAATGTAATAATAGTGAATGGAATAATGTAAGTTCTCTTCAAGAAGAAAGAATAACACCCCTTACCGTAAAAAGAACCTGAATATAGAAGTAGTGAAGTAGCGAATACTCTTCTTCTTTCTATAATTTTCTCTATAGCTTCTCTCTATAATTTCTCTCTAGAGTTTCAATGAATTAAATAAGAAAATAATGAAGGAATGAGCTTCTATTTATAGGAAAATGGAATGCATAAGAATTAATCCATGAACTAGTCCAGATTGATTTACTTTAATCTGACGGTCCATATTTAAAGAATTTTTTTAAAATAAAATATAATATATTCTATTTATATAAAAACATTTTACTATGCAAACACTATGCAATACTATGCAAAACACTATGCAAAAACACTATGCAACACTATGCATAATAAAATATAATATATTCTATTTATAGAATAACTTTAATAAAGTATTCTATTTTATATAAAAGATGTTTCGCTTTTATTACGTTAATAATACGAATAAAACAAAACGTCATTATCGCTTATAATAATTCATATTATTAATCGACAATAATGGAATCAAACCGAGTGACTTCTCACATAAGCATCAATAATCAATACCGGTAATGCTACTATGCAACCACACGACATCATTGTGTACTTTTACTACCGAGTAGTTCAACAAGAACTACGGTAAAACTTCCGCCGTTATTTCAATAAAATATTTTTGTCGCTTTTTCTCGATCCGACAATAATTACATTTAGGGGTCCACCAATGATTGAGTAGTTGTACGAATATTCCTCGCTAAACCGAATATTCCCACCAATCGAATATAATATAACCACTTGCATACTTTGCAAAATTTATAAATACTACCCACAACTATAATATTATCTCAAATTCACACCATAATATTAAAATTATTTCGACAAAATTTAAATCTTTATTGATAAAATCTGGGGTCTCACAATCTCCCTCCTTATGGAATTTCTCACCTCGAAATTAGAGTACGATACACAGTATGATAAAGAGATGAGGATACCTTGAATACCTTTATCGTTTAAAATATTAAATTCATCTTTGAAATCACAAAGCTATTCATTAACAATTCATCTTTGCACTACAAAAGCAAAGATATACAACTCAGAAAACCAATAATGCTTTGACGCAGCGACTTAATAGTATCACGACCACGAATTATCCATGCACTAATCGCCAAGGATATTCGTGTTTTCAATCTGGTCCATGATTATACCGAATAATCCTTGGTCATAATCATACCAAGTCTATCAATGCACTACTACCAAAGATGACTTTTACCACATCCATGAATTAATATTTCATTCTTTGAGACTCATTTCGATAATTAATTCATATCATCGAATCATCCCCGCACTACGTGCCAAGGATATTCATTAGTATCACGACCACAAATTATCCATGCACTACTACCAAAGATAATTGTGTATTCATTAATATCACGACCACAAATTATCCAAGCACTACTACCAAAGATAATTGTGTATTCATTAATATCACGACCACAAATTATCCATGCACTACTGACCAAAGATAATCGTGTATTCATTAGTATCACGACCACAAATTATCCATGCACTACTACCAAAGATAATTGTGTATTCATTAGTATCACGACCACAAATTATCCATGCACTACTACCGAAGATAATTGTGTATTCATTAGTATCACGACCACAAATTATCCATGTACTACTACCAAAGATAATTGTGTATTCATTAGTATCACGACCACAAATTATCCATGCACTACTACCAAAGATAATTGTGTTTTCAATTACTGGTTATGATTATACCCCAACAATCTCTCGGTCATAATCATACCAAGTCCATCTATGCACTACTGAGCCACGATGACTTTCAACATAATATAAGCGTGAGGATAATGATATAAAGAATCAATCAAATGAGATAAAGGATAAATATTAAAATTAATAATATAATTTATCCAGATTCAAGAATATCCCCATGTTATCAATCACTTAATAATCTCATAATCTAATAACATTAATATTATAATAATATTTTAATCACTTCTTAAATTTATAAACAATTTATCTCAATTGTTTACGTTTTACCATATAATGCATTTAATCATTCAAAAATGCCATACTCATAAGATATCATCACCAATTATCAAATCTCTCAAAAAAATATGCATATATTCTATATAGGATTCTCTAGCCATAATATCCTATTTTCAACTTTGTTACTTCACATAACATATTTAACTCATATGTTCGTCACTAAACTATTTTCATGAAAAATACCAAATCAGTCCCAAAAATATTTCTTTTCTGGGATTTAGCATAATATAGTCCCATAATGAAAATATATATTTTCTCGAATTTTAAAATTCATTTACTATTTTTCAAAATCAATTTCTAATTAATTCCTTAAGAAATTAGCTACCTCAAGTTTAACTCCAAAAATTCCCAAATTTTGGCAGGACCTTACACATGTTAACGTGAGCTTCTAGTTTAAATTTCATGGTCATCGGAGTTATAGAACTCTCAGGTTATAGCGTTTTAAATCGGAAAAACCTAAATATTGAAAGAGTCATAACTTGCTCATTTTAAGTCGAATGAGCTCATTTTGGACAGGAGATACTTTATACCATATACCTTCATGTCCCTAAAGGCCAGAATTTTTCTCATAATTTAAGTGGCCGAAACAGCCCTTAAAGTTTCTGGGCAGTAGCATTTTGAAATTTACAGCTTTGGCCTCCTTTGCTAAAATCAGTCCACACAAAAAATCTACAATACCTTTTCCAGTAATTCCACTTGGATTAGTTAGGTAACTCATAGATCTAACTCTAGGACTTGACCACATTCAAAAATTCAAAATATAATAAGAGATATGGTCAATTGAATTTCATGTTACGTTTTCACCAAAATCGATTTTCAACTCTTTGTGATTTCTAAGAAACTTTCATGTTTTCTCATACTAACCAACATAACTCATCATAAAACTTACTAATACTTCATATACCCATGATTTTCATTAGTCCAATGCTTTTATTATGACTTTCATCATAATCCTCGTAAATGATCTTTTTAGTTGAAGAAATATTTGAGGGTTTAAGAATTGGATTTTTGTACTGGGGTCAATACAAAATTCGATTTCACGCTCTAGGGTAGGCTAGGAAATCTTCAAGAATACGTCAAGAAATTTATTAATGATAGAAATATCATTCAAAATCATTATCTCGTCCAAGACTTGGATAGTCGTCACATTGATACCAACTGTGACTTCTATCCCTTAACCTAGATAGCATCTCACAATGATACCTATAAACTTGCCATCTTCATTCACGACGTCACGCCTCTGAGAAAGTCTGGCTTCGGTGCATTCTACACAAGGAAGTCAACAACGAAAGGATCGGGGCTCTTTACTTATGGCTTGATATGACAATGATTGACTTTAGTGGTTTGGTTGCTTTGAATTAAGTATAACAGTTGGTTAGGAATATGAAAGCTAACAACCTTACAAAAAAGAATAATAATGAGTAGTTAACCAATTGATTCCTAAAATCACATCAAAGGCAAGTATTTTCAAAGAGATAATATCGACAGTAACGTGAAAGTGTTTATTTGAAACAACAAGATTAATAAACAATTGGAGGTAACGAAGGTTCCTACTAACGAAGTTTCAACCAATAAGTCAAAGTTTAACTTCTTCGGAATCAAATTTAAACGTTGAACACAACTAGGTGAAATAAAAGAGTGGGTAGAACTGGTATCTAACACGGTATAGACTTCGCAAGAGCTTATGATTAACTTACCCGTGATAATTTTATTCGGGTTCCTCGTCACGAGAGAAAAAACGCTCTCTTAAACTACGGCTTTGGTTTGTCCAGGGACAAACCTTTGGTGCCTCCATCCTAGTTGAATTTGTCTTGATGGCACAAAATCGAGCTAAGTGACCTTCTCTTCCACAATTATAACATGCTTTGGACGGCATGGCGCAGTTCGGACTGATGTGTCCCTCTCCTCCGCATTTGAAGCATATAATAGGTGGTCGTTCTTCTTCCTTTGAAACGGGTGTTGGTGCTGACGTCTTTCCATCATTGTTGAATCTCCTTTTCTTGAAATGTCCATTCTTATTATTTTGGCCCTGATTACCACAAGGGCGGTTACCATATCGGCCCGTTGATTTCCTCCACGCTTGTTGTCACCGCTCGATGACTACTACTCACCGGTATTATAATTTTTTACGTACCTCTTCTTTTAGTTGCGTTGACTCGTTATCGCGCTTCACTAATCGAGCCCTATTTACAACATCCTCAATAAAAACACGCTTTATGAGAAATAAGATGTTGACGTATCTCGCTTCAAACCTCTTAAAAACATTCGTGTCATTCTCTTCATTATCCACCAAGTGGGGCGAATCGTGATAACTCCGCAAATTTTGCCTCGTATTGCGACACGGTCATATTGTTTTGTTCCAACTTGATAAACTCCACCTCTTTCATGTGGCGAATACTTTCGTGAAAGTATTTGTCGTTGAAACGACTCCTCGGAACTTCTCCCAAGATATCTTCAAGACAATGAGTTGAGTACGCTTTCTGGATTTTCCACCAATGTCTGCCTCTCCACAACAATAAAAAGGCGGCAAAAGAAACCTTTTTTGCTCCTCGGAGCATCCCAAGACATCAAATATCTTGGTAATCTGCTTTATCCATGCTTCCGCCAAGTGGTTTTGGCTCTCCCTTAAACTCCGGTGGTCCCAACTCCTTGAATTGTTTAGCGGTGACCGCCTGAGAGTTTTCCGTGTTTCCACCCCACGTTTTGGATGAGTCGCTTTACTTTGATGTTGCATGAATTCTAAAAACCTTTTAAACGCATCTGTCATTCATCAATTGATCAGTGTTGTTGTTTACAAGAGGATTATCGCCATCCTGTTGCACATTGTCCTGATTATTGATCTGTGGAGAATCAACAGTCTCCTGTGCTCCATTGCTATTCTCAACATTCTCGGATGCCATTTTCAAACACTGCCACAAAATAAGGGTTAATTGACATGCAACATATTATCACTATACTCTGACCGACCAATCAAATACCAAATAAACTTAGGTAGGTCATACTAGCGAAGGAATTCCCCATCTCTCCCCTCCTAGTTCTATTCTCACATCTTAGCCAGGGATCATATCCCTAAGCTCTGATACCAACTGTAACGCCCCCAAAATTAGGTATACGTCACCCATCTTGGGTCGCCACTTACATGGTACATAAATTCAAATACAACTTACTAATATAACTGCTGCAGTATAATACGACATAAACTGTGAGTTTGAATACAAATTTTGTCTACTAGATATTATACAAACTCAAAAGGAGTCCTCATTACAACTATTATCACACTATTTCACGAATAGTGAGGACTACTAATGCTATCCTCTCGGACCATTACTTACGCTCCCCGGCTCGTCCCAAATATGTTCTCATTTCACAGAAGAAACGATGAAAGAAAGGGTGAGCTCAACTAGCCCAAGAAGAAATATATTACGACTAAGATAATGTAGAATAAATTATCATTAGCCTTCAACAGTGTTAAAACGATAAAATACAATAGACAACCAGCTTTAATCTGCAATGGAATAAACAATCTATTAAAAGAGTCAAGTAGAGAATAAAGTCTACTATCTTTTAGGTTTTAAAAGGTTTTCATCAATTTTTATCACCGAGACTCGACTTAATAAATAAACCACCACATCTAATCATCCTCGCACTACTAGTCCAAGGATATTCATCAAATTATCAATGGTCATGACTATACCGAATCACCCCAGTCATAATCATACCAAAAACTATCCATCAACGCATTACAGCCAATCGAGGACTTTTGTCACATCATTTATATCAAGTCATGATTATACCGAATGATCCCCGGTCATAATCATACTAAGTTCATTTATGCACGTAAGCCAAAAGATAACATAATATAACATGAGGATGATGACAATGACATAATAATTCAATAAAACAAGTTCAAGAATTATTTAATCCATGAATTATTAACGTCCAAATTATCAACATGATATCTTTTTTTAGAGTAAGTAAAATTCAAGAATGATCGTAAGAATATTTCCATGAAAAGATCTCGATGAAACGCAAATATCAAGGATATTCTACTAATTTCATGGAGTATAGAAGTCAAAGTTTTAACCAACCGGGTATAATAAAGAATGGAATAACAAAAGAAATCACCATGCATGCGGTATTTGATGAGGCAGTTATTCCAGCAGTAATAATAATAACGGAACCAGTCGTGAAATTCACACCGAGCGTGATGTTCCAATGAATAATAAAGATGGAACTGCATCCGGTTGTAAAACACATGATAGGATATTCAACATGAATGATAAAGACGGAACCAGTCCTGTAAAACACATGTACGTGATGTTCCAATGTAATAATAAAGATTTTAACAGTCCGGTGTAAAACACATGATGTGATGTTCCAATGTAATAATAGAAGAATGTCACCAAGTATAGGGTAAACTGCATAGATACAAAGTTATTCCAATGTAATAATAAGCAATGGAATAACATAAGGATTTCACCAAGTATAGGGTATGCCACGATATCAAAGTTATGTATAGGGCATGCCACTTTTTACAAAAGTTATTCCAATGTAATAATAGTGAATGGAATAATGTAAGTTCTCTTCAAGAAGAAAGAATAACACCCTTACCGTAAAAAGAACCTAATATAGAAGTAGTGAAGTAGCGAGAATACTCTTCTTCTTTCTATAATTTTCTCTCTATATACTTCTCTCTATAATTTCTCTCTAGAGAGTTTCAATGAATTAAGTAAGAAAATAATGAAGGAATGAGCTTCATTTATAGGAAAATGGAATGCATAAGAATTAATCCATGAACGGTCCAGTTGATTTACTTTAATCGACGGTCCATATTTAAAGAAATTTTTTTAAATAAAATATAATATATTCTATTTATATAAAAACATTTTACTATGCAAACACTATGCAATACTATGCAAAACACTATGCAAAAACACTATGCAACACTATGCATAATAAAATATAATATATTCTATTTATAGAATAACTTTAATAAAGTATTCTATTTTATATAAAAGATGTTTCGCTTTTATTACGTTAATAATACTGAATAAAACAAAACGTCATTATCGCTTATAATAATTCATATTATTAATCGACATAATGGAATCAAACCGAGTGACTTCTCACATAAGCATCAATAATCAATACCGCAGTCTTTCTTACTACGCAACCACACGACATTCGTACTTTTACTACTAAAGAGTAGTTCAACAAGAACCACGGTAAAACTTCCGCCGTTATTTCAATAAAATATTTTTGTCGTTTTCAATCCGATCAAATAATAATTTCGCTAGGGTCCACCAATGATTGAGTAGTTGTACGAATATTCCCCGCTAAACCAAATATTCCCCAACCAATCGAATATAATATAACCACTTGCATACTTTGCAAAATTTATAAATACTACCCACAACTATAATATTATCTCAAATTCACACCATAATATTAAAAATTATTTCGACAAAATTTAAATCTTTATTGATAAAATCTGGGGTCTCACACTACGGGTTAAAGATAATCGTTTGTATCACCAGTGGTCATGATCATGCCAAACACATGTCCATCTATGCATTATGGGCCAAAGAGGACTTTCACCACAAACCTTTATCTGTAACATTAAAGGTCATGATTATACCAATACACAATTTCTGGTCATAATCACACCAATCAATATTCCACTTTACACTACGGATCAAAGATGACTTTCACCACAATATAAGCATGAGGATGATGACAATGATATAAAGAATGAATCAAGTGATATTAAGGATAAATATTAGAGATTTATAATTTAATTAATCCAGAGTTTAAGAATGTCCAAATTATCAACATGATCACCAATTGTAGATTAAAATTCAAGAATGATATTTAGTATTCATATTTCAAAGATAATTTGGACAAAGAAAAAAGAAACTAAATTTTGCTGTGAATAGTACCCCGGATGAATAGTACTTTGGCATGAATAGTACCATAGATGAATAGTACCCCGAAATGAAAAGATTAAAATTTAATAAGAAAGTTTAGACCAATATTCCAGTGAAACGATATTAGATAAAGCGCAAACCTCAAGAAATTTCTAACCATTTCAGGAATTATAGAAGCAATACTTACCATAGTAAGTTTAAATTTAGGAATATGAAATGAAATAGCATCACTTACATAATATGAAATATGAAAGAAAATAATGTCCCTTACGAGTATTGAAAGAAAATAACATCATTTACCTTAATAGGAGACTAGCTCTGACTGATATAATGGAGAAATCTTGCATTATTAACTATATTCAAAGTATCCTTATACTCAAAAGAAATGCGCACAATATTATAGAATAAGAATTTCTGATATTGTGATGGTGTATTTTTCATCTTTTGAAGATGTATCCTTTTATAGGCGAAGTTTAGTAGACATGCGTCCGTTATTTACAGAATTTTTATCACGGGTTTGCAACTCATTAATATACAATTTTAAAATTTAAACCAATAAGGGATTACCTTTTAAAACAATTCGCACGTTGTCAAAATAAAAATGTTTCCATAAAAAGTTTTTGACCAATCAGAGACTACCCCCTGGTAACTACTAATATTAAAAGAAAAGAAAGGGTTGACCAATCAGAGGCTACCCCTTTGTGAAGGGAATACCAATATTAAAAGGAAAAAATATTTAGCCAATCAAAAACTACCCCTTTGTGAAAGGATGTAAGACCCCGGATTTTATGAAATAAAAGTATTCAATTTTTCTTATAATTATTATTCAGTAAATGGTTAAATTGATAAAAGTTTAAAGTTAAGGGTGATATATGTAAAATTTTCAAAATATGCAAGTGGTTATAAAATACTCATTTCGCTTGGGAATATTCGTTTGGTCGGGAATATTCTTGTTGTTTGAGAATATTCATAATGACGACCACGACCATTCATGAGCCCCATAATGTAATAATCGCTTGATGAAGAAAAACGACAAGTTTGAGTTTTTATAAATAACTGCCGTAGTAGTTATCAAGTACACTCGTTGAATACCCTATTGGTTAAAATATACGATGTATATGCGTGGTTGCATTAAAGATGCTTACCAGATTAAGCAAAGATTTTGAATTATTGATTCTTACGTAAAGAAGCACTTACTCAATAATTGTTACAGAATTATTGTTCAATATTCTATTTTATTGATTCAATAATTGTCATATTGATATTTTATATTATTGTTGTTTCAATAATTATCATCGCATGATATTTTCCATTATCGATCAATAATTCATATTATTTAAATAATATTATTAGATAGCATTATTGGCAATGTCTAGAAAGTTCTATCAAGGAGAGGTTTGGTCACCTAATTGTGCGCCAGTAAGGAGAAATCCTTATCGGAAAGCCCCTCTTTCCTGGGAACTGTCTGGTTGTCATAATTGTGATTCTGTAATATTATTTGTGAATAATTAATTATTGATTTATATGATAAGGAAATATTTATTTGATGCGGATATAAATGATGGATTTATTTATTTTATGTGGTTATAATTGAAGAAATTAATGTTGAGGTGTTTATCAGTATTTTTGTCCGAATGGAAGTATTAAAAATCAAATCAGTGTTCTTGCGATATAATGTGTGAGTTATAATTTTTAATCCGACCGTTGGATCGTTGTGATTTTTGGATATGTTATACATATATAAGTTGAGTATATGTCTACAAATTTTACACCATTAAAAATGAACGTATGATTTGTTATGAATTTTAAGAGGTGTCTGGTTCAGAAATTGTTGAAGTTTCTGAATTTATCATTTTGGTGGAAAATTCTAGAATTGGTGGGCCCCACTTTTGGTTGGTGAAAAAATGTGCTGAAATTCTAATTCAAATGTGGTGGGTGGAAATAGTAGCAGCTAAAGCGATCAGGTAGCAGGTCAAGTTTGCTTTGGTGTGCTAACATTTTTCTATAAATAGAGTGCTGAGTTAGAATTGAAATTCACACCAGAAACATAAGCTTTCTCTCTCTATATTATCAAGCGTATTTTGTGAGTATTTAGATACTTTAAGAGTTGCTATTCAAAGGTCAAGGCTCCTTGACTTTTTACATTTTGGAAATCTTCGCTTTTTTGAGGTAAAGGATTTGAAGGGTTATTATGTTTCTTCGGTTTCAGATTTTTTCCACCTTCAAAAATTTCTCGAAAAATTTGAAATGATATTTTGATGAGTTTTCTCGATTGTGTCCAAAAATGGCAATTTTGGATGTATAGATTAGGAGTTATGGATTTTATGAGAAAAGACTATTTTAAAAGTAAATCCTTATAACTCCTTGTGGTTAAATCCAAATTGGTAAAATTTTTATTGGGAGTACATTTATATAACATCAAGATATATTCAGTAAATTTCGAATTTTTGGACAAAATTACAATTTATGATAAATGTCTAAATATTCGCGAGTTTTGCCATGTGAAAATAGTAAATGAATTTTAAAAATTCCAAAAAAATATATGTCAATATGGGACTATATTCTGCTAAATCCCAGAAAAGAAATATTTTTAGAACTGGTTTGGTATTTTTCATAAAAATGGACTAGTTATGAGTAAATGAATTAAATATGTTATGTTAAGTAACAAAATTGGAAAATAGGATTTTATGGCTTGGGAATCCTATATATGGTATATGCAGATTTTTGATGAGGTTGTTGGTTATTGGTGATAAAATCTTATGAGTTTGGCATTTTGGGATGTTTAAATGCATTAATTAATATAGTGTAAACAATTAAAATAAATTATTTATAAGTTTAAGAAATGATTAAAATATTATGGTATTATTAATAATATTAGATTATGAGATTATTAAGTGATTTATAACATTTAGATTAAGGTGTTATGAAATCATTGATTCATAAATATTACTCTTGGAATTAAATGCAGTTATTGATCGTATTGTTTTTATTATCATATATAACATTTTTATAATCCCGGTGATGAAATTTCTCTTTGACTTAAGTGTAAAAATGGGTAGATTATTGGTATGATCATGACTATGTGTTCTCTTTGGCCAGTAGTGCAAAGTTGAATCGTTGACTGGTATGATCATGACCATTGAATTTATAATTGAATATTTTTAACTTAAGTGCAAAAGTGAATTTATCAACATTGTGACGCCCCCAAAATAGGTATACATCACCTATTCTGAGTTGTCAATACATGGTACAGAAACAACTACAACTTTATTATTACAATAGTAAACCGTGAGTTTGAATACAAATATTATCTTCTGATAATATCTATACTCAAATAAATCCTCATCACATTTATTGATACATTATTTTACAAAATGGCGCGAGGACTACTAAACAATCCTTTCTAAAACCTTCATTCCATACCCCAGACTCGTACTCGCTATATTCTCGCCTCCCGAGAAAAATGGAACAAAAAGAAAAAGGGTGAGCTCAACTAGCTCAAGAAAGAATATATATGACTAAGATAATATACAACAAATTATCGTTAGTCTTTAACAGGAAAAATCTAATAGAATACAATAGACAACAAATTTTAAATCAATATTCGCAATGGAAATAATAATTCATTAGAAGAGTTAAGTAGAGAATGCAAACTACTATCTTCTATGTATGAATTTAAAAGTTCATCGCTCATCTTTTATCCTCGTAACATCAATCAATATACATCTCGAATCAAATATTCATCTTTGCACTACAGTGCCAAAGATATTCATCACCGGGTCATGTTCATTTAAACACCGCTCATCTTTGCACTACGGGCCAAAGATATTCTTCAGAATCATTCATCTTTCTTGCACTACAGTGCCAAAGATATTCTTAAGAAATCATTCATCTTTTGCACTACGTGCCAAAGATATTCCATAATATCATCATTTAAGACCGAGGATGATGAAAAATATTTTTTTAAAGAAACGAATCCAAAGAAACAAAATGACAAGGATTAAGGATTCGTACTTGGTTTTATCCACGCCCAAAAAATACCTCAAAAATAATCATAGTGGTGTAAAATTCAAGAATGATCAAAACATGGATACAATCGAGTTAGTATCCGTAATAGATGTTTTGGACGAAAAAGAAGAAATTTTATTTTTCTATGAATAATACCAGTATACGTGAATAGTGCTGTCAGATATCGTGAATAAAGTCTCCGATACGTGAATAATAACTCCGACACTAAAAGATAGAAATTCCACAAAAACATCTTCACGCTTACTTAATAGTACTCGTGAATAAGAACTCATTAATAAGAACTCGTGAATAGTAACTCATGAATAAGTAACCCATGAATAGTAACCCGACATGAAAAAGTTCCAAATTTGATAAAAACTTCAGATCAACATTTCAAAGATAATGATATTGAAGAAATAATATCATTACAAAAAAAAATAATATCCCTTACCTCGAAAAAGATCAAGATTTCTAAATTTGAAACACCTGATATAAAGCATGACTTGGACTTGCACCGTATAGCAATACTCAAAGTATACTCAAAATACTCACAAGAATACGCTCGATAATATAGAGAGAAAACTTCAGCTTAAATTGTGATTTTCAATTCTAACCTAAGCACCCTATTTATAGGAAAATGCTTAGAACACCAAAGCGTAAAATTGAATAAAATATATTATTATTAATAAATTTCCTCGCCTCTTTGGAAATCAGATCCCAACATTTCCCATGCCCAACCTTCTAGAAAGAAATGATAAAAAACGTTTTCATAAAATAAATAATTAAAACTTACAAAAAATCAATTATTTTGAGCTTCGAACTTCAATAATTCATAATAAATAGCCCTTTCATCAGAAAATTCGAATCTCGCGCTTTTTATAGGAAATTCAATTCTCTACAACTTTGCGTAAGAAAGTTTTTCCAAATTCCAAACAAAATTGATCAAATCCACAAACCAAGCGATTTTACAAAGTATAATCAAATTTCACCAATAAATGGGGTCCACCGACATGTTTAACATGTTTTAAACATTTATTGCAACAAAAATACTCTTCCTCCTCGTATACTCATATATCCCACATTCGTTGTAAAATATCACCGTTAATATATTATTAAAATAATATATTTAAATGAATTATTTTATCGTAAAAAGATAAAATATTAATTTTCAACAATTGTCATTTTAAAATTTTTCTCCATCTATATCCACATAAAATCAATATTTTCTCATCATATAAATCAATAATTAATTATTCACAAATAATATTACGAATCACAATATTGACAACCGGCGCCTCTCAAAGAGGGGCTTTCCAATAAGAATTTCTTCTTCTTGGCGCCGCAATTAGGTGACCAAACCTCTCCTTAGATGTAACTTTCTAGACATTGCCAATAATGTTATCTAATAATATTATTCGAGATAATATGAATTATTGCTTCGATAATGAAAAATACCGTAGTAATGACAATTATCAAACAACAAAGAATATAAAATATCAACGCAAAGAATTATTAACTCAATAAAATACCGAATAATAAATTCATCGTAACCATTATTGAGTAGTGCCTTCACGTAAGAATCAATAATTGGTGCAATACCGGTGCTACTTGCTCAACAACGCGTATTAGTGTGTTTTAACCACCGGTATTCCAACAAAGATAATCTGTGAATAACTACGCCAATTATTTAAAAACAACTTATATTTGTCGCTTTCTTCATCCAATCGCTTTCCGTTATGGGCCCCACACGGTCATACCAGTAATTATTCCCCCCGACAAAGACGAATATTCCACGACCAAACGAATATTCCCGACAATAATGAATATTTTATAACCACTTGCTTATTTTGAAATATTTATGTATTTAACCCTTAACTTTCCATATTAATCAAATCAACCCTTACTATTTCAAAATAATAAATAAAGGAAATTCCTTTTTATTTAAAAATTTCGGGTCTTACAACCTCCCTCCTTATGAAATTTCGTCCTCGAAATCGACGTGACGCACTGGTGTTTTCAAAAGGTGAGGATACCTCGCTTTCATTTCCGCTTCCAATTCCCGTGTCATTTCATCTATAGCATGATTCCTCCACAAAACTTTAACTTGTGGTATGACCTTTCATGCAGTAGGACATGCTCCTTCCTATCCAAGATCTTGACAGTACCTCCTCATACGTTAAGTCTTCTACTATCTCGTCCTGGTTCTAACTCAATAACGTAGTTCGGGTCTTTCACATATTTACTGAAGTACGAGATATGTGAAACACATTATGAACACGAGACATACTCGGAGGTAACGCAAGTCTATAGGCTATATTTCCTACTCGGTCAAGAATTTGAAATGGACCAATAAATCGTGGATTGAGCTTTCCTCTCTTCCCAATCTCTGTAACTCCCTTCCATGGAGCAACTCGCAACAATACATGATTCCCTACATTAAATTCCACGTCCTTTCGATGAAGATCCGCATAACTCTTTTGTCGATCTTGTGCCGCTTTGTATACGCTTGTCGAATCATTTGGATCTTTTCGGTAGTCATATACGTCTTAACTCGGGTCCCAACAATGTTGCTTCACCCACCTCATCCCAACATATCGAGAACGACATTTTCGTCCATATAATGCTTCAATGGAGCCACACCTATACTTGCTGATAACTCGTTGTTGTAGGAGAATTCCACCAATGGTAAATACTTATCCCAACCGCCCTTGAAATCTAGGACACGAGTCTTAATAAATCTTCAAGAGTTTGAATAGTCCTCTCTCTGATTGTCCGTCCGCTTTGGGGATGGTATGTCAAACTAAATCGCAATTCCGCGCCCATAGCTTTTTGCAAAGCTAACCCAAAATCTTGAAGTGAATCTTGGGTCACGATCCAAACTATGGATACAGGCATGCCATGCAACCTCACAATCTCATTCACGTACATACTAGCAAGACGTTCAAGGAATAAGTCTCCGTGATCGCAAGAAATGAGCGGACTTGGTTAATCTATCAACAATAACCCAAATAGCATTGATGCCTTGAGAAACCGTAGGGAAGACCCGTAATGAAATCCATAGTAATGTGTTCCCACTTCCATTCCTAATCTCAAGTGGTTGCAATGGACCCTTAGGTACAAGATGCTCCGCCTTTACACGCCGACAAGTTAAACACATCGAGATAAACTTTGCAATCTCTCTCTTCATATTGTTCCACCAAAATGTATGTCAAGATCACGATACATTTTAGTACTTCCGTGATGGATTGCAAATGGCGTGATTGTGTGCCTCCATCATAATCTTGTACTTCAAATCGTAGTCGTTAGAACACAAAGTCTAGAGTGGACTCAAGTATTCCTTCTTCATCAATTCTCATTTCCTAATAGCTCCTTCTTGTACTTTCTTCTTCATACGCATCGCCTCCGATTGCCTGGCTTGAAAGCAACCTTAACTTTTCTATTAAAGTTGGCTCTATCGTATACTTGACATCATCGCACTCGTTCAAGATATGATCTTCTACTCAATGCGTCGCCTACCACGCTCGCTTTTACCAGATGGTATTGAATAGTGTGGTCGTAGTCTTCAATAGCTCGAGCCAACGTCATTGCCGCATGTTGAGTTCTTTTTGAGTGAAGAAATATTTAAGGCTTTTATGGTCCGAATATATCTCCACTTTCTCCCCATATAGATAGTGCCTCCATATCTTTAAGCTAAAACGATCACGCTAACTCTAGATCATGAGTAGGATAATTCCTCTCATACTCTTTAAGTTGTCGCGAGGCATAGGCTATGACTTTCCCACGCCGCATGAGAACACATCCTAACCCTTTGCCTCAAGCATCGTCAGAGATAACAAATCCATCCCAACCGGATGGTATTGTTAAACAAAATAAATAAGTCTCCTCTTAAGCTCTTGAAACTTTTCTCGCATTCTTCGCTCCAAACGAATTTTGTATCCTTCCGAAGTTAATTTGAGTTAATGGAGTAGCGATTCGAGAAAACCCTTCCACGAATCTCCGATAATAACCAAATTAAGCCCAAAAGCTACGTATTTCATCCACCGACTTTTCGCTGTGCTCCCAACTTTGATTGCTTCAATCTTGGCACGATCAACAGATACTCCATGTTTCGACACCACGCGTGCTCCAAGGAATGCTACTTCCTCAAGCCGTAACTCGCATTTCTTCAATTTGGCATATAGTTGGTTTTCACGAAGCCTTTGAGTACCAACTTCAAATGGTGCTCATGATCTTCATGGCTTTTGGAATATATGAGGATGTCATCAATAAAGACAACAACGAATTGATCCAAATATTCCTTGAATACTCGGTTCATCATATCCATGAAAGTCGCAGGAGCATTAGTTAGTCCGAAAGACATAACTAAGAATTCATAATGCCCATACCGAAGTTCTCAAGGCGCCTTTGAATATCCTCGCCTAATCTTCAAATTGATGATATCCGAATCGAAGATCGATTTTTGAAAAGAATTGTGCTTCTCAGCAATCGGTCAAACAAGTCATCAATACGAGGTAGAGGATACCTATTCTTGATAGTGACATGGTTCAATTCCGATAGTCAATACAAAAGTCGCATACTCCCGCTTTTCTTTCTTTACAAATAAAACAGAGCACCCCAAGGAGATGTACTAGGGCGAATGAAACCGATGTCCAACAATTCCTCGTAGTTGGACCTTTAACTCCTGAAGTTCAATAGAGCCATTCGATATGGGGTTTTAGAAATGGGCTTTGTACTGTGTTCAAGATCAATAAAGAATTCAACTTCACGCTCGGGGGTAGACCGGAAGTTCTTCTGAAATACGTCGGAAAGTTAATAAAAGCAGAATATTATTCAAATTTGACGTGTCTTTATTCAAATCCATAACATGGGCTAAGAAAGCTTGACATACGCTTTTTAATAAACGAATAGCTTTATGATTAGATATGACAAAGATTGATTTTAATGGTTTAGTTGCTTGAATTGCATAACAGTTGGTTAGGAATATGAAAACTAACAACCTTACGAAAACAATCAATTTTGGCATGATGAGTAGTTAACCAATCAATCCCTAAAATCACATCAAAAGCAAGTATCTTTAAAGAGATAAGGTCAATGGTAAGGTAATGGTGCCAACTTGAATCAAACAAGATTTATAAACAAAGGATGTGATGAAAGTTTCTCCTAACGAGTTTTCCACAGATAGGTCAAAGTCTAATTTCTCCTGAGTCAAGTTTAAACGCTTGAGCACATGCAGAGAGATAAATGAATGGGTAGCACCGTAGATCAAGTAAGGTATAAACTTCGCTAGAATTTATAAATAGCTTACCCGTGATCACCTCGCTTGGGTTCCTCGCATTATGACCAAATACAACAAACGCTTCTTCCTAATCGCTGACTTCGACTTTTCTCGGGATGTTTTTTGAGTCACCGTCCCACTGAACTAGGTTTCGCCATCGTATAATCTCGAAGCGATATGTCCTTCCTTTCCAAAATTATAGCATACCTTGAACTGTTGTGGGCGCTTGACCGATATGTCCCTCTTTTCCGCATTTGTAGCATATGACCGGTGGTCGTTCTCCTCCCTTAGAACCGATTCTTCACGCAGACTGCTCATCTTCACATGGTCGTTGTTAAATCTCCTCTTTTAAAATCTCCTCCGACTCGCTTCTTCTATTTTCATGGCCATGATTACCACCAGAGTGGTTACCCATTTCATCCCGTCTCTGCTTTTTCTCCGCCGGTTATCATTATTCTCGCTGACTGCTATCTCTCGCAGTGCGATCCTCGTTGTGTCCCTCAATTGACCGTACTCGTTATCTCGCTTAATAATTGAGCCCCATTTACAACATCCGAATAAAGAGAAAATTTATGAGAAATGAGATATCGACGTATGCCGGGTTTCAAACCTCTAAGAAACATCCGCACATATCGCCCTCATTCTCCACCAAATGAGGTGCAAACTCGATAACTCGCAAACTTTGCCTCGCATCGAGACACCGCCATGTTGTTTTGTTCTAATCGATGAACTCCACTTCCTTCATACGACGAACACTTTCGTGAAAGTATTTGTCATTAAATAGCTTCAAACGCCTCCCAAGACATGCCGAAAGTACCGGATGGGTACGCTTCACGCATTTCCACCAATGAGTCCGCCTCGCCACTAACATAAAGGTGGCGAATGGAACCTTCTGTTCCTCCGCATCCCAAGACATCGAATATCTTGGTAATTTGTTGACCCATGTTTCCGCCATGATCGGATCTCGCTTTCCCTTAAATTCGTGTGGTCCCAACTCTTTGAATCGCTTGTCGTGACAACCCGTGAATTGCTATCATTTCCTCCTCAGATTTGAACACGAGTCTCCTCGTTTGATTTTGCATGAACTGCAAAAAGCTTCTAAACATCCCCTCGCTCATCATCTCGCTTTCGGTGGTGTTGTTCACAGGAGGAACATTGCCACTGTTGCACGCTCTCCTCGTTGGTGAGTACAGCATCTCCACTTGCCTCATTTCCATTGTTAATATTCTCACGACATTCTCAAATCTGTCATAAAACAAGGGTTAATTAAGGAAATCGATATATCACATAATATCCCTATATACCGACCAACTAACAAATAAGCTTAGGTAGGACACACTAGCGAAGGATTTACTCTCTCTCCCTCCTAGTTATATTCCTCGATCTCCACCGGAGATCATATCCCTAAGCTCGATACTAAATTTGTGACGCCCCCAAAATAGGTATACATCACCTATTCGAGAAATCACAATACATGGTACGTAAATAACTACAACTTTATTATTACAATAGTAAACTGTGAGTTTGAATACAAATATTATCTTCTGATAATATCTATACTCAAATAAATCCTCATCACATTTATCGATACATTATTTTACAAAAATGGTGAGGACTACTAAACAATCCTTTCTAAAACCTTCATTCCATACCCCGACTCGCACTCGCTATATTCTCGCCTCCCGAGAAAAATAGAACAAAAGGAAAAGGGTGAGCTCAACTAGCTCAAGAAAGAATATTATGACTAAGATAATATACAACAAATTATCGTTAGTCTTCAACAGGAAAATCTAATAGAATACAATAGACAACAAATTTTAAATCAATATTCGCAATGAAATAATAATTCATTAGAAGAGTTAAGTAGAGAATGCAAACTACTATCTTCTATGTATGAATTTAAAAGTTCATCGCTCATCTTTTATCCCCGTAACATCAATCAATATACATCCGAATCAAATATTCATCTTTGCTACTACTACAGCCAAAGATATTCATCACCGGGTCATGTTCATTTAAACACCGCTCATCTTTGCACTACGGGCCAAAGATATTCTTCAGAATCATTCATCTTTGCACTACAAAGCCAAAGATATTCTTAAGAAATCATTCATCTTTGCACTACAAAGCCAAAGATATTCCATAATATCATCATTTAAGACCGAGATGATGATGAAAATATTTTTTTAAAGAAACAAATCCAAAGGAAACAAAAATGACAAGGATTAAGGATTAAGGATTCGTACTTGGTTTTATCCACGCCCAAAAATACCTCAAAATAATCATAGTGGTGTAAAATTCAAGAATGATCAAAACATGGATACAATCGAGTTAGTATCCGCATATATGTTTTAGACGAAAAGAAGAAATTTTATTTTTCTATTGAATAAGACAGTATATCGTGAATAGTGTCAGATACGTGAATAGTCTTCGTATATCGTGAATAAGAACTCAAGACACTAAAAGATAGAAATTCCACAAAAACATCTTCACGCTTCATGAATAAGACTTCATGAATAATAAGAATCTTCTGAATAAGAATCGTGAATAGTAACTCATGAATAAGAACCCATGAATAGTAACCCCGACATGAAAAAAGTTCCAAATTTGATAAAAACTTCAGATCAACATTTCAAAGATAATGATATTGAAGAAATAATATCATTACAAAAAAAAATAATATCCCTTACCTCGAAAGATCAAGATTTCTAAATTAAACACCTGATATAAAGCTATGACTTGGACTTGCACCGTATAGCAATACTCAAAGTATACTCAAAATACTCACAAGAATACGCTCGATAATATAGAGAGAAAAACTTCAGCTTTACAGTGTGATTTTCAATTCTAACCCAAGACCCTATTTATAGGAAAATGCTAGAACAAATCAAGCGTAAAATTTAATAAAATATATTATTATTAATAAATTTCCTCGCCTCTTTGGAAATCAGATCCCAATATTTCCCACATGCCAACCTTCTAGAAAGAAATGATAAAAAACGTTTTTCATAAAATAAATAATTAAAACTTACAAAAATCAATTATTTCGGAGCTTCAGAACTTCAATAATTCATAATAAATAGCCCTTTCATCAGAAAATTCGAATCTCGCGTGTTTTTATAGGAAATTCAATTCTCTACAACTTTGCAGAAGAAAGTTTTTCCAAATTCCAAACAAAATTGACCGAAATCCACAAACGGGCGATTTTACAGGCTATAATCAAATTTCAGTCAATAAATGGGGTCCACCGACATGTTTAACATGTTTTAAACATTTATTGCAACAAAAATACTCTTCCTCCTCGTATACTCATATATCCCACATTCGTTGTAAAAATATCACCGTTAATATATTATTAAAATAATATATTTAAATGAATTATTTTATCAGAAAAAGATAAAATATTAATTTTCAACAATTGTCATTTTAAAAATTTTCTCCATCTATATCCACATAAAATCAATATTTTCCTCATCATATAAATCAATAATTAATTATTCACAAATAATATTACGTAATCACAATATCGACAACCGTGCGGTTCCTCAGAAAGAGAGGGCTTTCCAATAAGAATTTCTTCTTCTCATGCCGCAATTAGGTGACCAAACCTCTCCTTAGATGTAACTTTTCTAGACATTGCCAATAATGTTATCTAATAATATTATTCGATAATATGAATTATTGCTTCGATAATGAAAAATACCGTAAATGACAATTATCAAAACAACAAAGAATATAAAATATCAACGCAAAGAATTATTAACTCAATAAAATATCGAAAAGAATTACATAACCATTATTGAGTAGTGCCTTCACGTAAGAATCAATAATTGGTGCAATAATCGCAGGTATCTACTCGCTCAACAACGCGACATTAGTGTGTTTTAACCAACGGTATTCCAACAAGATAATACTTGAATAAACTACGCTGCTAGATTATTTAAAAACAACTTATATTTGTCGCTTTCTTCATCCAATCGCTTTCGTTATGGGGCTCCACATACGGGTCGCTACCGTCGCATTTAATATTTCCCCGACAAATTTAATATTCCACGACCAAACGAATATTCCCTACGATAATAATGAATATTTTATAACCACTTGCTTATTTTGAAATATTTATGTATTTAACCCTTAACTATCCACATTAATCAAATCAACCCTTACTATTTCAAAATAATAAATAAAGGAAATTCCTTTTATTTAAAAATTTTGGGGTCTTACAAACATGATTATAATTATGGTTTATATAAATTTTGAAATGATTGTATGTTTCTTTGAGATATGAATATCTTTAGCCTGTAGTGCAAAGATCTATTATTGATGAATATCTTTGGCCCGTAGTGCAAAGATGATCTGTTGTTGATTATCTTTGGCCTGTAGTGCAAAGATGAACTGTTGATGAATATCTTTGGCCCGTAGTGCAAAGATGACCTGTTGTTGAATATCTTTGGAATGTAGTGCAAAGATGAATTGTTGATGAATATCTTTGGCCCGTGGGGGCACAGATGAATTTATTAGTATGATTATGAACATGAACTGTGATTTGGTATAACCATGATGTGAGACTCCGAATTTTATGAAATAAAAGTATTCAATTTTTCTATTTTGGTGAATATTTAAATTGATAAAAGTTTAAAGTTAAGAGTGACATTTGAAAATTTTTCAAAGTAAGTGATGATGAAGTTTTATTTTATTAGTATTATTAATGTAATAAAACAGAAAAGCTTTTTATATAAAACAGAATACTTTTATAAAGTTATTCGTTTTATTAGGTTAATAGTAAAATCTTTTTATATAAAACAGAATACTTTTATAAAGTTATATGTTTTATTAGACAATAATTAGAATATATTATATTTTATTATGCATAGTATTTGCATAGTACCTGCATAGTAAAATCTTTTTATATAAAATAGAATACTTTTATAAAGTTATTCGTTTGATTTGATTTTAAATAGAATATATTATATTTTATTGTAAACCAATCTGGACCGTCCGTTTAAAAGTAAATCAATCTGGACCGTTCATGGATTGGTTAATATTCAGTCCATTCTCCTATAAATAGAAGCTCATTATTTCATTATTTCTTACTAATTCACTGAAACTCTAGAGAGAGAAACTATAGAGAGAGTTTTTCTTCTGTAATCTCGAGCGTATTTCTTTAGAGTTTAAGAAAGCTTTGAGCGTAGAAGATAGTGCAAGTTTTCTTCAAGTATATTCCCGCCCTACCGTTCAGAATACTCTTCTTTCAAAGGTAAGGGATATTATTTGTTGTACCCGTAAGGGATATTATTTGTTGTACCTGTAAGGGATATTATTTGTTGTACCTGTAAGTGATATTATTTATTGTACCCGTAAGGGGTATTATTTCTTTCGTATTCAAGAAGAGAACTTCTGTTATTCCATTCTTTATTATTATGTTGGAATAACCTGTTTATGCGAAGTACCGCATACATGGTGATCTTCTTCTGTTATTCCATTCCTTATTATTATGTTGGAATAACCTGTTTATGTGAAGTACCGCATACATGGTGAAATTCTTCTATTATTTCATTCTTTACTATTCTCATTGGAATATCCTCATCTCATGCGCTTTCTGTGGGACCGGTTCCATTATTTATTATTCTGCATTTATTATTCTGTTGGAATATCCTGTCTGTGCGTTTTACGCCGGACCTGGTTCCATTATTTATTATTTCGCATTTATTATTTTGTCAGAATATCCTGTCTGTGTGTTTTACGCCGGACCTGGTTCCATTATTTATTACTCCGCATTTATTATTCTGTTGGAATATCCTGTCTGTGCGTTTACGCCGGACCTGGTTCCATTATTTATTATTATGTTGGGAATAACCTGTCTTTGCGGTCTCTATCGCATGCATGGTGAATCCTTCTGTTATTCCATTCTTTATTATTCTGTTGGAATAACCTGTCTATGTGGATTACCACATGCATTGTGAATGATCTTTTATATTCATTCCTTATTAAATTGTGGAAATGATCTGGTTATGTTGATTATGATGAGACTCATAATAAAAGCATTGGAGTGATGAAAATCATGGGTATATGAAGTATTAGTAAGTGTTATGATGAGTTATGTTGGTTATTATGTGAAAACATGAAAGTTTCTTAGAAATCACAAAGGGTTGAAAATCAGATTTTGGTGAAAATGGAACATGAAATTCAATTGACCATATCTCCTATTATTTTTGAATTTTTGAGTGTGGTCAAATTCTAGAGTTAGATTTATGAGTTTTGTAGCATCTCCAAGTGGAATCACTAGAAAATGTGTTGTAGATTTTTGTGTGGACTGATTTTAGCAAAGGAGTCAAAAACGGGAAATTACCAAAATGCTACTGTCTAGATTTTTAGAAGGGCTGTTTTGGCCACTTAATTTATGAGAAAAATTTCGGCCTTTTGGGACATGAAAGTATATAGTATAAGGTACCTCCTGTCCAAAAATGAGCTCATTCCGAATTAAAATAAGCAAGTTATGACCATTTCAATATTTAGGTTTTTTCGACGAAAAATGTTATAACCGGAGTTCTATAACTCCGATGACCATGAAATTTAAACTGGAAGCTCAGGTTAACATGTGTAAGATCCTGCCAAGATTTGGGGAATTTCTGGAGCTAAACTTGAGGTAGCTAATTTCTTAAGGAATTAATTAGAAATTGATTTTTGAAAAATAGTAAAAGAATTTTAAAAATTCCGAGAAAAATATATGTTCATTATGGGACTATATTCTGCTAAATCCCAGAAAAGAAATATTTATGGGACTGATTTGGTATTTTTCATAAAAATGATTTAGTTACGAACATATGAGTTAAATATGTTATGTGAAGTTAAGAAGTTGGAAAATAGGATTTTATGGCTTGAAAATCCTATATAAGGTATATGTAGATTTTTGATGAGGAATTTAATCATTGGTAATGAAATCTTATGAGTATGACATTTTTGAATGATTAAATGCATTATTTTGTAAAGTGAAAATAATTGAAATAAATTGTTTATAAGTTTAAGAAGTAATTAAAATATTATTATAATATTAATAATATTTGATTATGAGTTTATTAAGTGATTGATAATATTTGGATAAATTTAAAGTCTTTAATATTTATCCTTATTTTCGTTTGATTAATATTTATATCATTGTCATCATTCTCATGTATATATTATGTTGAAAGTCATCTGTGGCCTGTAGTGCATAGATGGACTTGGTATGATTATGACCAGGGATTATTCGGTATAATCATGACCGTAATGTTACAAATGATGTGGAAAAAGTCCTCATTGGCTGTAATGCATTGATGGACAGTTTTTGGTATGATTATGGCTATGGATTCTCTTCGGCCAAGGGTGCAAAGATGAATTATTTTATGGCATGATCAAGACCGTTGATGAAAACACGATTATCTTTGGCCCGTAGTGCATGGATAATTCGTGGTCGTGATACTAAAAGAATATCCTTGGCCTATAGTGCAGGGATGAATTGATGATGTGGTTTAATTATTGAGCTGAGTCTAAACAATGAAATATTAATTCATGGATGTGATAATAATGAATATCCTTGACCGTAGTGCATGGATAATTCATGGATGTGATATTAACGAATATCCTTGGCCGCAGTGCAGGGATGATTCGATGATGTGGATTATTTATTAAGCTGAGTCTCAGCGATAAAATATTGATAATAAACTTTTAAATTCATAGAAGATAATAGATATCATATTTTGCTTGACGCTTCTAAAATACAGTTGTATGTCTTTGGCCTGTAGTGCAAAGATGAATTTTTAATGAATATCTTTAGCTGTAGTGCAAAGATGAATTTATTAGTATGATTATGAGCAGGAACTGTTATTTGGTATAACCATGATTTTTGATGTTTCAGGTGAAGATAGGTGATAAAAATTATCTTCGTCCTGGGTGCGAAAAGGAATTCAGAATCACAATTATGATTATGAGTTATTCATATGATTGTGGGCAGGAATTGTTGATTGATGTTACTGAGGATAAAACATTATTGGTGGACTTTTAACATGGAGAAGATAATAGACACGATGGTCTATTTGACTCTTTAATGGATTGCTAGTTCAACTGCAACTATGGTTGAAAAGTTTTATCATCTACCATATGTTTTAAATCTCTGATTTATTATTGACGAAAGCTATTGATAATTTAATTATCTTTAGTCATGATATTATTTACTGGGCTAGTTGTGCTCACCCTTTTGCTTCACAATTCCTTTCAGGTAATAAGAGTGTTGCCGGGTCGAGTGGGGATAATAGGGGAATAGAACGGTGGTCTATAGCTATTAAGGTTCTCCCTAAATAGTATGGAAATAATTTTATTGAGAACTTTAGATAAGTGTGTCGTATTGTATACGTCATTTGATATTTAATTTTGGTGAAGCGAATAGGGTGAGGCGAACCCAACTTTGGAAGGGTGTTTTGTCACTATCATACAAGATGTCTAATGACATACAACCTCGTGTTATCATAAGACAGGGTTGTGCACATCTACTTGCTGAGTATATCTACGAGCACTACCTATATGATTTTGGAGTTTATTTGAAATATAATTTTCACTTGGAGACAATGGAGATAGTTATATGTCAAAAGAAGACTCATCATTGGAAGGAACATGATAGTAATCTTCTCATTTTTCTTTGGGGTCTATTGGGTCAACCAAAGATAATTTTCTGAACATATGATATCTATCATAACTTAGATTCATGGCCTCCTATGTACGAAGGTTTCCTTGAGCACTTCCCAAAGATTTTAATTTTTAAAACAGTTTTTGACTGTACCTTTATGTAACGTACCATTGTATGGTTGTGGTCGAGGCACCATGAGAGTTACATACATTTGTATTAAAACTCACAGTATACATGTCGTCGTATTTTGTACGACAGTTGTATAAATAAAGTTGTAAATGATTTTTATAGTGTATTTTCTGGCGACTCAAGATGGGTGATGTATACCTGTTTTGGGGGCGTCACACATGATCTTTGATGTTTCAAGTAAAGACATGTGATGAAAATTATCTTCGTCCTGGATAAGAAGAGGAATTTAGAATTACAAATATGATTATGAGTTATTCACATGATTGTGGACAGAAATTGTTAACTGATGTTACACGGTTAAAACATCGTTGGTGGACTTTTAACATGGAGGAGATAATAGACTTTATGGTCTATTTGACTCTTCTAATGGATTGATCGTTCCGCTGTAACTATGGTTGAAAAGTTTTATCTTCTACCATATGTTCTAAATCTCTGATTTATTACTGATGAAGGCTATTGATAATTTAATTATCTTTAGTCATGATATTATTTACTAGGCTAGTTGTGCTCACCCTTTTGCTTCACAATTCCTTTCGTGTAATAAGAGTGTTCTTGGTCGAAGCGGGGATAACGAGGGAATAGAAATTGGTGGTCTATAACTTTTGAGGTTCTCCCTAAATAGTATGGAAATAATTTTATTGAGAACTTTAGATAAGTGTGTCGTATTGTATACGTCATTTGATATTTAATTTTGGTGAACCGAATAGGGTGAGGTGAACCCAACTTTGGAAGGGTGTTTTGCCACTATCATACAAGATGTCTAATGACCTACGAGTTATCATAAGATAGGGTTGTGCACATCCACTTGCTGAGTATATCTACGAGCACTACCTATATGATCTTGGAGTTTATTTGAAATATAATTTTCACTTGGAGACAGTGGAGATAGTTATATGTCAAAAGAAGACTCATCATTGGAAGGAACATGATAGTAATCTTCTCGTTTTTCTTTGGGGTCTATTGGGTCAACCAAGGATAATTTTCTGAACATATGATATGTGACGCCCCCAAAAATAGGTATACATCACCCATTCTGAGTTGTCAATACATGGTACAGAAACAACTACAACTTTATTATTACAACAGTAAAACTGTGAGTTTGAATACAAATATTATCTCCTAGACAATATCTATACTCAAATAAATCCTCATCACATTTATTGATACATTATTTTACAAAAATGGTGAGGACTACTAAACAACTCTCTCTAGAACCTTCATTCCATTTTCCCACTGCATTTCGCTATATTCTCTGCATCCCGAGAAGAAAAATGGAACAAAAAGGAAAAGGGTGAGCTCAACTAGCCCAAAAGAATATTATGACTAAGATAATATACAACAAATTATCGTTAGTCTTCAACAGGGAAAAAATATAATGAATACAATAGACAACAAGTTTTAAATCAATATTCGCAGCAGAAATAATAATTCATTAGAAGAGTTAAGTAGAGAATGCAAACTACTATCTTCTATGTATGAATTTAAAAGTTCATCATCTATCTTTTATCCTGTAAACATCAATCAATATATATCGGGATCAAATATTCATCTTTGCACTACAGCCAAAGATATTCATCGATTAGTCATGTTTATCTAAACACTGCTCATCTTTGCACCACTGGGCCAAAGATATTCATCGAAATCATTCATCTTCGCATTCATACAGCCAAAGATATTCAATAATATCATCATTTAAGATCGACGATGATGAAAAATATTTTTAAAGAAACGAATCCAAAGAAAACAAAATGACAAGGATTAAGGATTAAGGATTCGTACTTTGTTTTATCCATGTCCAACAATACCTCAAAAATAATCATAGTGGAGTAAAATTCAAGAATGATCAAAACATGGATACAATCAAAGCCAGTATCCAGAATAGATATTTTGAACGAAAAGGAAAATTTTCATTTTTCGATGAATAGTGTCGTATTCGTGAATAGTACCGTATACGTGAATAGTGTTGTATACGTGAATAGTAACCCCGATACTAAAAGTTTCAAATTTGATTAAAAAGTTCAGATCAATACTTGACATAATGATATTAGAATAAATAATATCATTAAAAAAATAATATCCCTTACCCTCGAAAGATCGAGACTTCTATTTGAAACACCGGATATAAAGCTATGACTTGAACTTGCAATCAGTATAGCAATACTCAAAATATACTCAAAATACTCACAAGAATACGCTCGATAATATAGAGAGAAAAACTTGATTTAAATTGTAATTTTCAATTCTAACCTAAGCACCCTATTTATAGAAAATGCTTTGATGAACCTTAAAAGCGAAAAATTTAATATAATATTAATATATAAATTAAATTTTCCTCGCCAACCTTCCAAGAACTGAATTCAGCTCATTCAACACACATGTGTAACACACCATAATGAAAAAAACGTTTTTGTTATTTAAAATATTTTAAACTTCCAAAAATCAATTATTTCGGATCTTCGGAACTTCAATAATTCACAATAAATAGCCCTTTTGTTAGAAAATTCGAAACTCGCATTTTTTATATAGAAAATTCAATTCTCTACAACTTTACAGAAGAACGTTTTTCCAAATTCCAAATAGAAATTGACCGAAATCCACAAACGGGCGATTTTACAGGCTATAATCAAATTTCAGTCAAGAAATGGGGTCCACCGACACATAAAACATGCTTTAAATATTTTTGGTAACAAAAATACTCCTCCTCCACATATACTTATATATCCCACATTCATCGTACAAATATCATCATTATTATATTATTAAAATATAATAATATATTATTTTATCAAAAAAAAAAATTCAATTTTCAATAATTGTCACATTAAAAATTTTCTCCATCTATATCCACATAAAATCAATATTTTCCTCATCATATGAATCAATAATTAATTATTCACAAATAATATTACTGTAATCACAATATTGACAACCAGTGCGCTTCCTGGGGAAAGAGGGGCTTTCAATAAGAATTTTTCCTTCTTGGGCGCAAGCAATTAGGTGACCAAACCTCTCCTTGAGCGAGAACTTTCTAGACATTGCCAATAATGTTATCTAATAAAATTATTCGGATAATATGAATTATTGCTTCGATAATGAAAAATACTTGTGAAATGACAATTATTGAAACAACATCAATATAAAATATCAAAGCGTGAATTATTAAATCAATAAAATATCGAGCAAGAATTATTGTAACCATTATTGAGTAGTGCCTTTCACGTAAGAATCAATAATTGGTTCAATACCGTAGTATATTCTTGTGTTTTAACCGCCGAGTATTTTTAAAAAGATTATCTGTGATAACAACTACGCCAGTTATTTTTAAACAACTTATATTCATGTCGTTTTCTTCATCCAATCGCTTTCGTTATGGGGCCCACAAAAGATCGCTACGTCGTCATTTAATATTCCCAAACAACAAGAATATTCCACGACCAAACGAATATTCCCAACAACAATGAATATTTTATAACTACTTGCTTATTTTAAAATATTTATGTATTTTACCCATAACTATCCACATTAATCAAATCAACCCTTACTATTTCAAAATAATAAATAGAGAAAATTTAATTTCATTAATAATAAGTTGGGGTCTTACATGATATCTATCATAACTTAGATTCATGGCCTCCTATGTACGAAGGTTTCCTTGAGCACTTCCCAAAGATTTTAATATCTAAAACAGTTTTTGACTGTACCTTTATGTAACGTACCATTGTATGGTTGTGGTCGAGGCACCATGAGAGTTACATACATTTGTATTAAAACTCACAGTATACATGTCGTCGTATTTTGCACGACAGTTGTATAAATAAAGTTGTAAATGATTTTTATAGTGTATTTTCTGGCGACTCAAGATGGGTGATGTATACCTGTTTTGGGGGCGTCACACATGATCTTTGATGTTTCAAGTAAAAACATGTGATGAAAATTATCTTCGTTCTGGATGAGAAGAGGAATTTAGAATTACAAATATGATTATGAGTTATTCACATGATTGTGGACAGAAATTGTTGACTGATGTTACACGGTTAAAACATCGTTGGTGGACTTTTAACATGGAGGAGATAATAGACTTTATGGTCTATTTGACTCTTCTAATGGATTGATCGTTCCGCTGTAACTATGGTTGAAAAGTTTTATCTTCTACCATATGTTTTAAATCTCTGATTTATTACTGATGAAGGCTAGTGATAATTTAATTATCTTTAGTCATGATATTATTTACTGGGCTAGTTGTGCTCACCCTTTTGCTTCACAATTCCTTTCAGGTAATAAGAGTGTTGTCGGGTCGAGCGGGGATAACAGGGGAATAGAACGGTGGTTTATAGCTTTTGAGGTTCTCCCTAAATAGTATGGAAATAATTTTATTGAGAACTGTAGATAAGTGTGTCGTATTGTATACGTCATTTGATATTTAATTTTGGTGAACCGAATAGGGTGAGGTGAACCCAAATTTGGAAGGGTGTTTTGTCACTATCATACAAGATGTCTAATGACCTACGAGTTATCATAAGACAGGGTTGTGCACATCCACTTGCTTAGTATATCTACGAGCACTACCTATATGATCTCGGAGTTTGGTTGAAACATAACGTTCAATTGTAGGAGAAGACTCACCATTGGAAGGAACATGATAGTAATCTTCTCATTTTTTTGGGGTTTATTGGATCAACCAAGGATAATTCTCTGGACATATGATATCTATTATAACTTAGATTCATGGCCTCCTATGTACGAAGGTTTCCTTGAGCACTTCCCAAAGATTTTAATTTCTAAAACAATTATTGACTGTACTTTTATGTAAGGTATCACTGTGAGGTGCTGTCCACGGTTGAAACATGAGTCACAGTTGGTATATATTTGTATCAAAACTCACAGCATATGTGTTGTTGTAGTAATAAAGTTGTAGTTGTTTTCTGTACCATGTATTTGGCGACTCAGAATAGGTTGGATGGATTCGACCTATTTTGGGGGCGTCACAAAGGAACTCCATCTGCCAAAGTTTAAAAAGAAAGGAAGACACACCTCTCGGAAGTTTTGGCAAATGAGGGGCTACTCCTTGTAAAAGAATTTCATATTTTTCAAAATCAAGAAGAACAATACCAATTTATTCATCAATTATTCATATCTTTTCAATTGTGCAATATTTATTAATATTATTATAGACTCACAATATTGACAACCAAATTATTCTCAGGAAAGAGGGGGCTTTCCGATAAGGATTTTTTTTACTGGCACACAATTAGATAATCTAACCCCTTTCCACGACAAAATTAAACTTTCTAAACATTATCAATAATGTTAACTTATAATAATATCATATCAAATAATATGAGTTACTGTGCCGTGACAATTATTGATTTTATAATATATAATATTTTGCAGATGTTACTATAACAATTATTGAATCAATAATATGAGATATTATGCAGCAACTATTGTGACAATTATTGAATAAAATACTGAGCGACTTCTTACGTAAGAATCAATAATCAGAGATATTGTGCAATACTGTGTGCTACTGTGCAACAACGCGTATTACTATACTTTTATTACCGGGTATTTCAACAGTTTAACGGTAAAATTTTTGCCATTATTTTTATAAAAAAGTTATTTCTGTCGCTTTCTATATCCGACAGTTATTCCGTTGTGGGGTCCACCAATAATTGTATCGTCGTAAGAATATTCCCCAACAAAAAGAATATTCCCCGACCAAATGAATATTTTATGACAACTTGCTTACTTTGTAAAATTTGTACATATCACCCATAATTATAACATTTATTAAATTATCATATTACTATTTAGAATACTATTCAGAGAAAATTAAATCTTTATTCATAAAAGTTGGGGTCTTATAATAAAGGTTGTTTTAACTTTGAAACGGATAATAAGTCGGATCTAAGCTATATCTAATCTGAATTTGGGAAAAAGATTCGAACTTTAACAACCCACAAGCAAAATAATTGGTAAAATAAGCTGAATTTGACTTGAAAATTATAAATAGACTCAATGATATCATCAAATGATTAAGATAAGATTTTAATAGTAGGAAATCTTCTTTAACTATCCATAATTCTATAAAAAGGATCTCCAAACCCTAAATATAGAGAGAGGATGCTGGGAGAGCCTCAACACAATGTTAATCGAAAAACAAACCAAATCCAAGCACAAGAACGTATAAAATGAACAAGATCTATACTAGATCTAATAGATCTATATCAAATCTATATAAAAATTGAATCTTTCGCCAAAATAAACGATATATATACTATATCTATATTAAATATACATAAAAATTTGATCTTTCGTCACAAAAAACAGATCTATGCTAGATCTATTAAATCTACATTAAATATACATAAAGATTGAGTCTTTCACCTTTTAAAATGGAGGGACAAGTTTTCCAGTCTTGGATCTATGATATCTCACTCAATTGATGATAGATCTATATACAAATAGCTAGATTTATGTGGAATTTATGGAGTATTTTTTCAAAAAACGTCTCTTTCTCTATCTAGTATTGCTCTTTTTCTCTCTAAAACTCCCCTTCCTTGCAAAAATGAGCGAGCTTGCCCTTATATAGAGCTCGGGGCTTGGCCGCACGTGTACTTGCGGCTGACCGCTGGTCCAACTACGATTGTCCCAAGTGGGGCCCACCTGTCTCGGTTTTTGTGCTTCAATGTTGATTTTCGTGTTGTTCGCTGAAACGTTCATAACTTTCAATCCGGAAGAGTTAGGAAACATTCCATTCTAATTTGGAAAGCTCTTTCCGAGAGCTTCGTAATGACATATGATTCGCTCAATTCTGAGTTCGGAAAGATATGATTGAGAAAAAGGGAGAATATCATCCCTTGGCAAATGTCGACTAGTCTTTCGTCTTGCTTTGCGTAGTCAGTTGTTTGGAGACCTTTGTGGGAGCTTCATATACTTATTCTCAACTTCTACTATGCGATGACATCAAGTTTGACTAATTTTGTATTCAAGAAGATGTAGCAAAAAAGTAGAAAAGTATATTCATAAATACGTCAACTAGCCAATCGTCTTTGCTCGAATAGTTTGTTGCTGCTCGAGAATTGTGGCGATAACTTTATATACTTGTTTCTAACTTGTGATCTTTGTTCGACCATCTTAGTGTTAGAGTAAAATGACACTTTTACCCTCCTACCAAAGGTAAGAAAAAAATACAAAATTTTAAATGTCTACAAAAAACATTCCAATAAAATAATCTAATTTTTTTTTCATTTAACAATAATAAATCATTCTATTTTCACATTCATTTCTACGATCTAAATTTCTCATTACTTCTTAACAACATCTACCATGATATGCAATTATGATATGATATTTTCGTGGCCATCGATTAAGATTGATAACCAGTTGTGTTATACTTATAAGATTGTATTATTTCATATTTCGCACAATCATATATACAAATGTTACAAGACTTTAAAGTTAATAATGATTTATAATTTTATAAAATATAATATTATTTATTAATAAAGAGAAATATCAGGAAACATACAATAATACTGTATTAAAAAAAATAATGTATGTAGCATGTCTTGTGCTAATTTTGCTATCTAATACAAAAATAATACCCCCTCCGTCCCTAATTATTTGACATTTTAGAGGTTGACACAAAAATTAAGATAATAATTGGAAAGCATTAAATATAGTACTCAATTGTTTATATTACCTTTAAATCTTTTGTTGGGACAAGGAGAGTTTTGTTGGGATATGAGGAGAGAAAGAGTTTAAAGTATCAAAAAAATAAGCAGAGTAATGAGGGGTAATTTTAGAAATATTATCATTAATTCTCTTAAATTTGAACAAACGTCAAATAATTAGGGACAAATAAAAAACCCTAAAACGTTAAATATTTAGGGACGGAGGGAGTAGTATACACTAAATAGCATTATAAAAATCCTTATAAATTAATGCAATATGATAGTAAATCACATCTATCTATCTATTAATTATACTAAAATAATGTACATGGCACAATAGCTTGACATACGTCATCTTCAAAATTTAACACATGTTATGTCTAATTAATGTTCCTTAAGACCCTTAATAAAAATGCCCAACTAACATAACAAATGAGGTTGAAACAAACCTAAATTTATTCCCCTAAATTTGGGATCAAGTATTCAAATATGGCATCTAAAATAAAATTTAAATAACAAATAATATCAATCGTAACTTACTATGTTGATTTTATAATCCCCAAAATCTACTATTTTTCTAAACATAATTATTATATCCTAAAATCACTATTTTTCTAATATTATATCATTCTTAATTATACCATATATTATATCATACATGTATGATATAATATTATAATACACGTATGATATATTACTACTATCTAAACTATGCAGATATTTACTAATTAAATTAAATTATAACATAATATTTTACCATTTATAATTATATTACAACATAATATTATACAATTTAAAATATTTAAAACAAAATTAAAATAATAAATAATATTATTCATAACTTACTATGTTGATTTTATAATCCTCTAAATCATTACTTTAAAATCACTACTTTTAATCACTACTAAAACACATTACATGTAAAAACTGCTCTAATATTATCATTACTAATTTAATTATTATCTCCTAAAATCACTATCTTTTAATCTCAAATTAATATTTTAAATTTATAATCTCCCTAAATCACTATAAATCTAAATTATTTTGGTAATATCAACTGCTCGATATTATCATTTCTTACTTAATTATTATATCCTAAAATTACTACTTTGTTATATTATCATTACTTTCCGTTATTTAACCTAATTTTATTTCTATTAATACAACATAATATTATACCATTTATAATTATATTACAACAAGATATTATACAGCTTAAAAATATTTAAAATAAAAATTAAAAGAACAAATAATATCAATCATTACTTACTACTTTTAAAAAACATAATTATTATATCCTAAAATTACTATTTTTCTAATATTATACCATAAATTATATCATACATGTATGGTAAAATATTATAATACACGTATATAATAAAATAACAAAATCACCACCTATCTAAATTGTGCAAATATTATCATTACTAATTAAATTATATTACAACATAATATTATACCATTTATAATTATATTAAAACATAATATTATACAGTTTAAAACATTTAAAATAAATTAAAAAAAACTAATAATATCAATCATAACTTACGTACTATGTTGATTTTATAATTTCCTAAATTACTACATTTTCAATCTAAACGGTTTTTATATTATCGTTACTTAATTAGTATCTCCTAAAATCACTACTTTTTAATCTCACATTAATATTTTAATTTTACAATCCTATAAATCACTACAAATCTAAATTGTTTTGATAATGTTAACTGTTTTAATATTATCATTACTAATTTAATATTTTGAATTTATAATCCCCTAAATCACTACAAATCTAAACTGTGTTTGGTAATGTCATCTGCTCTGATATTATTTTTTTTAATTTAATTATTATCTTTTAAAAGCACTACTTTATGATATTATCATTATTCCTGAATGACACTTCTGTCCCTCCAAATTATCACCCATTTTTAAAGTCGTCTCTAAAGTTCAATTATTGTCAGTTAGGTCCTTAAAATGACATTATGTTGGCATTTTCTATTCATTCAGCCCAATTTAACCTCAACTCGACCTATTTTGACCAATTTTGACCTAACCCGATCCAGTTTGACCTAACCCAAAATTTTAATATTTTAAAATATAAAATTATTTTGAAAATAATAATTATTGGGTTGAGGTCAAATTGGGCTGACGGAACGGTAATGCCAACAAAATGTCATGACAAAAATTGAACTTTAGGGACGACTTTAAAAGTAGGTGGCAACTTGAAGGGACAGAAGTGTCATTCAGCCGAAATTGAGCTATTATCATTATTCTTCGTTAATTAACCTAATTTCTCCATATAAATACATACCAACTATTATGCAACAACTCATGCTACGTACAAACAATTCTAAATACTTTTGAAAGTGCAAATGACTTGTATATCTGGATACCTTCAGATTATGGTGACAATGCATTCAATGGGAGGGGCTATGACTTCATTTTGTGGACTATATCTCACGGTGCTTATATTTATTGTGGCGCCCCCAAAATAGGTATACAACACCCATTCTGAGTAGCCAAATACATGGTACAGGAAGCAAACTACAACTTCAATAATACATTTGTCGTGCAAAATACGACAACATAAACTGTGAGTTTAAAAACAAATATTGTCTTCTAGACAATATCCACACTCAAATAAGTCCTCACTACAATTATTCATACACTATTTTACAGAAAATAGTGAGGACTGCTAAAATATCTTTCTAGAACCATCGATCCTGCTATGTTCTCACCTCCTGAGAAGAAAAATAGAACAAAAAAGAAAAGGGTGAACTCAACTAGCCCAGTAAAGAATGTTATGACTAAGATAATATACAACAAATTATCATTAGTTTTCAACAGGAAAAAAAAATCTGATAGAATATAATAGACAACAAGTTTTAGATCAACAACTGCAGCGGAAACAACAATCCATTAGAAGAGTCACATAGAGAATGAATTCTACTATCTTCTAAGATTTAAAAGTTCATTATCAATATTTTATCCCTGTAACAACAATCAACATATATCTTTAATCAAATATTCATCTTTGCACTACAGGCCAAATATATTCATTTGTATCACCAGTTGGTCATGTTCATCTCAATACTGCTCATCTTTTGCACTACGGGCCAAAGATATTCATCAATTAATCATTCATCTTTTACTACAAAAGCCAAAGATATTCAAGAATATCATCATTTAAGATCGATGATGATGAAAAATATTTTAAAGAAAACGAATCCAATGAGGCGTAAGGATAAATATTAGGGATTCAGATAATAGCTTTTATCCTAGATCAATAATACTTCATAATAGCCGATCGTGAAGCAGAATTCAAAAATAACGATCAAAACATGGATACAATCAAAGATAGTAGCCAAAATAGACATCTTGCACAAAAAGGAAAATTTACATTTTTCGGTGAATAGTGCCGTATACGTGAATAGTAACCTCGACATAAAAAGTTCCAAATTTGATTAAAAGTTCACCAATATTTCGGCATAATGATATTGAAGAAAATAATATCATTTGAGAAGAAAATAACATCCCTTACCTCAAAATAACGGTACTTCTGATCGGAATATCGGATAGAAAGTCGAAGAAAACTTGTACCGAACAGCATCTCTGAAAGTATAAAAATACTCACAAAAATACACTTGATAATCTAGAGAAAAAGAAAACTTATTTCTGGTGTGATTTTCAATTCTAACCTAAGCGTCTATTTATAGGAAAAATGCTAGAACGCCATAGGAGACTAAAATAATAAATTAATATTATTTCTTTTCAAACTTCCTACGCACACCTTCACCAACCAAGCCAGCTAAATCTGAAAAATAATAGCAGCCCACATGCTTGAAAAACCAAAAGTGGGTCCCACCCATAAATTTAATAAAAATCATTTTATTTTCCGAAACTTCAATAATTCATAGAAAATAGATCGTTTATCAAAAAAATACAAATTTTATGTCCATTCTGCCTGAAATCGAATTCTCTACAACTTTGTAGCTTTGAGTTTTTCCAAATTCCAAACAGAAAATATCCAAAATCAACAAATGGGTGATTTTTAATACTTCCCTTCCGACAGAATACTTATAAAACACCTCAGCATTAATTCCTTCATTTATAACCATATAAAATAAATAAATAAATCCATCATCAAATAAATATTTCCTTATCATATAAATCAATAATTAATTATTCACAAATAATATTACAGAATCACACTTATGACAACCAGGCAGTTCCTAGGAAAGAGGGGGCTTTCCAATAAGGATTTCTCCTTACTGGCGCACAATTAAGTGACCAAACCTTTCCTTGACAGAACTTTCTAGACATTACCAATAATGCTATCTAATAATATTATTCAAATAATATGAATTATTGATCTGATAATGGGAAATATTGTGCAATGATAATTATTGAAACAACAATAATATAAATTATCAACGCAACAATTATTGAATCAATAAAATAAAATATTGAACAGTAACTACTGTAACAATTATTGAGTAGTGCCTTCTTACTTACGAATCAATAATTCAACAATACTATGCAATACCGTGTACTACTGTGCAACCACGCGTATTATTGTATTTTAACCACCAGGTATTCCAACGATTATTAATTGGTAATAACTACGCCAAGTTATTTATAAAAACTCATACTTTGTCGCTTTTCTTCATCCGAGCGCTTATTCTCATTATGAGCCCCACGAATGGGTACGTGTCGTCGCATTTAATATTTCCCGACAAAAAGAATATTCCACGACCAAAAGAATATTTCCCGACAAAAATAAATATTTTATAACCACTTGCTTATTTTGTAAAATTTGCACATTTCACCCATAACCAAAGCATTATATCAAATTAACACCTTATTAATTTAGAATAATGAATAGAGAAAATTCAATTTTATTTATAACAAGTTGGGGTCTTACAACCTCCCCTCCTTATAAAATTTCGCCCTCGAAATTGTAAATGCGTACGCACTGTGTTTCAAGCAAAAGTGAGGGTACTTCGCTTTCATTTCTGATTCTAACTCCCAGGTCATTTCTTCAATATCATGGTTCCTCCACAAAACCTTAACTTGTGGTATAACCTTGGTGCGTAGGACATGTTCTTTCCTATCCAAGATTTTAACAGGTACCTCCTCATACGTTAAATCTTCGACTATCTCGTCTGGTTCTAACGCAATAATGTGGTTCGGGTCTTTCACATATTTACGAAGCATAGATATGTGGAAAACATTGTGAACACGAGATATACTTGGAGGTAATGCAAGTCTATAGGTTACATTTCCTATTCGGTCAAGAATCTCAAATGGACCAACAAACCTTGGATTGAGCTTTTCTCTCTTTCCAAATCTTGTAACTCCCTTCCATGGAGCAATACGTAACAGTACATGATCCCCAATATTAAATTCCACGTCCTTTCGATGAAGATCAGCATAACTCTTTTTTCGATCCTGTGAGGTTTGAATACGTTGTCAAATCATTTGGATCTTTTCTATAGTCATGCGTACCAATTCTGGTCCCAACAAAGTTACTTCAACCACCTCGTCCCAGCATACTGGAGAATGATACTTTCGTCCATACAACGCCTCAAATAGAGCCATGCCTATACTTGCTTGATAACTGTTGTTGTAGGAGAATTCTACCAATGGTAAATACTTATCCCAACTCCCTTTGAAGTTTAGGACACAGAGTCTTAATAGATCTTCAAGAGTTTGAATAGTCCTCTCTGATTGTCCGTCCGTTTGAGGATGATATGCCGAACTGAATCGTAAATCCGTGCCCATAGCTTTCTGCAAGCTAACCCAAAATCTTGAATTGAATCTTGGGTCACGATCCGAAACTATGGATACTGGCATTCCATGCAATCTCACAATCTCATTCACGTACATACGAGCAAGACGTTCAAGGGAATAAGTTTCTCGTATCGGTAAGAAATGAGTAGACTTGGTTAATCTATCAACAATAACCCAAATCACATCTATGACTTGAGAAACTTTGGGAAGACCTGTAACGAAATCCATGGTAATGTGTTCCCACTTCCATTTCGGAATCTCAAGCGGTTGCAATGGACCTTTTGGCACTTGATGCTCTGCCTTTACTCGCTGACAAGTTAAACACCTCGAGATAAACTCTGTGATCTCTCTCTTCATATCGTTCCACCAAAATGTATGTCGAATATCATGATACATTTTGGTACTCTTAGGATGGATTGCAAACGGGTTGTTGTGTGCCTCCATCATGATTCTATGCTTCAAGTCTAGAGTTGACTCGAAGTATTCCTTCTTCATCGATTCTTGCTTCTGGAATAACTCCTTCTTGCACTTTCTTCTTCATACGTATTAGCCCCAAGTCCGTAGCTTGAGCAGCTTTAACTTTATCGATTAATGTCGGTTCTACTCATATATTCGCCATCATCACGTGGGTCCCTGGAGTCTTTAACTCTATCTCCATCCTTTGCAAGTCATACAAAATGGTCTTTTGCGTTGACAATATCGCACTCGTACTTGCATATGATCTTCTACTTAATGCGTCAGCTACTACGTTCGCTTTTCCAGGATGATATTGAATAGTGTGATTGTAATCTTTCAACAGCTCAAGCCAACGTCGTTGCCGCATGTTGAGTTCTTTTTGGGTGAAGAAATATTTGAGGCTTTTATGGTCCGTATAAATCTCCACTTTCTCCCCATGCAAGTAGTGTCTCCATATCTTCAATGCGAATACGACTGCTGCCAACTCTAGATCATGAGTAGGATAATTCCTCTCATATTCTTTGAGTTGTCGCGAGGCATAAGCTATGACTTTCTTATGTTGCATGAGAACACATCCTATCCCTTTGCCTGAAGCATCGCTGTAGATGACAAATCCATCCGAACAAGATGGTATTGACAGAACAGGTGCCGAAATGAGTCTCCTCTTGAGCTCTTGGAAACTCTTCTCGCATTCCTCGCTCCATACGAATTTTGTATCTTTCCGAGTCAGCTGAGTTAACGGAGTAGCGATTCAAGAAAATCCTTCCACGAATCTCTGATAATAACCAACTAAGCCCGAGAAAGTCACAGACTTGATCACCGACTTGATTGCTCCCAACTTTGTATTGCTTCATTCTTCGTTGGGTCAACAGATACTCCATGTTTTGACACCATATGCCCAAGGAATGCTACTTCCTCAAGCCAGAACTCGCATTTCTTTAGCTTGGCATAAAGTTTGTTTTCACGAAGCCTTTCAAGTATCAGCTTCAAATGGTGCTCATGATCTTCACGGCTTTTGGAATAGATGAGGATGTCATCAATAAAGACAACAACGAACTGATCCAAATATTCCTTGAATACACGGTTCATCATATCCATGAAAGTAGCAGGAGCATTAGTCAATCCAAAAGACATGACTAAGAATTCATAATGCCCGTCTTAGTTACAAGGCGGTCTTTGGAATATCCTCGCTTTTAATCTTCACCGATGATATCCGAATGAAGATCGATCTTTGAAAAGAATTTTGCTCCTTGCAATCGGGTCGAACGGTCATCAATGCGAGGTAACGGATACCTATTCTTGATGGTGACATGGTTTAATTCTCAGTAGTCAATACAAAATCGCATACTCCCGCCTTTCTTCTTTACTGAATAAAACAGAGCACCCCAAGGAGATGAACTAGGATGAATGAAATCGATGTCTAATAACTCACGAGTTGGACTTTTAACTCCACGAAGTTCAATAGGAGCCATTCGATATGGAGTTTTAGAAATGGTTTTTTTACCCGGTTCAAAATCAATAAAGAATTCAATATCACGTTCTGGGGGTAGACCGGGAAGTTCTTCAGGAAATACATCAGGATATTCTCTAACAACAGAAATACTATCCAAATCTGACATGTCTTTATTCAAATCCATAACATGGGCTAAGAAAGCTTGGAATCCGTTTTTCAATAAACGAATAGCTTTGTGGCTTGATATGACAGTGACTGATTTTAGTGGTTTAGTTGTTTGAATTAAATATGTGCCGTTGGTTAGGAATATGAAAACTAACAACCTTACGAAAACAATCAATTTTGGCATGATGAGTGGTTAACTAATCAATTCCTAAAATCACATCAAAAGCAAGTATCTTTAAAGAGATAAGATCAACAGGTAATGTGATAGTGCCAACTTGGATCAAACAAGATTTATAAACTGTAGATGTAACGAAGGTTTTACCCAACGGAGTTTCAACAGATAAGTTAAAGTCCAATTTCTCTAGAGTCAAGTTTAAACGTTGAGCACAAGCAGGAGAGATAAAAGAATGGGTAGAACCGGTATCTAGTAAGGTATAAACTTCGCAAGAATTCAAGATTAGCTTACCCGTGATCACCTCGTCCGGGTTCCTCATGTTTTGGCCAGTCACAATTTCTCCGAAGAATTGTGCTCCTTGTAACTGGTCAAACAGATCATCAATACGAGGTAGAGGATACCTATTCTTGATGGTGACATGGTTCAATTCCCGATAGTCAATACAAAGTCGCATACTCTCGTCTTTCTTCTTTACAAATAAAATAGGAGCACCCTAAGGAGATGTACTAGGACGAATAAAACTGATGTCTAACAACTCCTGTAGTTGGAACTTTAACTCCTGAAGTTCAATAGGAGCCATTCGATATGGGGTTTTAGAAATGGGCTTTGTACCGTGTTCAAGATCAATAAAGAATTCAACTTCATGTTACGGGGTAGGCGGAAGTTTTTCAGAAATACGTCGGAAATTTACTAACAACAGAATATTATTCAAATCCGACGTGTCTTTATTCAAATCCATAACATGGGCTAAGAAAGCTTGACATCCTGCTTTTCAATAAACGAATAGCTTTATGACTTGATATGACAAAGTGATTGATTTTAATGGTTTAGTTGCTTGAATTAAATACAACAGGTTGGTTAGAATATGAAAACTAACAACCTTACGAAAATAATCAATTTTGGCATGATGAGTAGTTAACCAATCAATCCCTAAAATCACATCAAAAGCAAGTATCTTTAATGAGATAAGGTCAACAGGTAATGTGATGGTGCCAACTTGGATCAAACAAGATTTATAAACAGTGGATGTGATGAAAGTTTCTCCTAACGGAGTCTCCACAGATAAATCAAAGTCTAATTTCTCCGGAGTCAAGTTTAAACGTTGAGCACAGGCAGGAGAGATAAAAGAATGGGTAGAACCGGTATCTAGTAAGGTATAAACTTCGCAAGAATTCAAGATTAGCTTACTCGTGATCACCTCATTCGGGTTCCTCATGTTTTGGCTAGTCACAACAAACGATCTTCCAAGAACCGCTGATTTCAACTTATCCGGGACAGCCCTTGGAGTCACCATCCCCGCTGAACTTGGTTTTGCTATAGTACAATCTTGATGATAAGTGGTATTTTTACCTACTTATTGAATACTAATTCATGCGAATTGTGCCCATCTCAAGTACATTTTATTGTGTTTTAGTTGCATTTCACGTTATTTTGCATTGCATTTACTTAAAACTCCTTTTAGTGAATAAGTGTAGGAATCGGCTTAATTTGGTGGTATTAGAAGGCACGTGGCTAATAGATGCGTGAAGGCGAGGCACAAACAAGGATGTGCAAGGCATGGAGGTACAATGAAGCATGGAGACCAATCATGGAACAAGAGGATCAAGCGTGAAAGAACAAATATGACAAAGAATACATGTAAGTAAAAACTAGAACCCGGAACTCGCAGAGTGCAAACCGCTGGCGAAACGACTGGGGAGTCATGCCACCTTAGTATGCCGCCTGAACAATGATGACCATCGCAAGTCATGGCGCATGAGTAGGACAAGTCTGAGGAGACGATGCCAGCGTGAGAGGCCGTACCGGATGGACGAGCAAACTTTCTGCAAGTCTGCTACCGCATGGCGAGTGATATATCTTAGAGAGAAGCGGCGTGGCAAGGCGACGCCGATGATCTTTGTGATTTTGTTTTATTTTAATTTTAATTAAATGATGGGAAATTGTTTTTAAAAACGATTCTGACCGGTGTCAGACGGACACTTGATAATTTTGAGCGTATTTTCATCATAGTAACTAGGGTTTACACCTTGGGAGAGATTCCATCGGAGAACGAAGCCAAAACATCTTCTTCTCCAATTCTTCTTGGGATTCTCTGTCATTGTGGATTTTCATTATTATCTACTGGATTTCTATGAGGATTTAAGCGTTTATCCTTGGTTTTATTCAAGCGATTGGGTTTGATCGTTCTATCTTTCTTATTTCAATTGTTGCTTATTGATCATGTTTAGCGTTGATCCCATAATGGCTTTTGGTTCGCCATTATGAACTAAACTCCATTATGGGATTCTAATGATTTTAATATGTAGTTTGGTTGCACGCTTAAATGCTAGGGTTGTTTTGCATATCATATGGGATATTTATCATGATTGTTTTACATGTCAGAATGCTTGATCACCATTCGTCTCAGTATTTATATGGAATTGGCAATGAACATGCAAGTATGGATTGTAATCATGATAATATGCGAATATGGGGTCATTGTATATATACTTATGCGTTTTGTGAACCGGATAGACATATCTTTGTTTCACCGTATGAGCTAGAATAAGGGCCTGTGCTTAAAATCAATATAATTGCAATTTCACATAGACATATAGTGATTTTGGTTGTATTGGTGATTACATGGAGTCTAACATCTGTAGATGCCGTGTAAATAGGTTATAGTGCATTGAAAAATGGTTATAACTCTATTTGTGCTCTTGGCTATTTTCCTATGATATGTGAACACTTCTTGCATGATAGTGGCGATTAGATGAAATATTAATTGAAGTTAGGGTCCCATTATTCCCCGATTATATTTATTCTATTTGTATTCTTTTTTTTAGTTGTTATTCATAATTAGTTTAATTCAACACTTTTAGTCATTAGTCTAAGCATATAAATACGGTGAGTTAATTGATGCATGATAGTTTAAATTTAACAACTTTCTCTATGGGATCGATACTCTACTTACTCTGTATTAGTTGTTGACACATGTATGCTTGCATAAGTTAGAGCTCTTTTATCAGAACTGAAAAAGAGGCAACAAGTTTTTGGCACCGTTGCCGAGGAAAGGCGTTAATTTAAATAATCATCATTAGTTTAAAGCTATATTGTATGACCTAGACAAGTCTGATCGTTTCTTATTTCTATTTTTGTTTCGTTTTTAGTTTCAGGTACTTTTAGATTTTTATGCACACGCGGTCATCCAACTCAGAACTAACACCAGTACAGGATAACATAAACGGAAGAGGTTGGAAAGGGAGTGTGCGCAGAAATTTACAAGCACAGTTAGATAGTACAACATCCAGAATGGCTGAGGAACAAAGACTTGAGCAAAGGGAAGAGCATCGGGCTCTACGAGATTATTGCATGCCAAATATAAATGGACTACAGTTGAGCATAGTCAGACCGGCGATAGCAACCAATACCTTTGAAATTAAACCAGGCACTATTCAAATAGTGCAGAACTCGGTTCAGTTTGGGGATGCTGCTATAGATGATCCGAATGAGCACCTATTGAGTTTTATTGAAATATGTGATACATTCAGGTACAATGGTGTGACGGAGGATGCCATTAGACTATGGTTATTTCCATTTTCATTGAGAGATAAGGCTAGGAGTTGGCTACATTCTTTGCCGTCAGGGTCAATAACCACATGGGAGGACTTAGCACAGAAATTCTTAGCCAAGTTCTTTCCAATGGCAAAGACTACAAAGATGAGGACGGCTATCTCTCAGTTTGAGCAATAACAGGGTGAGTCCTTATATAAAGCATGAGAGCGATACAAAGAGATGCTCCGAAAATGTCCTCATCATGGTATGCCAGATTGGATGGTGATCAACTCATTTTATAATGGTTTGGGATGGCAGTCGAAACCGATTGTGGATGCAGCCGCAGGAGGGGCATTATGGGCAAAGATCTATGATAAGGCCTATACACTTATCGAGACTATGGCTACAAATGACTATCAGAATCCTACAGCTCGAATGCCACAGCCTAAGGTTGCAGGTGTGTTGGAGGTAGATGCGATTACACGGTTATTTACATTTGGATGGCGGTATGGCTAAGAAAATTGATACTTTGGCAGAGAGCAAAGTGAAAACAGTTGCCTTCGTTTATGAGATTTGTGTGGGGTCACACTCCACGGATCAATGTCTTATCACCTCGAGTCGATCAAGATGTGAGCAACTGAGAAAAAGACCGGTCAATTCTAGAACACATACCACCCCAACAACCGCAAGCATCCGAACTTTAGTTGGTCTAATAACCAAGGATACCAGCAAAATCAGTTTCAGCCGAACCATCAGTTTCAACCTCATTCATCTCAGCCACAGTTTACACCAAAACCACCGTTTCCACCGGGATTTTCTCAACAACAACAACACCACACTTCAGCTGCTCCACAGCCAGAAAAGAAATCAGAGATGGAGGAGATGATGTTGAAATACATGGCAAACACTGAAGTCATGATTAAAATCTAAGTAGTGGCTATCAAGAATCTTGAGACTCGGATGGGGCAGATGTCAAGCATGCTTAATAATAGGCCCCAAGGTACATTTCCAAGTAACATAGAGACAAATCCTAGAAGAGACGGGAAGGAGCAGTGTCAAGCGATCACATTGAGATTAGGGAAAGATTTGATAGGTTCTGCAAGTCGCGCGCCCGCGCCTAATAATACTAAAGAAGCCGCGTGGCCGCGCGAGGCAGAACAGTTGACTGAAGAGGAGAAAAATCTGGAAAATTCTGATGCTTAGCAGGAAGAGAAAGACAAGGAAAATTCAGAAGAGAAGGGTAAGAGTCCATTATAACTAATTCACCCTCAAGTTCCATATCCGCAGAGGTTAGTTAAGTAGAAGGAAGACAAACAGTTCAACAAGTTTCTGGAGGTATTAAAAAAGCTGCAGATTAACATACCATTTGCCGAGGCATTGGAACAAATGCCAAGCTATGCAAAGTTTATGAAGGGTATATTGTCAAGGAAGAGAAGACTAGATGAGTTTGAGACAGTGGCCTTGACAGAGGAATGCAAAGGTCAAATGCTCAAATGTAAATTACCTCCAAAGCTGAAGGATCCGGGCAGCTTCATAATTCCGTGCACAATTGGGAAGATGAACTTTAGTAAGTGTTTATGTGATCTGGGGGAAAGTATAAACTTGATGCCCTTGTCAGTGTTCAATCAATTGGGATTGTTGGCTCCAATGTCGACAAACATATCATTACAACTAGCTGATAGTTCCATCACGTATCCACGTGGAATTGTGGAAGATGTGTTGGTAAAGGTGGACAAGTTCATTTTTCCGCCTGACTTCATCATTCTAGACTATGAGGAGGACAAAAGCATATCAATCATACTAGGGAGACCATTCTTAGCCACGGGAAAGACTTTGATAGATGTGCAGAAAGGGGAGCTCACTATGCGCGTTTAGGATCAGGAGGTCACTTTCAACGTCTTCAAAGCCATGAAGTTCTTAACAAATGAAGAAGAATGTTTTCTGGTTGATTTGGTGGATCGGATCGTAAAGGATGAGGTGCAGAGTCTTGTAGATTATGAACCTTTGAAGGATGTGGAGGATGAGGAATTCGATGAATTTATGCAATATCTGGATACAACCTCACAATTTAGGATATTTAGACCACCTGCATAGCCATTGATAACAGCTGGGGAAGCCTCAGTAAAGTTAAAGCCATCTCTTGAGTCACCTCCAGAGTTGGAGTTAAAACCACTTCCCAAACACCTCAGGTATGCATTTTTAAGTTCAGATTCAAAATTACCTGTGATTATCGCTTCTGTACTAACATCTTGTCAGGAGGAAAGATTGCTACGAGTGCTTCGATAGTTCAAATCAGCTATTGGATGGACTATAACAGATATCAAAGGGATCAGCCCTTTTTATTGCATGCACAAGATCTTGATGGAAGATGGCAGCAAGCCGATAGTTGAGCAACAAAGGAGGCTTAATCCGATAATGAAAGAAGTGGTTAAGAAAGAGGTACTGAAATGGTTAGATGCAGGAACAATATATCCGATCTCAGACAGTTCATGGGTGAGCCCAGTACAGTGTGTTCCGAAAAAGGGTGGTATGACAGTCGTGACCAATGAGAATAATGAGTTAATTCCAACACGAACAGTAATGGGGTGGAGAGTTTGCATGGATTACCGCAAGCTAAACAAAGCTACGAGGAAAGATCACTTCCCACTCCCATTCATTGATCAGATGTGGATAGATTAGCCGGTCATGAGTACTATTGCCTTCTAGACGGATATTCGGGCTACAATCAAATTATGATAGCTCCAGAAGACCAAGAAAAGACTACTTTCACATGCCCGTGTGGCACTTTTGCTTGTAGAAGGATGTCTTTCGGGTTGTGCAATGTTCCAGCCACTTTTCAGAGATGCATGATGGCTATATTTTCAGACATGGTGGAGGAGAATGTGGAGGTATTTATGGATGACTTCTCAGTCTTCGGGGACTCGTTTGATTTATGCCTTGAGAATCTAGTTTTGGTTTTGAAGAGGTGCGTTGAGACGAATTTGGTGCTGAACTGGGAAAAATGCCATTTTATGGTCCAAGAAGGAATCATATTGGGACATAAGGTTTCGAAAAAGGGACTTGAGGTGGATATGGCAAAGCTGGATACTATTGAGAACTTGCCACCACCTACCTCAGTAAAAGGTGTTCGCAGTTTTTTGGGGCATGCAGGTTTCTATCGCAGATTCATCAAGGACTTCTCCAAAATAACTAAACCACTGTGCAATCAATTGGAGAAGGGTGCACAATTTAGTTTTGATGACGCATGCATGACAGTTTTTGAGCACTTAAAGAGAAAGCTAACTTCGCACCAAAAGGATTATCGCACAGTTATCGGGCTCTGCCATTCGAGTTAATGTGTGACGCCATGATTATGCGATGAGGGGTTGCTTTGGGACAAATGAAAGGACAAGATATTTCATGTGATCTATTATGCCGCTAAAGACCTCTTGGATGCATTAATTGAACTATACCACCACCGATAAAGAGTTAATGGCAGTGGTATACGCCTTTGATAAGTTTCGAGCATATCTGATTGGCACAAAGGTGATAGTTTATACGGATCAAGCGACAATTCGACATTTAGTGGCAAAGAAGGATGCAAAACCTCATTTGATCAGATGGATTTTATTTTTGCAGGAATTTGACTTGGAAATCAAGGACAGAAAGGGGACTAAAACCCAAGTGGCGGACCACTTATCTCGACTCGAGAATCCGGAAAGGGAAGTAAACGACAACGTTATGATCAACGAATCCTTTCCGGATGAGCAGTTGTTTGTGGTGAAAGGGGAAGTGCCATGGTTCGCTGACTACGCGAACTACCTGGTAAGTAAGATGGTACCTTCTAATTTGGTGGGCTATCAAAAGAAAAAAATTCTGCATGATGTTAAATGGTATATATGGGATGAGCAAGTGATAAGAAGGAGTATTCCGTATAGTGAGACCGAGGGGATTTTGCAAGAGTGTCATTCTACGGTGTATGGTGGTGAAAGAACAACAACTAGAGTATTACAAGCGGGATTCTACTGGCCAACACTTTTCAAGGATACATACAGTTTTGTCCAGCGGTGTGATAGATGTCAGCGAGTGGGTAATATCTCCAAAAGAAATGAAATGCCTTTGAATACAATCCTTGAAGTAGAAATTTTCGATGTATGTGTTAGGTTTTTAATATTCAAGAACGCAATCAAATTGCAAAAATAATGCGAAAACGTGTAAAAATCAGAGTTTTAAAATTTTATAAACCATAAACCCGGATCACCCTTTATGCACAATTATTAATTAAACGAAAAATTGAAGAACAAGAATCATACCCTTGAAGATCCGAGCTTCCTCATGTACAAGTTCACCTCCAATTCTTTTCGCGTTCAACTTGAATCCACCGGATTTGGTTCCTTCCTTTGATCAACATTAGCCACCCAAGTGTTTGGCCTCTAGAGGTGATCCACTAAGGAATAATAAAGATTCAAGAAAATGGGTGGTTGGCTAAACCCTAGTTTTTCTATCTCTATAGAAAAAGAGCGTACACTCCAACTCTTGGAATAACGTATCTTTGATATCTGATATAAGACTCTTCTTATATAGATATCAAGTAACCTTATGAAAATAAGGTATTATTTAATTAAACTCTTTTAATTAAATGGGCTCCCTAATCTTATTAGGGATAATTAATTAAACTCCTTTAATTAATTTTCTCTCTAATCCTATTAGGAATAAATGAAAGTACTTATATTAAATTAATTCCTAAACTCTTTTAGAAATTAAAATAATAATAATTGTAATAATATTAATAAGACTCCTCTTATTAATTTATATTTAATATTTCTAAAATATTAAATAATAAATATTAAGCTATTTAATTTATTCTATCACCATAGATTAAATTAAATATACATAACATATTATTACGATTATGCCATTAACTTCTTAAATAATTATTCTTCCTTTTATGGTGTGACCCTTTAGGTTCTCCATATTAAACCTGGATGTGAATAAATCAATTAGAACAATTCTAATCTTATTTAAATAAATAAATTAAACAATTAATTTATTTAAATAAATAATATTTATTCTACAATAGGGATAAGCCTCCTACTAGCGATTAACGACTTTCCGGATAATATAGATTTCAACATTAATCATAAAAGAACCTTTGAGTAAATAGTTCTTTGTCAATTCAATCCTTCCACCATACAATGTCCCAATTAAATATAAGACATGGAATTACTTTGTCAAGTCTTATTTTATTTAATTATATGTATTTCGACTCTTAAATGCATGAACTCAAATAATGCAAATTAGAAACTCCTTTCTAATTTCATTACGCCTTAACCAAGGACTCTTGGGTTGTCATTTATCAAATCACATAGGACATTTCTCTTCTTTTAATAAAGTGGTAGATTCTTTATTGATCATACATTATCTCCATGTATACAACTTATTATACCCAAGCATACCCTTTGATATACCCTAAGGGTTTTAAGGAATAAGTCAAAGTATAACTCATCATACACAAGATACTATGATGATCTTAAGTCCAAGGATCACTTGTACTTACTATCACTACAGAATTCCTATTGACAGCAAGTAAAACTCCATTAGGTATTCCTTAGCGAGCCACGCTTCGGTGAACTTATTCTCCAATAAGCACCTACATACTTGCTTTAGTGTCTCCACACAAATGATCATGAGATTAATCATCCTCATCCAATGAAAAGCAGTATGTACCAATCTATCCGGATTCACTAATCCCCAATTTAGTAATCCAATGATTGAGAACTATTTTAGTTTTAAGCTTTCTAAGAATTTAGATCTCATTAGAATGATCATCATCATTATTCTAAAAGCATTGCTTAAAACTATGGGTTTATCACATATTATAAAACAGCATCATGTAGATAATTAAAAGCCTTTAATAAATTAATACTTTTTATTAATAAATGAATAAGATTGTTATAAAGTATATGCTTTATCATCAAACATGATTGGCTTGTGTGCATACTACTTTCAGTATGGGGGACTGATTTCATGGGGCCCTTCGTTTCTTCCTGTGGAAATCTCTACAACTTGCTCGCAGTGGACTATGTCTCAAAATGGGTTGAAGCTGCAGCTCTTTCGACTAATGATGCCAAGGTCGTACTCAGATTTCTACACAAAAGCATTTTCACGAGATTTGGGACCCCAAGGGCTATCATTAGTGACAAAGGCAGTCATTTCTGCAAGAGGCAGTTTACAGCCTTGCTGGCTAAGAATGGGGTGAACTATCGCATCACTACAGCTTATCACCCACAAACGAATGGGCAAGCTAAAGTGTCGAATCGAGAAGTAAAGAGAATCCTGGAAAAAGTTGTGAATCCCACACGTAAAGACTGGTCGTTAAAGTTAGATGATGCAATATGGGCTTATCGAACAACACACAAAACTCCGTTACGCATGTCGCCTTTTCAATTCGTATATGGCAAAGCCTGTCACCTCCCTATAGAGCTAGAGCATAAGGCCTATGTGGCAATACGGAAGCTCAATTTTGATTTGACATCTGCAGGGGAGAAACGTCTCATCCAGCTCAATGAGTTAGATGAATTTAGATTAGAGGCATATGAGAATTTGAAGTTGTACAAGGAGTGTGACGCCCCCAAAATAGGTATACATCACCCATCTTGAGTCGACAAATACATGGTACAAAATTCAAATACGAACTAATAATACAAATAATGTGTAAAATACGACAAAACATATCTTTGTGAGTTTAAATACAAATATTGTCTTCTAGATAATATCCATTCTCAAATAGAGTCCTCGTTACATTTATTATCACACTATTTTACTGAGAATAGTGAGGACTACTAAGACACCATCTCGGACCATCACTTCGTTCCCGATTAGTCCCAAACGCTCTCATTTCATGAAGAAAAATAAAGGAAGAAAGGGTGAGCTCAACTAGCCCAAAGAAGAAATATTATGACTAAGATAATGCAAAATAAATTATCATTAGCCTTCAACAATGTTAAACCGATAAAATACAATAGACATCAAGTTTAACTGCAGTGATCAAGCAATCCATTAAAAGAGTCAAGTAGAGAATAAAATCTATTATCTTTTATGATTTAAAAGTTTTTCATCACTTTTATCGGCGAGACTCGGCAATAATTAATCCACATCATCCCCGCACTACTACCAAGGATATTCATTAGGGTCACGACCACAAATTCCATGCACTACGGGCCAAGGATATTTGTGTATTCATCAATGGTCATGATCATGCCAACAATTGTCCATCAATGCACTACGGCCAATGAGGACTTTTACCACATCACTTGTTACATTACGGTCCATGATTACAATCAATAATCCTCGGACATAATCATACCAAGTCCATCCATGCTCTACAGGCCATAGATGACTTTAAAAAAAATATAAACATGAGGATGATGACAATGATTTAAAAATTCAATAAAACAAGTTCACGAATTAATTTATTCAGGAACTAATAACGTCCAAATTGTCATCATGATATTGCTTTGTAGAGTAAAATTCAAGAATGCTCAGAAGAATATTTCCATGAAAAATACTGGATGAAACGCAAATATCAAGGATATTCCACTAATTTCATGGAGTATAGAAGTCAAAATTTTAACCAACTGAGTATAATAATGAATGGAATAACAAAAGAAATCACCATGCATGTTGTACTTGGATGTATAAAGTTATTCTAACGAAATAATAATAACGGAACCAGTCGTGAAATTCACAATCGAGGATGTTCCAATGTAATAATAAGTACTTTAATAATAAATAATGGAAACATGTCCCAGTAAAACGCATGCACGCATGTGATATATATTCAACGTAATAATAAATATGGAATAATAAATAATGGAACCAGGTCCGGTGTAAAACACACAGACAGGATATTCCAACAGAATAATAAAGACGGAATAATAAATAATGGAACCAAGTCCGGTGTAAAACACACAGACATGATATTCCAACAGAATAATAAAGACAGAATAATAGAAGAATGTCACCAAGTATAGGGTAGCCCACGTATACAGGTTATTTAAACAGAACAATAAAGAATGGAATAACAAAAGTTCTCTTCATGAATAAGAAAGAATAACACCCCTTACCGTAAAAGAAACTAGATATAAAGAGTAGGAAAGTAGCAGAATACTTTTCTATAGTTTCTCTATAATTTCTCTCTCTGGAGTTTCAGTGAATTTGTAAGAAATAATGAAGAAATGAGCTTCTATTTATAGGAGAATGAAAGTGTACTGTGCAAGGAAAAAATAATTCTGCAGATTTATTTCTTCAACCAAATATAATAAAGTCAATCAACTAACTAATAAAATCACAACAAAAATTAAAATGTAATACATATATATAAACACATGTTTTCAACTTATATATATCAATATTATATATACACCACTTAATTTTTCTCCCCCATAACCAACATCTATCCCCCACCCACCCAATAATCAAATTCACTACACTCTTACACATCACTATCACACTACCACTTTTCCACCATTTTCCACTCACACACCCATCACTTTCACATCTCATTTTCTTCCACCATATACTTAATACACACATATACTTCCATACGTATACTCTTCCATTTCCAAAATTATTTTCCCAACACATATGGGCCCCACATGTGGCCCCCACATGTGGGCCCCACCTTTAAAAATTTTCTATCGATTATTTTGAAAAATGGGTAAATAGGAAACCATAAAATAAGCAGACTTCATATAAAAAAATCACCTTAATAATTTTAACAACATTTATCATCTTTATTACAATTCACAATATTAATCGACCAGGTCGTTCCCAGGAAAGAGGGGGCTTTCTAATAAGGATTTCTCTCTATTAAGCGCCATGATTAGGTGACCAAACCTCTCGTTATGCGTAACTTCTGAGACATCGTTAATATTGCAATTTATAATATTAATAACTCTGTCATTTCAATTATTGATTTAATAATATATAAAATATCGACAATAATTGAATCAAATAACGTGAGATACTATGCAACAATTACTATAGCAATAATTCAACCAAACCGAGTGACTTCTCACGTAAGCATTAATAATCAATACCGTAGGTGCTACTACGCAACCACCATGCCAGACATCGAACTTTACTACCCGAGTAGTTCAACAAATGATAACGGTAAAACTTCCGCCGTTATTTTCAATAAAATATTTTTGTCGTTTTCTCAATCCGGCGAATAATTACATTGCTAGGGGTCCACTAATGATTGTGCTTGATCAATGCGAATATTCTCCCACACAAAGAATATTCCCCGACAAATCGAATATAATACAACAACTTGCATACTTTGCAAAATTTATAAATAATACCCACAACTATAACATTATATCAAATCCACTCCATAATAGTTAAAAAAATATTTCGAGAAATTTAAATCTTTATTCATAAAATCTGGGATCTCACAAGGAGAAAGTGAAGAAATGGCATGACTGAAAGATCATAGAAAGGACATTTGAACCGGGACAAAGGGTTTTGCTCTATAATTCCGACTTAAACTTTTTCCCGAAAAATTTGAAATCGAGATGGTCGTGTCCATTTACGATGAAGACCGCCTTTTCGCATGGTGCAATTGAAGTATATGATCAGTTTCCAGACAAGCCTTTTAAGGTAAATGGCCAGCGATTGAAGCATTACTTTGGTGGCGAGGTGGACAGACAGAACGTCACCTTAAATCTCTCGTCGAAACGAGATTCAGAGACAGTCAAGCTAATTGACTATAACTTAGTGCTTGATGGGAGGCAACCCATTATTTTTACCCCTATTTTCTTTTCATTCCTTTAGTAGAGTAGTAGTTCAATCAATTCTATTCCATGCCTGATAAATAATGTGTGGTGCATTCATGTTCATGTAGGTGTTTTCAATTGCACTCATCACTGATATATAAATTGGGCATACACGATTATCGCCTATTCATCACATCACATCAGCAAGATAGCAGCACCTTTAAAAGTCGATAGCTCATAATTCCGGAAAGTCACCATCGCTACTGCCCATACTTATAAGAAAATCCATGGTCGCTCGCATGACATGGGGGTTGACAAATTTTTAAGTTTAAGAATCCGAGTGGTGGTCTACTTGGTCTCTCACGTGCCATAATATAAGCGTATTCTTCTGTTCTCCCATAATTATAAGACTCCTCAGCTATCAACAAAGCTCCTACCACAACTTTCTTCATTGGCCTCAATCTAGGGTTTATTTTGCGTGGGTTGTGCACAAGCAAGTTTGAATTGTACTCTCATCTGTAGCAGAGCATCTACACTCTCTATCTCTCATCTGTTATGGGTCCAAAAAGAATACGTTCAATCTCCATCTCTTCATCATCAGATTCATCATCTAGTGCTCGCGACGAGGATATCATGGAACGCATAAAATTTCTCAGTTGGGAAGCCCAGCAAGAATATTATCACCTAGAGACCAAATCATTTGTGAAAGAACGGGGGTTTAAACCTGACAAGAAAGACGGCCAACTATGGAATATGCTACGCGAAAGAGGTTGGGTTAACCTTGCCGTAACTCCTACGCCTATTCCCATGGGGGTTATTCGGGAGTTCTACGCGAATGCGAAGGAGGAGATACGAGTAGGGATAACGTTAGTTCGTCAAATACAAGTGGATTTGGGATAACTGATACACCACCTTCTGGGTCTGCGAATTAGGTTACAGGTGCACATTTGATGACGGACTTGGACATAGTGATTTCGAATTTGTGCTTCCCGGGAACCAAATGGAATTATAAACCAGGGACGACCGAGCCAAAATCTTTTCCAGCGGCCACGTTGAATTGTTATGCCCAAGCATGGAATCTGTTCATATGCACCAAGTTAATTCCGTTCGCTCACAATCATGAAGTACCTACCGAAAGAGCTATCATTTTATGGGGCATTATCACAGGCAAGTATATTGACGTCGGCCACCTAATTCATCAGAACATGCTGCGTTATTGGCGGGGGAGCATGAATGGGAGAATTCCGCATGCCTCTGTGGCAGCCATGCTTTGTACCCAACAAGGAGTAACGTGGAATGACGAGCAATTGCAAAATCTGAGCCACGACATCACTCCTGCCACAATTTCCAAGTTCAAGGATTGGACGGGGGGTGAATCGCACCCACGCGGATTAGGTTTTATTCTCCGGCCTATATTTCCCGAGCCATCACAGCAGCCCCCTCAGACAGATGAGGCAGGCCCATCCACTCGAGCACACACCGTTCCTAGCGATCAACAGCTTCGAAGGTTGGAGCGTAAAGTCGACGCCATGTATGATAATCTTGGAACTTTTGCTACGGGACTCACAAGGGCCTTGGCCGAAGCCTTCGCGCAACAAGGAACAATGCTAGAGTGACCTCGCTTTGGGCACCGTATACGATATCCACCACTGATTCACCACCCGGGAGGGTGGTGGTCGATCCTTGGGGGAGTTTTTCTATACCTTTTACCTTCATTCAATGAGGACATTGAATATTTTAAGTTTGGGGGTATTGGGGGTCATAGCATAGTAGTTTAGTTTTATTTAATTCTTGCATACTTAGTTTAATTTTGCATGATTATAGGTTAAATAAAATTTGGCAGAAAATTTTTATTCATTATTGATTGTGTTTGTGACGCCCCCAAAATAGGTATACATCACCCATTCTGAGTTGTCAATACATAGTACGTAAAAACAACTACAACTTTATTATTACAACAAGAAATCATGTGAGTTTGAATACAAATATTATCTTCTAGACAATATCTATACTCAAATAAATACTCATCACATTTATTGATACATTATTTTACAAAAATGGTGAGGACTACTAACCAACTCTCTCTCTAGAACTTTCATTCCATACCCCACTAAATCTTTCGCTATATTCTCGCCTCCGAGAAGAAAAATGGAACAAAAAGGAAAAGGGTGAGCTCAACTAGCCCAAGAAGAATATTATGACTAAGATAATATACAACAAATTATCGTTAGTCTTCAACAGGAAAAATCTAATAGAATACAATAGACAACAAATTTTAAATCAATATTCGCAGCTGAAATAATAATTCATTAGAAGAGTTAAGTAGAGAATGCAAACTACTATCTTCTATGTATGAATTTAAAAGTTCATCGCTCATCTTTTTAACCCCGTAACATCAATCAATATATATCCGGAATCAAATATTCATCTTTGCACTACAGCCAAAGATATTCATCACCGGGTCATGTTCATCTAAACACTGCTCATCTTTGCACTACGGGCAAAGATATTCTTCAGAAATCATTCATCTTTGCACTACGGGCCAAAGATATTCCATAATATCATCATTTAAGATCAAGATGATGAAAAATATTTTTAAAGAAACGAATCCAAAGAAACAAAATGACAAGGATTAAGGATTAAGGATTAAGTATTTTGTTTTATCCATGTCCAAAATATCTCAAAAATAATCATAGTGGTGTAAAATTCAAGAATGATCAAAACATGGATACAATCAAAGCTAGTATCCACAATAGATATTTTAGACGAAAGGAAAATTTTCATTTTTCAATGAATAAAGGCGTGATTCGTGAATAAGATCAGATATCGTGAATAAGGTCGTATACGTGAATAAGTAACTCGACACCAAAAGTTCCAAATTTGATAAAACTTCAGATCAATATTTCAAAGATAATGATATTGAAGAAATAATATCATTACGAAAAAATAATAATATCCCTTACCTCGAAAAGACAAGATTTCTAGTTGAAACACCGGATATAGGTTATGACTTGAACTTACAATCAGATAGCAATACTCAAAAGTATACTTAAAATACTCACAAGAATACGCCGATAATATAGAGAGAGAAAACTTTAGTTTACGTGTGATTTTCAATTCTAACCTAAGCACCCTATTTATAGAAAATTGCTTAGAACACTTAAGTAGAAAATTTAATAAAATATTAATATATATTTATTAAATTCTTACGCACACTTTTTATCAACTGAATTCAGCATTCAACACAAGTAGCCCACCTCACAAAACTTTTAAAAAACGTTTTTGTAATTAAAAATATTTTAAACTTCTAAAAATTAATTATTTCAGAGCTTCAGAAGTTCAATAATTCATAATAAATAGCCCTTTTATCAGAAAATTTGAATCTCACTAATTTTTATAGGAAATTCAATTCTCTACAACTTTGCAGAAGAAAGTTTTTCCAAATTCAAACAGAAATTGACCAAAATCCACAAACCAAGCGATTTTACAAAGCTATAATCAAATTTTAGTCAATAAATGGGGTCCACCGACATGTTTAACATGTTTTAAACATTTATTGCAACAAAAATACTCTTCCTCCTCAGTATACTCATATATCCCACATTCGTTGTAAAATATCACCATTATTATATTATTAAAATATAATAACACATTTAAATGAATTATCTTATCGTAAAAAAGATAAAATTTTAATTTTCAACAATTGTCACATTAAAAATTTTCTCCATCTATATCCACATAAAATCAATATTTTCCTCATCATATGAATCAATAATTAATTATTCACAAATAATATTACGTAATCACAATATTGACAACCAGTAGTTCCTGCAAAGAGGGGCTTTCAATAAAGATTTCTCCTTACTAAGCAAGCAATTAGGTGACCAAACCTCTCATTAGATGTAACTTTCTAGACATTGCCAATAATGTTATCCAATAATATTATTCAGATAATATGAATTATTGCTCCGATAATGGAAAATAATGTGTAATGACAATTTATTGAAACAACAGTAATATAAAATATCAATGCAGTAATTATTGAATCAATAAAATACTGAACAGTAATTACTGTAACCATTATTAAGTAGTGCCTTCTTACGTAAGAATTAATAATTGGTGCAATACCGTGTGCTACTGTGTTTTAACCACCGAGTATTTTAACAAAGATAATTGTAATAACTACTGTTATTATTTTTAAACAACTTATATTTGTCGCTTTCTTCATCCAATCGCTTTTCGTTATGGGGCCCACACATATCGGCTACTGGCAGATTAATATTCCCCGAATATTCACAGCGATTTAATATTCCACGACCAAACGAATATTTTATAACCACTTGCTTATTTTGAAATATTTATGTATTTTACCCCTAACTATCCACATTAATCAAATCAACCCTTACTATTTCAAAATAATAAATAGAAAATTAAATTTCATTAATAATAAGTTGGGGTCTTACAACCTCCCTCCTTATGAAATTTCGTCCCCGAAATCGACGACGTACTTGGTGTTTCAAAAGGTGAGGATACCTCGCTTTCATTTCCGCTTCCAATTCCCGTCATTTCTCTATATAGCATGATTCCTCCACAAAACTTTAACTTGTGGTATGACCTTTCTTGGCGTGGGACATGCTCCTTCCTATCCAAGATCTTGACAGTACCTCCTCATACGTTAAGTCTTCTATTATCTCGTCCTGCCTAACTCTATAACGTGGTTCGGTCTTTCACATATTTACTGAGAAGTACGATATGTGAAACACATTATGAACACGAGACATACTCTTTAGGTAACGCGAGTCTATAGGCTACATTTCCTACTCGGTCAAGAATTTGAAATGGACCAATAAATCGTGGATTGAGCTTTCCTCTCTTCCCGAATCTTGTAACTCCCTTCCTTGGAGCAACTCGCAACAATACATGATCCCCTATACTAAATTCCACGTCCTTTCGATGAAGATTCGCATAACTCTTTTGTCGATCTTGTGCCGTTTGTATACGTTGTTGAATCATTTGGATCTTTTCGGTAGTCATACGTACTAACTCGGTTCCCAACAATGTTGCTTCACCCACCTCATCCCAACATATTGGAGAGCGACACTTTCGTCCATAAAATGCTTCAAATGGAGCCACACCTATACTTGCCTGATAACTGTTGTTGTAGGAGAATTCCACCAATGGTAAATACTTATCCCAACCGCCTTGAAGTCTAGGACACGAGTCTTAATAGATCTTCAAGAGTTTGAATAGTCCTCTCGATTGTCCGTCTGCTTGGGGATGGTATGCCGAATCAATCGTAAATCCGCGCCCATAGCTTTTTGCAAGCTAACCCAAAATCTTGAAGTGAATCTTGGGTCACGATCCGAAACTATGGATACGAGCATGCCATGCAATCTCACAATCTCATTCACGTATATACTAAGAAGACGTTCAAGGAATAAGTCTCCGTGACGGCAAAGAAATGAACAGACTTTGTTAACCTATCAACAATAACCCAAATAACATTGATGCCTTGAGAAACCGAGGAATACCCGTAAAATGAAATCCATGGTAATATGTTCCCACTTCCATTTCGTAATCTCAAGTGGTTGCAACGGACCCTTAGGTACTAGATGCTCCGCCTTTACACGCCGACAAGTTAAACACATTGAGATAAACTTTGCAATCTCTCTCTTCATATTGTTCCACCAAAATGTATGTCAAGATCACGATACATTTTAGTACTTCCGTGATGGATTACAAATGGTGTATTGTGTGCCTCCATCATAATCTTGTACTTCAAATCGTAGTCGTTAGGGACATAAAGTCCGGAGTGGACTTGAAGTATTCCTTCTTCATCAATTCTCGCCCTAAATAGCTCCTTCTTGCACTTTCTTCTTCATACGCATCATTTCCGAAGTCTGGTGGCTTGAGCAACCTTAACTTTTTCTATTAAAGTTGGCTCTATCGTATACTTGACATCATCACACTCATTCCCGTATATGATCTTCTACTCAACGCGTCGCCTACCACGTTCGCTTTTCCGTGATGGTATTGAATAGTGTGGTCGTAGTCTTCAATAGCTCGAGCCAACGTCATTGCCGCATGTTGAGTTCTTTTTGAGTGACGAAATATTTAAGGCTTTTATGGTCTCAATATATCTCCACTTTCTCCCCATATAGATAAGTGCCTCCATATCTTTAAGCGCGGCAAAACGATATCACGCCAACTCTAGATCATGAATAGGATAATTCCTCTCATACTCTTTTGTTATCGCGAGGCATAGGCTATGACTTTCCCACGCCGCATGAGAACACATCCTAACCCTTTGCTCGAAGCATCATTTGTAGATAACAAATCCATCCGAACTAGATGGTATTGTTAGAACAAAGTCTTAAATAAGTCTCTCTTAAGCTCTTGGAAACTCTTCTCGCATTCTTCGCTCCAAACGAATTTTGTATCCTTCCGAGTTAGGTGAGTTAATGGAGTAGCGATTCGAGAAAACCCTTCCACGAATCTCCGATAATAACCAACTAGACCCGTAAAGCTACGTGATTGATCCAATGACTTCGTTGCTCGAACTTTGTATTGTTTCAATCTTCACGTCCACTTGATACTCCATATTTTGACACCACGTACTGAAGGAATGCTACTTCCTCGCCGTAACTCGCATTTCTTCAATTTGTCATATAGTTGGTTTTCACGAAGCCTTTGGAGTACCAAATTTAAATGGTGCTCATGATCTTCACGACTTTTGGAATATATGAGGATGTCATCAATAAAGACAACAACGAATTGATCCAAATATTCCTTGAATACTCGATTAATCATATCCATGAAAGCCAGTGAGGAGCATTAGTCATCCGAAAGACATGACTAAGAATTCATAATGCCCGCATCGGAGTTCTAAAGCGGCGCTTTGGAATATCCTCGCCTAATCTTCAAATTATGATATATCTAACGAAGATCGATTTTTGAAAAGAATTGTGCCCCTTTCAACCGGTCAAACAAGTCATCAATACGAGGTAGAGGATATCTATTCTTGATGGTGACATGGTTCAATTCCCCGATAGTCAATACAAAAAGTCGCATACTCCCCGCCTTTCTTCTTTACTTAATAAAACAGAGCACCCCAAAGAGATGTACTAGATCGAATGAAACCGATGTCCAATAATTCCTCAGTAGTTGGACCTTTAAATCCTCAAGTTCAATAGAGCCATTCGATATGGGGTTTTAGAAATGGGCTTTGTACCAGTTCAAGATCAATAAAGAATTCAACTTCACGCTACGGGGTAGATCGAGAAGTTCTTCAGAAATACGTCGAAAAGTCAATAACAACAGAAATATTATTCAAATTTGACGTGTCTTTATTCAAATCCATAACATGGGCTAAGAAAGCTTGACATCCGCTTTTCAATAAACGAATAGCTTTATGATTAGATATGATGATGATTGATTTTAATGGTTTAGTTGCTTGAATTCATACAACAGTTGGTTAGGAATATGAAAACTAACAACCTTACGAAAATAATCAATTTTGGCATGATGAGTAGTTAACCAATCAATCCCTAAAATCACATCAAAAGCAAGTATTTTTAAAGAGATAAGGTCAACGGTAAGGTGATGGTGCCAACTTGAATCAAACAAGATTTATAAACAGTGGATGTGATGAAAGTTTCTCCTAACTGAGTTTCCACAGAGATAGGTCAAAGTCTAATTTCTCCTGAGTCAAGTTTAAACGTTGAGCACATGCAGGAGAGATAAATGAATGGGTAAAGACCCAGATCAAGTAAGGTATAAACTTCGCAAGAATCTATAAATAGCTTACCCGTGATCACCTCGTTTGGGTTCCTCGCATTTTGACCACCACAACAAACGCTTCTTCCTAATCGTTGACTTTGACTTTTACGGGGACGTTCTTTTGAGTCACCGTCCCCATTGAACTAGGTTTCGCCACTGCATAATCTCGAAAGCGATATGTCCTTCCTTTCCACAATTATAGCATACCATGAACTGTTGTGGGCGCTTTGACCGGTATGTCCCTCTTTTCCGCATTTGTAGCATATAACCGGTGGTCGTTTCTCCTCCCTTAGAACCGGTTTGTTCTTGCGTAGCTGTCTTCACATGGTCGTTGTTAAATCTCCTTTTTAAAATCTCCTCCTGGCTCGCTTTCTATTTTCATGGCCATGATTACCACCGAGTGGTTACCATTTTTGTCCGCTATTTCTTTCTCTCTCTTGGTTATCATTATTCATTGATCGCTATCTCCGAGTACGATCCTCGGTTATGGTCCTTGGTTGAACATACTCGTTATCTCACTCTAACAATTGAGCCTCATAACAACATCCGAATAGAGAGAAAATTTATGAGAAATGAGATATTGTCGTACGTTGTTTTCAAACCTCTCGAAACATCCGCGTCATACGCTCCTCATTCTCCACTAAATGAGGTGCAAACTCGATAACTCTGCAAACTTTGCCTCGTCTTCGAGACACCGCGTATTTGTTTTGTTCTAATCGATGAACTCCACTTCCTTCATATGACGAACACTTTCGTGAAAGTTTTGTCATTAAATAGTTTCAAACGCCTCCCAAGACATCTTTGAGTCTTGGTGGATGGAGTACGCTTCACGCATCTCCCACCAAGAGATCCGCCTCACCACGGAACATAAAGGTGGCGAATGGAACCTTCGTTCTCTCCATGCAACCCAAGACATCGAATATCTTGGTAATTTGCTTGACCCATGTTTCCGCCGTGATCGGATCTAGCTTTCCTTAAATTACGGTGGTCCAACTCTTTGAACTGCTTGGTGTGGACAACCCGTGAATTGCTATCATTTCCTCCCCAGATTTTGAACACAAGTCTCCTCGCGTCGATTTTGCATGAATCGCAAAAAGCTTCTAAACATCCCCTCGCTCATCATCTCTTTCGGTGGTGTTGTTCACGGAGAGGAACATTGCCACTGTTGACGCTTTCTCTCGTTGGTGAAAGACAGCGTCTCCACGATCTCATTTCCATTGTTAATATTCTCAATCGACATTCTCAAATCATCATCATAAAACAAGGTTTAATTAAGGAAATCAATATATCACATAATATCCTTATATCTTGACCAACTAACAAATAAGCTTAGGTAGGACACACTAACGAAGGATTTACTCGCCTCTCCCCTCTAATTCTATTCCCCGATCTCCGCCGGAGATCATATCCTAAGCTCGATACCAACCGCGACGCGCCCCAAAATAGGTATACATCACCCATTCTCGAGTTGTCAATACATGGTATGTAAACAACTACAACTTTATTATTACAACAAGAAAAGCTGTGAGTTTGAATACAAATATTATCTTCTAGATAATATCTATACTCAAATAAATCCTCATCACATTTATTGATACATTATTTTACAAAAATGGTGAGGACTACTAAACAACTCTCTCTAGAACTTTCATTCCATACCCCAGACTAAGTACTCGCTATATTCTCGCCTCCCGAGAAGAAAAATGGAACAAAAGGAAAAGGGTGAGCTCAACTAGCCCAATAAAAGAATATTATGACTAAGATAATAAACAACAAATTATCGTTAGTCTTTAACAGGAAAAATCTAATAGAATACAATAGACAACAAATTTTAAATCAATATTCGCAATGAAATAATAATTCATTGAAGAGTTAAGTAGAGAATGCAAACTACTATCTTCTATGTATGAATTTAAAAGTTCATCGCTCATCTTTTATCAACGTAACATCAATCAATATATATCTGAAATCAAATATTCATCTTTTCACTACAGGGCCAAAGATATTCATCGATTAATCATGTTCATCTAAACACTGCTCATCTTTGCACTACGGGCCAAAGATATTCTTCGAAATCATTCATCTTTGCACTACGTGCCAAAGATATTCCATAATATCATCATTTAAGACTGAACATGATGAAAAATATTTTTAAAGAAACGAATCCAGTGAAACAAAATGACAAGGATTAAGGATTAAGGATTCGTACTTTGTTTTATCCATGTCCAAAAATATCTCAAAAATAATCATAGTGGTGTAAAATTCAAGAATGATCAAAACATGGATACAATCAAAGCTAGTATCCACAATAGATATTTTAGACGAAAAGGAAAATTTTCATTTTTCGATGAATAATTGTCGTGATTCGTGAATAAGACTGTATCAGATACGAATAGTCTTAGTATACGTGAATAAGAACTCGACACCAAAAGTTCCAAATTTGATAAAAACTTCAGATCAATATTTCAAAGATAATGATATTGAAGAAATAATATCATTACGAAAAATAATAATATCCCTTACCTCGAAAAGACAAGATTTCTAAATGAAACACCGGATATAGGTTATGACTTGAACTTGCACCGTATAGCAATACTCAAAGTATACTCAAAATACTCACAAGAATAAACTCGATAATATAGAGAGAAAACTTCAGCTTTACGGTGTGATTTTCAATTCTAACCCAAGCCTACTATTTATAGAAATTGCTTAGAACACTAAAGTAGAAAATTTAATAAAATATTAATATATATTTATTAAATTCTTACGCACACTTTTTTTATCAACTGAATTCAAAGATTCAACACAAGTAGCCCACCTCACAAAACTTTTAAAAAACATTTTTGTAATTAAAATATTTTAAACTTCCAAAAATTAATTATTTTGAGGTTCGAACTTCATAATTCATAATAAATAGCCCTTTTATCGTAAAATTTGAATCTCGCGATTTTTATAGGAAATTCAATTCTCTACAACTTTGCGTAAGAAAGTTTTTCCAAATTCAAAACAAAATTGGACCAAATCCACAAACTGACGATTTTACAGTTATAATCAAATTTCACCAATAAATGGGGTCCAATCGACATGTTTAACATGTTTTAAATATTTATTGCAACAAAAATACTCTTCCTCGTCAGATACTCATATATCCCACATTCGTTGTAAAAATATCACCATTATTATATTATTAAAATATAATAACACATTTAAATGAATTATCTTATCGTAAAAAAGATAAAATTTTAATTTTCAACAATTGTCATAATAAAATTTTTCTCCATCTATATCCACATAAAATCAATATTTTCCTCATCATATGAATCAATAATTAATTATTCACAAATAATATTACGTAATCACAATATCGACAACCAGTGCGGTTCCTTGTGAAGAGGGGCTTTCCAATAAAGATTTCTCCTTCTTGGCGCCATGATTAGGTGACCAAACCTCTCCTGCATGTAACTTTCTAGACATTGCCAATAATGTTATCCAATAATATTATTCAGATAATATGAATTATTGCTCGATAATGGAAAATACTGTGTAATGACAATTTATTGAAATAACGATAATATAAAATATCAATGCAAAGAATTATTGAATCAATAAAATATTGAATAAAGAATTACTATAACCATTATTAAGTAGTGCCTTCTTTACGTAAGAATCAATAATTGGTGCAATACTGCAGTAATATACCGTGTGTTTTAACCACGTAGTATTTTAACAAGATAATTGATATAACTACTGTTTGTTATTTTTAAACAACTTATATTTGTCGCTTTCTTCATCCAATCGCTTTCATTATGGGCCCATTATTGGTCTGGTACAGCCGTCGCATTTAATATTCCCCAACAAAGATCTAATATTCCACGACCAAACGAAATATTTTATAACCACTTGCTTATTTTGAAATATTTGCGTATTTTACCCCTAACTATCCACATTAATCAAATCAACCCTTGCTATTTCAAAATAATAAATAGAGAAAATTAAATTTCATTAATAATAAGTTGGGGTCTTACAGTGTTAGTATGTTTTAGTTGCATGTCTCACACATATATTTGCTTAATAGAAATTCTTGCCTAGCCAATGATGATAGTGAATTGTGAAGGATTTTAGAATATTATGGATAACATAAGCTGAGATATAATATTTTACACGGTGAGATTCATGTTGCTGTTTAAATGCTTTCGGTTTGCACAAACGTGTTCACAATCACTTGTAGGTTTAAGAAGTATGTGTTGCACTGCTTGATAGAACATGTAGTTTTAAAAAGAGAAACATGTGGAAAGTGTTCCTAGACTGTATGAACATTGACATGCAAATTTTGGGAAAACATGGGTATGCTATGTAAAAAAAAAAATCGAATAGTAATAACGTGGCTAGTCTTAATTCGGGGCCCTGGCTACTTGAGTAAGTACGCCCGAGGGGATTATCTCTACACCTAGCGCCCTAAGGTCTTTTATGGTCTGGGAGTCGTTGGTTGAAAGCTCGCTAAGGGGTAGCAGTGTGCCTAATGGATTGAGACATTGCACAGTCATATGGAAAAAAAAAGAAAAAAAAATAGCAAAAAAAAAACACCGCGGAAAAGTGCGTAAATCGCCCTCGTGAGTAGCAATAAAGCATTGAACCCATTGTTGAACCTCAATTTGTGTCAATATGTTGAAACAGTCTGCGTTACATGAGTATACATTTGTCTTGATTTAGACAATAATTTTCTGTTTGGAGCAATGTATCATATGTATTCTTTACATATATCAAGTTTTGGTGAACATTACACACACACATCATTTCTATAGCATACATGAATTATTTAAGTGTATGACATTATGCCTATAGTTTGGTTTGAATTTGTATTCTTGGATCTCGATAATTCACTGAGGCAATTTGGGTTGAAATTCTGTTATGGCTGGGATTATGTGAGACTAGTTTGCATCATAGAGTAGTTGCATAATTTTGTAGTTGCATTTTCATTGTTCATTAGTATGCATTGCTTGGGGGCAAGCAATAGTTCAAGTTTGGGGGTATTCGATAAGTGGTATTTTTACCTACTTATTGAATACCAATTCATGCGAATTGTGCCCATCTCAAGTACATTTTATTGTGTTTTAGTTGCATTTCACATTATTTTGCATTGCATTTACTTAAAACTCCTTTTGGTGAATAAGTGCAGGAATCATCTTAATTTTGGAAAGCATGTGGCTAATAAATGCGTGAAGGCGTGGCACAAACGAGGATGTGCAAGGCATAGAGGTATAATGAAGCATGGAGCAAGAGGATCAAGCGTGAAAGAACAAATAGCAGCAGCAGCATGAAAGAAGCAAAACCGGACCCGAAACTCCTTAGAGAGTGCAATGCATGGCATCAAACGACTGGGGGGGCGCGCGCCACCAAAATTGCCGACTGAGACAATGATGACCTCATCGCAAGTTCTTGTGCGCATGGCCGGACAAGTCAGAGAGACGCGCGCACGCGTGAGAGAGCCCTACCGACAGGCAAACTTTTCTGCAAAGTCTACGCGCCCTAGCAGTGATATATACTAGAGAACGCACTGCGGTTGCTGCGCGTCGCCGATCTTGTGATTTTGTTTTATTTTAATTTTAATTAAATGATGGGTAATTGTTTTTAAAAACGATTCTGGCCGGTGTCAGACGGACACTTGATAATTTTGAGCGTATTTTAATCATAGTAACTAGGGTTTACAACTTGGGAGAGATTCCATCGGAGAACGAATCCAAAACATCTTCTTCTCCAATTCTTCTTGGGATTCTCTGTCATTGTGGATTTTCATTATTATCTACTGGATTTCTATGAGGATTTAACCGTTTATCCCTGGTTTTTATTCAGTGATTGGGTTTGATCGTTCTATCTGTCTTATTTTAATTGTTGCTTATTGATCATGTTTAGCGTTGATCCCATAATGGCTTTTGGTTCAGTCATGAACTAAACTCCATTATGGGATTCTAACAGATTTTAATATGTAGTTTGGTTGCACGCTTAAATGCTAGGGTTATTTTGCATATCATATGGGATATTTATCATGATTGTTTTACATGTCTGAATGCTTGATCACCATTCGTCTCAGTATTTGTATGGAATTGATAATGAACATACAAGTAGGGATTGTAATCATGATAACATGCGAATATGGGGTCACATTGTATATGGTTGCGTATTTTGAACCAGATAGACATATCTTTGTTTCACCGTATGAAATTTGGAATAAGGGCTTGTGCTTAAAATCAATATAATTGCAATTTCACATAGACATATAGTGATTTTGGTTGTATTGGTGATTACATGGAGTCTAACATCTGTAGATGCCGTGTAAATAGGTTATAGTGCATTAAAAAATGGTTATAACTTTATTTGTGCTCTTGGATATTTTCCTGTGATATGTGAACACTTCTTGCATGATAGTGGTGATTAGATGAAATATTAATTGAATTTAGGGTCCCATTATTTCTAGATTATATTTATTCTATTTGTATTCTTATTTTTAGTTGTTATTCAAAATTAGTTTAATTCAACACTTTTAGTCATTAGTCTAAGCATATAAATACGGTGAGTTAATTGATGCATGATAGTTTAAATTTAACAACTTTCTCCGTGGGATCGATACTCTACTTACTCTGTATTACTTGTTAACACATGTATGCTTACATGAGTTAAAGCTCTTTTATCAGAACTGAAAAAGAGGTAACAAGTTTTTGGCGCCGTTGCCGGGGAAAGGCGTTAATTTAAATAATCATCATTAGTTTAAAGCTATATTGTATGACCTAGATGAAAGTAGTATGCACACAAGCCAATCATGTTTGTTCATAAAGCAAATACTTTGAAACAATCTTATTCATTTATTAATAAAAAGTATTAATTTATTAAAGGCTTTTAATTATCTACATGATGCTGTTTTATAATATGTGATAAACCCATAGTTTTAAGCAATGCTTTTAGAATAATGATGATGATCATTCTAATGAGATCTAAATTCTTAGAAAGCTTAAAACTAAAATAGTTCCCAATCATTGGATTACTAAATTGGGGATTAGTGAATCCGGATAGATTGGTACATACGTTCTTTTGCTTCATTGGATGAGGATGATTGATCTCATGATCATTTATGTGGAGACACTAAAGCAAGTATGTAGGTGCTTATTAGAGAATAAGTTCATTTGAACGTGGGCTCGCAAAGGAATACCTAATGGAGTTTTACTTGTGCATCAATAGAATTCTGTAGTGATAGTAAGACAAGTGATCCTTGGACTTGAGATCATCATAGTATCTTGTGTATGATGAGTTATACTTTGACTTATTCCTTAAGACCCTTAGGGTATATCAAAGGGTATGCTTGGGTATAATAAGTTGTACATGGAGATAATGTATGATCAATAAAGAATTTACCACTTATTAAAAGAAGAGAAATGTCCTATGTGATTCGATAAATGACAACCCAAGAGTCCTTGGTTGGCGAGAATGAAATTAGAAAGGAGTTTCTAATTTGCATTATTTGAGTTGTGCATTTAAGGATCGAAATACATATAATTAAATAAAATAAGACTTGACATAATTCCATGTCTTATATTTAATTGGGACATCAGATGGTGGAAGGATCAATTATGCGGTAACTATTTACTCAAAGGTTCTTTTATGATTAATGTTGAAATCTATATTATCCGGAAAGTCGTTGATCGTTAGGAAGGCTTATCCTATATCAGAATAAATATTATTTATTTAAATAAATTAATTGTTTAATTTATTTATTTAAATAAGATTAGAATTGTTTCTAATTGATTTATTCACAACTTGGGTTTAATATGGAGAACCTAAAGGGTCACACCATAAAAGGAAGAATAATTATTTAAGAAGTTAATGGCATAATCGTAATAATATGTTATGTATATTTAATTTAATCTATGGTGATAGAATAAATTAAATAGCTTAATATTATTATTTAATATTTTGAAATATTAAATATAAATTAATAAGAGGAGTCTTATTAATATTATTACAATTATTATTATTATTTTAATTTCTAAAAGAGTTTAGGAATTAATTTAATATAAGTATTTCTCATTTATTCCTAATTGGATTAGGAAGGAAAATTAGTTAAAGGAGTTTAATTAATTATCCCTAATAAGATTAGGGAGCTTAATTAATTAAAAGAATTTAATTAATTAAATAAAACCCAATTCCTTAATTGTTAAGGGTGGATTGCCTACATCTATAAATAAGAGGAGTCTTATTATGGGTGATGTGGTTGTTGACTTTCTGAACATACGTATTTCCAATAGTTGGGAGAGACGCCTTTTCTATAGAGATAGAAAAAACTAGGGTTGAGCCAATATCCTTCTTCTTAAAAATTCTTTTTCCTCAGTGGATCACCTCTGAGGCCATACACTTGGGTGGCTTACATCGATCAAAGGAAGGAATCTACCCTTTAGATTTAAGGAGATCGCGGAGAAGTAGGAGGCGAACTCGTACCTGAGGAAACTCGTTTCTACAAGGGTATGATTTCATAATTTCTTATTCTTCGTTTAATTAATAATTATGCATAAAGGGTGATCCGGGTATATGGTTTGTAAAAAATTTTAAACTCTGATTTTTACACGTTTCCGCACTTTTATGCAATTTGATTGCGTTCTTGAATATTACAAACCTAACAGTGGTATCAGAGCCAAACCTCTATGCGAATTATTAATTGTTCAGATTTGATACGTATATTGATATGTGTTTAGAACAATTTAATTGGGCATAATTTTGTTATATAAAATTTTAAAAAAAAAACGTGATAATTATTTTTGCGAAATCTGTTTTCGGTAACATATAAAAAAAAACATTCACCGAATTCGCTCTGGTTAATTCCTTGAATTACGTGAAGACGGAAAGTAAAAAAAAAAACAGCTTTCGGTTACCATGCTACTTAATATATATTTAATTCACTAATTTCTCCCCAAGATTCCGTGCATTTATATGGAAGTCAGGAGTCAAGCAAAATATAGGAGTATATTATATATATGTTAAAGTTAGTATATATATTATATATATGATATATAATATATACATATACGGCTAATATATATATATATATATATATATTATTCTCAATTATTTTATAATTAAAATAAAAGTTTATTTTAATTTTAAAATTGAATTTCATGCTAACTAATTAGAGTTAGAATTGGATTCTATGATAACTAATTGGAGTTAAAATTGGATTATATGTTTTCTTAAATAAAGGAGTTTATTTAGATATGAATAAGATTTCATATTATTCAAAATAAAAGAGTTTATTTGTGAATAGGAAAGAGAATCCTAATTTCCTTAAATAAAGGAGTTTATTTAGATATGAAATAAGATTTCATATTATTCAAAATAAAGGAGTTTATTTGTGAATAGGAAAGAGAATCAAGTGTTTCCTTTAATAAAGGAGTTATTTTTTTTTTTTTTACATGAATTGGATTCCATAATTAATTAAAATAAAAGAGTTTATTTTGATTAAAGATTTTGATTAAAATAAAATAGTTTATTTTATTCAAAATTAGATAAATTAAAATAAAATAGTTTTATTTTGATTTAAATTTGGATTAAAATAAAGGAGTTTATTTTGATTCAAAATTAGATTTTATACTAACTAAATTTGCCCATTAAATGATATCAATATATATATTAAATGTTTATTATTCATAAGATGAATGTTATTTATTGATCACGTATGATGATGTGTATGATAATAAATGGGATTGATTATGGACTATCAATGACGATGTGATTGGATTTTATTTTAGTTGGATGCATGAATGTATGGATTTTATTAAATGGGGTCTGCAGATACTCGCCTTCTCTAATTTTTCTTAATGTAAATTCTATCTCCTCCTATGTACTTTCCTCGATCTACGATCAAGGTTTCTATTTATTTTAAATAGTTTTGTAATAGAATAGTTAGAATTAATTTTGAAAAATTGGAGATCAAGGAGCAAGGAGCGCTTGAAGACTAGATTTGTAATGGAGCCCGGTTTTAAATGTAATAGTTATATTTAAATATTATTTCTTGCACCCCTAGGGTTTGACCTTTTGGTTCACTTGGTGGCTCTAGTGAACCAAACTAGAATAAAAGTCCATGATCAATTCGGGTAGAATATAGTATTCTATATGTGCATGCTTATACTATATATATTATATATTATGCAAACATGCTTGCATGTTCATTAATATGACGCCGATTTATATATATATATGCATGCTACGCTATTAAACAAGATGAGACAAATTAATCACAAACCCTCAATTTTTTATATTAAGTCCTAGCGCTTCAAAGATATTTGGAATATCGAACGTCGCCTTCTAGCATGATAAAATTAATAGAGTATTAAATATTTAATATGAGTTTGTTGTGTCACCACAAGGCAAGTATTAAGTATTTAAGATGTTAATTTATCACATTTGATGCTTATAAAGAAAATTGAACAATATTGTTTTGTTGTGTCACCACAAGGATGATATTTTTCTTTTTTGAATATATGGAGTGCTAGGTCGGACTTAACTTGGATAATTTTGATTCGGATGTGCCACCACTTGATCAAAATAATCTAAGAGGCAAAAGAAAAGGAGTTGCATAGTTGATGTAATTGACAAAAGTTGTCTACCTATTTATTTATATATAGTTTGTTGTGTCACCACAAGGCTATATACATTTGAAATGGGATCCTTATTCTTACTAGCAAATCTTTAATTAGATATTGTCGAACTATATATATTGAGGGTAATATAGTTTGAAGAAAATAGTGGGAGATACCAATTTAAAACAAGACCTAATTTATTTTGGTAATTAATAAAAGAATGTATGTTAAAATGTTGTTAATTACAAATTCATTTACAGAATTTTACAATGTTTAAATTACTATCACTGCGAAGCATATTAGATGCTATTTAATCGGACCGAATTAAACGGATTGGTTAAGGAAATTTGAGAATAGTTCTCATGGCTGAAAAGTTATCTCATGTCCTTAATACGTCTATCCCTGCAATGGTTGTAGACAATGCCTCTGAGGAAGACATTGCTACTTTTAGAAAGTGGCAAGATGATGCACAGTTGGCTCAATGCATCATGCTCGCATCTATGAGTAACGAGCTTCAGCGTCAGCATGAAACTATGGATGCTCCTACTATATTCCTGCACATCAAGTAGTTAATGGTGAGGAAAGTAGGACTGATAGATATCAGATATCTAAGGAGCTCTTCCGATCTAGAATGACCGATGACACTACAGTACAGATAAAAGTCCTTAACATTATCAATTTGATTGATCAATTAGGACAACGAGTTTTGTCATGGATGGAGAGTTGAGCCAAGATTTGATCTTGCACTCACTCCCGGACTCCTTTCACAATTGTTGTGAATTTTTCATATGAACAAGCTAGATATCAGCCTCGCTGATTTGCTTAACATATTGAAAAATGTTGAGAGTCACTTTCCAACCAAGAAAGATCAAGTCTTACTGGTAGGGGCCAAAGGATCTTCTGAAAAGAAGAACGATTCAAAGAAGGTAAATAGAAAGGCATAAACAAAGGATAATAAGAACAAAAGCGATACGGATAAAGCAAGGAGCTTGCTTCCACCGCAATAAGCTCGGACAACTCGAAAGAAATCATGAGAAGCATCTTGCAGAGGCTAACCAAAGAAGCTTAGTGAAGTTTCGGTTATAATACGCTTTTGTTCATGATTGAAATAAATTTTTTTTTAAGTCAAGGTTCTACTTGGGTATTAGATACTGACTTTGGTTATCATAAATATAGATTTATGAAGGGACCAAGGTAAGAAAGCTAAACAAATATAAGTAATCCTATGTATGGAAATGTAACAAAGGTTGCCATATTAGCCATAGAAACTTATAGTTTAGCAATGCCTACGGCAAATCTATTAAGTCAATAAGTTGTTATTGTATTCCAATTCTTGTTAAAATATTATTTCCATTTTATTGTTGGACAATGAAATCTTTGGTATTATAATTAAGAACAATTGTTGTTCTATTTATAATAATGTTTTGTATAGAACTGAAAGATTACTTAATGGATTTTGTATACTTGACTTACGTGAAAAATTATTTTGTAAATTGAACAAACTAGTATAAGAAAAGGAGATGATCATTCAAAGAGTTAAATGTATGTATTTGTTGAAATACAAGTGTGAATTATTTGAAAGGTTCAAAGAATTCAGAAGTGAAACAAATTGGCAAAGTATTAAGATTCTTTTATTAGATCAAGGAATAAATACTTGTGCAATAAGTTTCTAGATCATCTCAAATGGTTTTTTCTCATAATGGACACCTCATGATACATAATAATTGATTGATGTATCTGAAAGGAAAAATCATACCTTGTTGAACATGGTACGGTCCAAAATGATTTTACCGACATTCCAAAGATCCTTCAGGATCATGTCCTAGAAATGGTCGCATATCTACGAAAAGGTAACCTCAAAATCCAAATTGAAGACTCCATAAAAGTTATGGATGGGGAGGATTCCTAATCTTAAGTATGTTAAGATAAGGGGTTGTCCAACTTATGTGAAAAGGTTTCAAGGATAAGCTTGGGATAAGATTTGACAAGTACAATTTGTGGGACATCCTAAAGTAAGTTTAGGGTATATGTTCTATAATCCTACTTAGCAAAAAGGTGTTTGTTGCGAAACACGTTTGCTTTCTAAGATAAATGTGTTTATTATTGAGGGGCTAGTGGGAGGATTATAGATCTTGAAGAGTTCATGATCCACAAAACACTATAAGTCAAATAAGAGGAACCTATAGATGAACCTATTATACCACAAATCAATCGTAAATCGGAATAGTACCAAAGATATCTAGGAGGTATGGATTCATCATGGATGATGATGATGAGGAGAGGTACGATCATAAAAGATGATGATCCATTACATATGATGAGGTAAGTGTTGTAGACACTCGAGAGAAATGGATTGAAGCAAGTTTCTCAAATATGGAACATTCGTTTTGATGAGGCAATCAAAAGAGTTTGATTTTATCAAAATAAGAATGAACCTAGTAGTATGTACAAAAGGGTCGATGGGAGCATCATGACACTCCTAAGACTATATGTTGATATACTACGGATAAGGAATGACATACCAATGCTATAATCAAGAAAGATAAAGTTGTTCTAAACATTCCTCCGTGAATGGTTTGGGAGGAGTATCTTAATTGGGGATAAAATCTATATAGATAGATCTGAGGATGCTCGACTTAACCCAAGGAACGATATTCATTTGATGCTAAAGTCGTTTAGTATGGCAAACTCAAGAGATGTCTCATGTCGATGAGCTATGGAGTGTATCTCTCTTAATAGTCCCCATAGACTCTCCTCAAAAGAGAGATCGCATGAGTGACTATCATGTATGCAATGAAATGTACGAGACACGATGTTGATCACCATATTATGGAGAAGTTCACTATGAGTCGGTGAAAAACATCTTAAAGTGCTTAACTTGAAGACACTAAGGATATGATCATATTCATGGTGGGTCTAAATTAAAACTAGAGGGCTTAACAGACTCAAGTTTTTCGAATGCACTAAGATGACGTAAAAATCCACTTTAAGGTAAAGCGTTATCTTGAATAATTGGTGCGTTGAATTGAAAGGTTCCAAACAAAGAAAGAGTTCTTTGGTTTAGTGATAAGGACAAAGTATATAGTCAGTAAATGAAGTCGCAAGTTGATTGTTTGGATGATAAGTTCATTAGAGAACTAGGAATAGTTCCTAAGTCTCATCTTGGATCTAAACATGTGTTGTGGCACTTTCATTTGATTATTAGAATCATTGAAAGATGGAAAATCACTATAGAGATAGTGGACTCTTATGAACAACATTACATATCCATTAACTAAAGCTTATCCAATAGCAGGATAATCGTCACTTAGAGAAGACGAGTATGAGATACCATGACGATTGGCTTTAGTGCAAGTGGGAGATTGAAAGTAGTATGCACACAAGTCAATCATGTTTGATGATAAAGCATATACTTTGAAACAATCTTATTCATTTATTAATAAAAAGTATTAATTTATTAAAGGCTTTTAATTATCTACATGATGTTGTTTTATAATATGTGATAAACCCATAGTTTTAAGCAATGCTTTTAGAATAATGATGATGATCATTCTAATGAGATCTAAATTCTTAGAAAGCTTAAAACTAAAATAGTTCCCAATCATTGGATTACTAAATTGGGGATTAGTGAATCCGGATAGATTGATGCAGTACATACGTTGTTGCTTTCATTGGATGAGGATGATTGATCTCATGATCATTTGTGTGGCGACACTAAAGCAAGTATGTAGGTGCTTATTAGAGAATAAGTTCACCGAACGTGGCTCGTTAAGGAATACCTAATGGAGTTTTACTTTTATAGGAATTCTGTAGTGATAGTAATACAAGTGATCCTTGGACTTGAGATCATCATAGTATCTTGTGTATGATGAGTTATACTTTGACTTATTCCTTAAGACCCTTAGGGTATATCAAAGGGTATGCTTGGGTATAATAAGTTGTACATGGAGATAATGTATGATCAATAAAGAATCTACCACTTATTATTAAAGAGAAATGTCTATGTGATTCGATAAATGACAACCTAGTAGTCCTTGGTTAAGGCGTAATGAAATTAGAAAGGAGTTTCTAATTTGCATTATTTGGAGTTGTGCATTTAAGGATCGAAATACATATAATTAAATAAAATAAGACTTGACAAAGAATTCCATGTCTTATATTTAATTGGGACATTGTATGGTGGAAGGATTGAATTGTGCGGTAACTATTTACTCAAAGGTTCTTTTATGATTAATGTTGAAATCTATATTATCTGGAAAGTCGTTGATCGCTAGGGAGGCTTATCCCTATTGTAAAATAAATATTATTTATTTAAATAAATTAATTGTTTAATTTATTTATTTAAATAAGATTAGAATTGTTCTAATTGATTTATTCACAACCGGGTTTAATATGGAGAACCTAAAGGGTCACACCATAAAAGGAAGAATAATTATTTAAGAAGTTAATGGCATAATCGTAATAATATAAAGTTATGTATATTTAATTTAATCTATGGTGATAGAATAAATTAAATAGCTTAATATTTATTATTTAATATTTTGAAATATTAAATATAAATTAATAAGAGGAGTCTTATTAATATTATTACAATTATTATTATTATTTTAATTTCTAAAAGAGTTTAGGAATTAATTTAATATAAGTACTCTCATTTATTCCTAATTGGATTAGGAAGGAAAATTAGTTAAAGGAGTTTAATTAATTATCCCTAATAAGATTAGGGAGCTTAATTAATTAAAAGAATTTAATTAATTAAATAAAACCCAATTCCTTAATTGTTAAGGTGGGTTGCCCACATCTATAAATAAGAGGAGTCTTATTATGGGTGATGTGCTTGTTGACTTTTACAACATACGTATTTCCAATAGTTGGGAGAGTACGCCTTTTCTATAGAGATAGAAAACTAGGGTTGAGCCAATATCCCTTCTTCTTGAAAATTCTTTTTCCTTGGTGGATCACTTCTAGAGGCCATACACTTGGGTGGCTTACATTGATCAAAGAAAGGAATCTACCCGGAGATTCAAGGAGATCATGAGAAGTAGGAGGTGAACTCGCATTACGAGGAAGCTTCGTTTCTACAAGGGTATGATTTCATAATTTCTTATTCTTCGTTTAATTAATAATTGTGCATAAAGGGTGATCCGGGTATATGGTTTGTAAAAAATTTTAAACTCTGATTTTTACACGTTTTCGCACTTTTATGCAATTTGATTGCGTTCTTGAATATTACAAACCTAACACTAGACAAGTCTGATCGTTTTCTTATTTCTATTTTGTTTCTTTTTCGCTTCGTGTACTTGTAGATTTTTTACACGCTTGTCATCCAACTCAGAACTAACACCAAAGACAGGATAACATAAACGGAAGAGGTTGGAAAGCGGCGTCATGCAGAATCCGCGATTAAAGACATCGAATATCTTGGTAATTTGCTTGACCACGCTTACGCTTTAACTCGACGGGCTTTCCCGTAAATCTGTGGTCCCAACTCCTTGAACTCGCTTTGCTATGATGCATCAAGCGTTGCCATCATTTTCACCCGTATTTTGTACACGAGTCTCCTCGTCCTGATTTTGCATTAACTCGCAAAAAGCTCCTAAACATTCCATCATTCATCTTTTGCTCTCAGTAGTGTTGTTTACGGGAGGACTATTGCCTTTCTATTGCATCGCTCTCCTGGTTTCAGACTAAAGGTCGCTCCACGCCTCATACACTCCATTGTTAACGTTCTCAATGACCATTCTTAAATCTTGCCATAAAACAAGGGTTAATTAAATAAATTAATATATCACATAATATCCCTATATTATGACCGACCAACAAATAAGCTTAGATAGGACACACTAGCGAAGGATTTACTCATCTCTCCCCTCCTGGTTCCATTCCCCGATCTCCGCCAGAGACCATATCCCTAAGCTTTGATACCAACTGTGGCGCCCCTAAAATAGGTATACAACACCCATTCTGAGTCGCCAAATACATGGTACAGGAAGCAAACTACAACTTCAATAATACAATTATCGTGCAAAATACGACAACATAAACTGTGAGTTTAAAAACAAATATTGTCTTCTAGACAATATCCATACTCAAATAAGTCCTCGCTAAAATTATTCATAAACTATTTTACAGAAAATAGTGAGGACTGCTAAAATATCTTTCTAGAACCATCACTCCATACCCCGACTCGATCTTGCTATGTTCTCACCTCCTGAGAAGAAAAATAGAACAAAAAGTAAAAGGGTGAGCTCAACTAGCCCAGTAAAGAATGTTATGACTAAGATAATATACAAAAAATTATCATTAGTTTTCAACAGGGAAAAAAAATCTGATAGAATATAATAGACAACAAGTTTTAGATCAACAACTGCAGCGGAAACAACAATCTATTAGAAGAGACACGTAGAGAATGAATTCTACTATCTTCTAAGATTTAAAAGTTCATCATCAATATTTTATCCCTGTAACAACAATCAACATATATCTTTAATCAAATATTCATCTTTGCACTACAGGCCAAAGATATTCATCTATATCACCAGTTGGTCATGTTCATCTCAACACCTGTTCATCTTTGCACTACAGGCTAAAGATATTCATCAATTAATCATTCATCTTTGCACTACAGGCCAAAGATATTCAGTAATATCATCATTTAAGACCGAGGATGATGAAAATATTTTAAAGAAAACGAATCCAATGAAGACGAAAGGACAAATATTAGGGATTCGTATAACAGTTTATCCAAGATCAATAATACTTCATAATAGCCGATCGTGAAACATAATTCAAAAATAACGATCAAAACATGGATACAATCAAAGATAGTAGCCAAAATAGACATCTTGGACAAAAAGGAAATTTTTTATTTTTCGGTGAATAGTGTCGTATTCGTGAATAAAGGTCGTATATCGTGAATAAGAACCCCGACACAAAAAGTTCCAAATTTTATTAAAAGTTCACCAATATTTCTAAGATAATGATATTGAAGAAAATAATATCATTTGAGAAAAAATAACATCCACTTACCTCAAAATAACTTGTATTTTCGATGGAATATCGGATAGAAAGTTGAAGGAAACTTGTATCAACAAAGAACACTCAAAGTATCAAAATACTCACAAAAATAAACTCGATAATCTAGAGAGAAAGAAAACTTGTTTCTGGTGTGATTTTCAATTCTAACCTAAGCGTCTATTAATAGAAAAATGCTAGAAAGTCATAGGAGACTAAAATAATAAATTAATATTATTTCTTTTCAAACTTCCTACGCACACCTTCACCAACCAAGCCACCAAATCTGAAAAAATAATAATGTTTCACATGCTTGAAAAACCAAAAGTGGGTCCCACCCATAAATTTAATAAAAATTATTTTATTTTCCGAAACTTCAATAATTCATAGAAAATAGCATGTTTATCAGAAAAATACGAATTTTATGTCCATTCTGCCTGAAATCGAATTCTCTACAACTTTGTAGCTTTGAGTTTTTCCAAATTCCAAACAGAAAATATCCAAAATCTACAAACGGGTGAATTTTAATACTCCCCTTCCTACAGAATACTGATAAAATACCTCAGCATTAATTCTTTTATTTATAACCATATAAAATAAATAAATCCATCATCAAATAAATATTTTTTTATCATATAAATCAATAATTAATTATTCATAAATAATATTACAGCATCACACTTATGACAACCAAAGCAGCCCTCCTGTGAAAGAGGGGCTTTTCAATAAAGATTTCTCCTCATCGCGCAAGCAATTAGGTGACCAAACCTCTCCTCGATGTAACTTTCTAGACATTGGCAATAATGCTATCTAATAATATTATTCAAATAATATGAATTAGTGATCTGATAATGGAAAATACTGTGCAATGACAATTATTGAAACAACAATAATATAAACTATCAACGCAGCAGTTATTGAATCAATAAAATAAAATATTGAACAAGAATTCATCAGAATAATTATTGAGTAGTGTCTTCTTACTTACGAATCAATAATTCAATAATATTGTGCAATCTCGTACTCTTCTCGTGCAACCACGCCAGACATCGTATTTTAACCACCAGGTATTCCAACAGTGTTAACGGTAACAACTATTACTTTGTCATTTTCTTCATCCGACAGTTATTCTATTATGAACCCCACGAATGGCTACGCTGTCGTACGAATATTCCCTGACAAAAAGAATATTCCACAATCAAAAAAATATTCCCCGATAAAAATGAATATTTTATAACCACTTGCTTATCTTGTAAAATTTGCACATTTCACCCATAACCAAAGCATTATATCAAATTAACACCTTATTAATTTAAAATAATGAATAGAGAAAATTCAATTTTATTTATAATAAGTTGGGGTCTTATATTTATGGTTTCTTCATCTATTGTATTTTATTATTTGGATTGTAGCTTTGCATGATTTATTAAGTACTAGCATCTGGTAAATCATTTTTATCATCATTAATAGTTTTTTTTGGCATTATGGTAATACTGTGACAATTGCCAAAAATAGATAAAAAAACTAATGAGACAATGTATTCATTTTTTTAACTATAACATTGTGTTATGTATGACACAGTGTTATACTACTATGTTTTTGGACATGATGTTTGTTTCACATGTAATTTTCCTTACGGTTTGAGGACTGAAACTGGGACATTCTTTATCTGTTTCTCCTTTCATTTGGATGTTTGAATTCTGGTGCAAGTAAGCGTATATGAGACATAGACTCTTTAAAATGCATCAAGTACATGTGCCAGATATTTGAGGCTTGGTGAGGTTTGTGTAATGTGTAACAGACTGCAAATATGCCACTAACAATCGTATCAATATAACAACTTGATGACATTGTGCATTACACTTTCTAAATATTTATTAGTCCTTTAAAATACAAGAGGTACCCATTTTTAACTTTATTGGTTACATTATAAATATTTTTATCAAAAAATTAATATATATATATATACACACACACACACACAACTGTTACCTAACTCTATACAACATATGCTATACTTGGATATGTATTTGCTCACAAAACTTTTACCCAACTTTATACAACATATGCTATCAAAATTTGATTATCGCATAACAATCTACCATCTTCTTATTATATTTTAATTTAGTATAAATTTTTAATTAACAAAATGAATAATTCCGCTACAACACGCGGGTTTATATCTAGTTATCTATACTAAAACACAGTACATGATACTATAACTTGACACTTGTCATTCCCACAATTCAACACGTGTCCTGTCTAATTAATGTTCCTCAAGACCCTCAAAACTGTCCAACTAACCTAACAAATGAGGATGAAAACAAATCCTAATTCATTCCCCTAAATTTTAGATTTATAATCCCCTAAATCATTAAAAATCTAAACTGTTTTGATAGTATCAACTGTTTTGATATTATCCTTTGTAATTTAATTATTATTTAATAAAATCACTAATTTATCTCAACACTACCTGTGAGACCCCAGATTTTACGAATAAAGATTTAATTTTATCGAAATATTTTTTTCAAAATTTTGGTGTGGGTTTGAGATAACGTTATAGTTGTGGATAATATTTATAAATTTTACAAAGTACGCAATTTGTTATATAATATTCGATTGGTCGGGGAATATTCGTTTTAACAGGGAATTTTTGTACGACGACACAATCATTGGTGGACCCCATAACGAAATTATTGTCGGATTGAGAAAACGACAAAAATATTTTTATGAAAATAACGACGAAAGTTTTACCGTTAAAACTGTTGAACTACTCTGTAGTAAAAGTACAAAGAATACGCTGGCGTGCATAATAGTAGCACACCCAGATTGGTTATTGATGCTTACGTGATAAGTCACTCGCTTATATTCAATTATTGCTATGATAATTGTTTGCATCATATCTCTCATATTATTGATTCAATTATTGTCACAAAGATCATCTCGCGTTATATGATATACTATTAAATCAATAATTGAGACGACAAAGTTGTTCATATTATTAAATTTTAATATTTACAATATCTAGAAGTTCTGTCAAGGAGAGGTTTGGTCACCTAATTGCGCACCAATAGGGAGAAATCCTTATTAGTAAGCCCCCTCTTTCATGGGAACAATCTGGTTGTTAAATATTGTGAGTTATAATATTAATGATGAATAAGTTCGTGTTGATTAAAGATGAATTTGATAATTCCACTGTGTTGGGATTATTGGTGCTAGTGGAAGTCGACATTTATTTCGAAAATAATTTATGTATGGAGATTATATTGTTTAATCGGGTATTCAGGGCACTTTTCGTGTCGGAGTACTATTCACGAGTTACTATTCACGAGTTACTATTTATGAGTTACTATTCACAAGTTACTATTCACCTGAACAAAATATATTTCTTTTCGGTCCAAATCATTTTTGGGTACAATATTATTCCATGAGGAGATGTGCTAATTTTCCAGACCGTTGGTTGAAATTATAATAGTAAATCAATATGGATCGTTGGTTTAAAGTTTTAATATTGAATCAGTATGGACCGCTGGTTTAAAGTTTTAATAGTGAATCAGTATGGATCGTTGCTTTAAGTTTTATTATGGATCATCCGTTTAAAAGTAAATCAATCTGGACCGTTCATGAATTAGTTACTATACAGTCCATACTCCTATAAATAGAAGTTCATTCCTTCATTATTTCTTACGAATTCACTGAAACTCTAGAGATAGAAATTATAGAGAGAAATTATAGAGAGAAGCTATAGAGAAAAAATCTATAGAGAAAAAAAAGAAGAGAAGTCTGCTACCTTTCTATTCCAATATCCAGTTTCTTCTAAGGTAAGGGGTATTATTCTTTCGTATTCATGAAGAGAATTACTTTCTTTCAATACTTGTAAGCGTTGTTATTCCATTCTTTATTATTACGTTGAATAACTTTTATACATGCTAAGTCTTCGCATACATGGTGAAATTCTTCTATTATTCCATTCCTTATTATTATGTTGGAATAACTCGTCATGCTGCATCTTGCATACATGGTGAAATTCTTCTATTATTCCATTCCTTATTATTATGTTGGAATAACCTGTTTATGCGAAGTACCGCATACATGGTGAAATTATTCTATTATTCTATTCCTTATTATTATGTTGGAATAAACTGTTTATGCGAAGTACCGCATACATGGTGAAATTCTTCTATTATTTCATTCTTTATTATTCTGTTGGAATATCCCGCTCGGTCGCTAATTTCACTTTGACACGTTTCGCTTCTTTATTATTCTGTTGGAATAACTTGTTTATACGAAATACCGCATACATGGTGAAATTCAGTTGTTATTCCATTATTTATTATTCTGTTGGAATATCATATCATGCATTTTACATCGGACTGGTTCCATTATTTATTATTCCGCATTTATTATTCTCGTGGAATATCCATGCTCAAGCGCTCTGTGGGACTGGTTCCATTATTTATTATTACATTGGGAATAACTTTGTCTTTGCATGGTCTCTATCGCATGCATGGTGAATCCTTCATTATTCCATTCTTTATTATTCATTGGAATAACTCGCTCATGTGGATTACCACATGTATGGTGAATGATCCTTTATATTCATTCCTTATTAAATTGTGGAAATGATCTGGTTACATTGATTATGATGAGAGTCATAATAAAAGCATTGGATTGATAAAAATCATGGGTATATAAAGTATTAGTAAGTGTTATGATGAGTTATGTTGGTTATTATGTAAAAACATGAAAGTTTCTTAGAAATCACAAAGGGTTGAAAATCAGATTTTGGTGAAAATGGAACATGAAATTCAATTGATCATATCTCTTATTATATTTTGAATTTATGAGTGTAGTTAAGTTCTAGAGTTAGATCTATGAGTTTTGTAGCATCTCCAAGTGGAATAACTGGAAAAGGTGTTGTAAATTTTCGTGTGGGCTGATTTTAGCAAATGAGTCAAAAGTTGGAAATTACCGAAATGATACTGTCCAGATTTTTAGAAGGGCTGTTTTGGCCACTTAATTTGTGATAAAAATTCTGGCCTTTTGGGATATGAAAGTATATGGTATAAGGTACCTCCTGTCCAAAAATGAACTCATTCCGACTTAAAATGAGCAAGTTATGACCATTTTAATATTTAGGTTTTTCTGACGAAAAATGCTATAACTGGAGTTCTATAACTCCGATGACCATGAAATTTAAACTGGAGGCTCAAGTTAACATGTGTAAGATTCTTCCAAGATTTGGAAATTTCTGGAGTTAACCTTGAGGTAGCTAATTTCTTAAGGAATTAATTAAAAATTGATTTTTGAAAAATAGTAAATAAATTTTAAAAATTCCGAGAAAAATATATGTTCATTATGGGATTATATTCTACTAAATCTCAGTAAAGAAATATTTTTGGAACTGATTTGGTATTTTTCATGAAAATAGTTTAGTTACGAACATATGAGTTAAATATGTTATGTGAAGTAACAAAGTTGGAAAATAGGATTTTGTGGCTTGGAAATCCTATATAAGGTATATGAAGATTTTTTATAAGGGATTTGATCATTGGTGATGAAATCTTATGAGTATAGTATTTTTGAATAACTAAATGCATTATTTGGTAAAGTGTAAACAATTGAAATAAATTATTTATAAGTTTAAGAAGTGATTAAAATATTGTTATGATATTAATAATATTAGATTATGGGTGATTGATAATATTTGGATAAATTTAAAAGTCTTTAATATTTATCCTTGTTTGTAGTTGATTAATGTTTATATCATTGTCATCATCATTATGCTTATATGGTAATAAAAGTTATCTTGGCTTACGTGCAAAGATGGACTGTGGATTATTGAATTGTATATCTTTGGCTTACGTGCAAAGATGTACCGTTGGTTGTTGGTTTTATAGTTGTATATCTTTGAATTACGTGCAGAGATGGACTTGGTATGATTATGACTAGGGATTTTTCGGTATAGTCATTACCATTGATGATATAATGAATATCCTTGGCCCGTAGTACAGGGATGATTAGAAGATGTGGTTTATTTATTAACCTGAGTCTCAGCGATAAAAGTTGGTGAAAATATTTTTTTTTAAATCATAGAAGATAGTAGGTTTTATTTTCTACTTGACTCTTCTAATGGATTGCTTATTCCACTGCAGTTAAACTTGATGTCTATTGTATTTTATCAGTTTAACATTGTTGAAGACTATTGATAATTTATTTTGCATTATCTTAGTCATAATATTTCTTACTGGGCTAGTTGAGCTCACCCTTTCTTTCACCGTTTCTCTTGAAAAATGAGAATATAGCCGGGGACCTAGTCTGGGGAAAGGAGTGACGGTCCAGATGATAGTATTAGTAGTTCTCACTATTCTGATTAAATAGTGTGACAATAAATGTAATGAGGACTCCTTTAAGTTTGTATACTATCTAGATGACAATATACATATTAAAACTCTTAGATTATGTTTTGTCGTATTTTACACGACAGTTGTATTATTAAGTTGTATTTAAATTTTGTATCATGTATTTGGCGACTCAAGATGGGTGGTGATGAATACCTATTTTTGGGTGCGTCACACTACCCTCTACAATGTATATTCATCTATTTTTCTGGGTAAAATTTGATCATCGCACAACAATCTACCATGTTCTTATTATATTTTAATTTATTAATTATACGTACATATTTATTATTAAAAAATTGAATAATTCCACCGCAACGCGGGGGTTTGTATCTAGTAAACTACTAAGCTCCACTTTATATTAATGTTACATTAGTTAGATACTTTAAATAAAAAGGAAATTAGAATATTAGTTAGAGATTTCACAATAATTTCCTTATCTCTAACCCTACTCTGTAGTGTTATTGGGTCATTCTGTAGGATAAGGATTCAATTTTTTCACTATGTACCCAACAGGTTCCTTATATTGATTCCTTAAATATTAAATTTTGAAATTTAAAATTTAAAAATTAAAACTTGAAAGTTTCAACAGTCAAATCATGTTTTAAACGTTGTAACTATTTTTTTTATTTAAAAGTAATTGTTGTTTGAATTTAAAAATTACAATTATTTTAATTTAAAATAAATATTGCTAGAAATCAAAATGTGCAACGATCATTATGTATTTATGAGAACTAAAACAACATTATTTTAATTATAAAATAATAAAATTTATAATTAGTAGTAATATTTTTTACAAAAATGATCAAAATTAAAATTTGACTGATTTTTTAACTTTTTTTTATAGTTCTCTTTCTTCTCTAAATTCTTTGTTTAAAAAATAAAAATGAGTGAATTTGATAGGCACGTATACTCAAATCAGCAATTAAGTGAGATAAAGATCCTTTAACTAACATAAAATCGCAATAAATAGGGTGTGAAATGTCAATTTATATAAATATGGAACGCTTTTTTGATTCCCTCGCCCTGAGAAGTCAAATCATATATAGGAATTAAAATAGAGAATTATATAAGGATAAGGAAACTGTTGGATATTGATTTATTGATATATTCTTCAAATATGGGGATAGAGAGTCTATTGGAGAATCTGTTGTAAATGCTCTTAGATACTTTAAAAAAAAAGGAAATTAGAATATCAGGATATCAAAATTTAAATAAGTTGGATAACCCTAAAATTTCAAAAATGGTATTTAGATTGATAAAATAGAGAGAGAAATATAAACAGTTAGCAACAACTTTCTTGACATTATTAATGTTGAAGATATAAATGTGTAAGAATTCATTAATTTTCCAAAAAAGAAAAGTTTTTTTTTTTAAATGCGAGGAAAAGTTCCTCCAACTCAGCCATTTCATGTTCTTTACGTAATAGTTGCACTTTGACCAGACCCACGAGTTACAACCATGTCCCAACTGTCTGTGAGAGAGAAATAGAAAAATGTTTCATTTCCACTAATTTTATGTCCAACACTCCTGTTTTAATTATACATAAAGGATGTAAAATAAATAGATAGTTTGACTTCGATTTGTATTCGTTCGATTAAAAGTTCGATTCAAAATATAAATAATTTAAATATGAACAAATTTTAAAATTCGACAAATTATTCGAACATTTTCAAATTATAATTTTTTATTAATACTCAGATCATATTTCGTTCGAAAAGTTCAAACTGCTCGGGCTTGATTTAAGATCGTTCTTGACTCGGTAGCGAAATGAGCCTCAATAAAATATTATTTTATACTTGATAAATTTTGTGAACTAAATTTGAATAACTCAATACTCTATTCGACTCGATTCATTTACACCACTAATTATACAAGTCATTTTAGGACTTTTTTTATATATAATGTAAGACGTTTTATAAATATCCAGAAGAACAAACTGATCTTCTACTTTACTCCTAAAATTTTTAGAGTAATTTAAAGATACGAGAAAGAGTAATTAATTATTACATGAGTAATACTAAATTTTTTTAATGTGTGATTATATCTTAAACAATTTATATAATAAATAAAGGGAGTATAAATTATGATTAACACAGAACTGTAAATAAATATATGAATTTATTATCATCAAGTTAACTTCATTAACATAAATTTCTCATAATACATAATTGTAGAGAAATTTAGAGAGAGAAAGTACAGTTAGGTCTGGCAAATGAGATCCATGTGGCTCCTATTATGTCTTTTCTGGAGCATATAATTATTAGAGTAATAGTTAATGTATGCCACAGATTTAGACAGTTTGTTTGTAGCTGATGAACTCATTTTCTCTGTACTTCTCTTTTCTCTCCTCTGTATTTTCTCTGACATTGTTTTTTTCAATATCCTTTTGGTCTCTTTTCATTTCCATTGCCTTCTGCTAACAGATTCCAGACCCACCTGGATTTTGACACTGTTTCGTGTTTATCCCTTTTCTGTACATTTCTTCTTGAATCTTCATAATTTCCCTACATCTTTTTACTACAATCAGAATACAAATTTTCCATCTTCGAATTTGTTATGTAATCTATTAAATGAGCTGTGTTCTTCATTTTTTTTCCATTTCGTATTGAAATTACTGTATGGGCTCATGAATTTACTTCTTTCAAAATATTCTCGTTCTTAATTGTTGTGATTGTGATGGGTTTGTTTGCTTTTTTCTCAATCCCGCGTCACATGCATTAAATCAATCTGTCCGTTTGCGCATCTAGCTTTTCTCTAGAACCCTGGTTCCATCAATATTTTAGCCATTTTGGATTCATGTTATTTGTCTTGGAATCAATTTGTAGTTTTACTACAGTTCTCAAGAAATTCAAAGGTGAGACTCTGAGAAAATTTCATAAATCTGATTACAAACATCCTCAGTGTATTTATTGGGATTTCTTTGTGATTCAATCTAGTTGTGTATGATACTGATGGCCTTTATGATTTATATTTATTCATAATTTTCATTGCTATTTGCAGCTTGATTCTCTCTCATGGGCTAATTTGAATCTCTTTCCAGATTGAAATTGGACAACAGACCATCTTTCTTTTCTTCAATCACAATTGATTTCAGGTGTGAACTAAGTTTTGTAGATTCTTGTTGTGATTTCCCCTTTTTGTTGGTATTAAATTGGAAGCATCTCATCTGGCCCTTTTTCAGCAAAAGTTGAGCTCATATATATCCTATGTAAACATTTATACAAATAGATTGAAATGGGTTTTTATTGTTCATTTAACAGTTCTGTTTGGAGTGTAATTGGAATGATTTGATTGTTGGGGTTTGAAGACTCAAATGGACTTGTCATGCTATAAGCATTTGAGATTTTTTGGGTTACCTTTAAATTGTGTGGCATTTAAGTGTCTGGCTTTGGTAGTTATTGCTTTGGTTTTTACTACTGTTATGTTCCCTTCATTTTCTGGCTTTGGTGGGATTGAGCAGAACAAATTTATAATAGTCCGCAATCGTTCTTTATCATTGAATTCGGATTCTGGAATTAGGGAAAGGAAGTTCCTAGAGGTTCCTCAGATTGTATGGGGTTTAAACAATCAGAAAATTGCTTTTGCAAGAGCTTGCCTAACTGCTAGGATGATGAATCGAACCCTTTTGATGCCTAGCTTAAGCTCTTCTTTGTTTTACAAAGAAATTGATCTGTTGAAACCCATTTCATTCGACAAGGTTTTCAAATATGAGAGGTTTAATTCTCTTTGTAATGGCTTTGTTCAATTGGGGCAGTATTCGGAGCTCTTGAATCGAAGTGCCATCACTGAGCTGCAAAAGGGAAGTGGAAGGAAGTGGACAATTGAGAGAGATTTGGATCAGTTGAGACAGTTTAGCAAGGATCCATTTGAGGGGTATGAAACAATTAAAATAGTCGGAAAGAACCCATTTTTGTGGCATGATCATTGGCCAGTCAAAGACTATGCAAGGGTATTTGAGTGCTTAGTTTTAGTGGATGAAATATCAAATGAAGCTGATAAAGTTGTATCTAAAATTAGGGAATTAGGAAGAAAATTCAGAAGCAAAGCCGGGTCAGATGAAAATGGAGTCGACACAGAGAGCTCATTAGAATCAGTTCCTTATGTAGCTGTGCACATGAGAATAGAGAAAGACTGGATGATTCACTGCAAGAAGCAAGAGCAGAGATCACATATAAATGAAATTTGTAGTAGCAAGGAGGAGATAATGGAGAGAGTTGCGAACATTATGGGCTTGAAAACGCCAATAGTTGTTTATCTCGCTGTGGCCGATAGTCTTCTTGAAGATAACTCTATTTTGGATGGCTGGAAGGAGGGATTACTTCCTTTGGAGAAGAAAAAATTGGGCGTCGAGGGGATTTACAAGAAACACCCATATCTCATTCAGTCAGCAATCGACTATGAAGTTTGCTTACGGGCGAATGTTTTTGTGGGAAATAGTTTCTCCACATTTTCAAGCCTTGTAGTTCTTGAAAGGACTCAGAAAATGATCAGAATGGGTGTTTCAAGACCGTGCAGCATCAATATAAGATGGCCTTCCTATGCCTACAATATATTGGGGGATTCTGAAGGTCCTCGGCAATGGATGACAAATATGTTCGATTCAAGCCTTGGAGCAATTAGTTATGGTTCTAATGACATTTCTTGCTGAGATTTTGGATGCACCTTCTTTGCTCGGAGAATAGTGTTAGTTAAAATCTTCTTCTTGGTTGGTATAGTTGAAAGAAATTTAGAGTTACGAGTTACAGAGATAGCATTTTGAGTATACAAATTAGGCTAGTTTGCATTTTGAGTTGAATTTGATAGGCATTCTTCATGAGTATTTTTCCACTCGAGTCTTGAGATATTTTTTTTTTATGTAAATTCAATTTCTTTGATTTTATGAACCTTCCTATCTATCCTCTTTGATTTTGTGAAAGGTCAGCTTCTGGGATTTATTTAGCTGCTGCTGCTGCTGCATATAATATTGAACATGAAATACAACATACTAGAGGTTGATGAGTGCAGTCACACAACCCAAGCAAACTCCACAATTCATGTCCTAAACAATTTGCAAAAACTAATTTAAATTGTTCAACATTTTTTTTTCTCATGTCCAAAAACAAAAACAAAAAAAAAAAGTTATAATTGTTCAACATAACATCATTAGTTTTACTAATTGCAATTTGAAGCTTAAATTAACATTAACAAGCTATTTGATATGTATTTAGAAACTAGTTATTTTTCAAATTTTCATCACGCCGTTATGAAATTAATACAAGTGTTCAATTTAGGAAAATATTGTAGCAACTAATTCTTACATAGTCAATAAAAAAAAAACTCTTAAATTTATTTATTTAAGTTACACATTTTATAAATAATTTTATACTATTCATCTCTGTGAGATGTATCTTACAAAAATTATTCAAAATTATATATTATATATTTGATGGTGCAGTTGATTACTCATCATTTCATATCACTTCACTTTACTTCACTTCATGTCTACTGAGAGATGGAAGCCAACTACTAATCACCCCAAAGTGTGTTCAAAATCGTACTGCCAACTCTAAAAGGTAGCCATCAAGATTTATAAAATAAAGTTCCCATTGCTTTTTGAAAAACATACAAGCAACCTCCAACCAACCTGTCCTGTTTTAAGCTCATCCATTTATTTATTTTTTAAGGACCCACAAGTAAAGGGACCACTTAATAAATTCAAGTACAAAAATTCCCAACTTTAAGTTTGGTTTAATAAACATTTGTGTCTTTCCTTTTTTAGAAAAGCCATTTAAAATTTGCCTTTTTATTGCATATATTAAGGTTTGCTTATAACCTTTATCACTATATATATATATATATATATATATATATATATATATATATATATATATATATATTTTCAATGTGGAAATAGGACTTATTTATGACCAGAGGGAGTTGTGCAATATTAGCTTTGGGTTGAAGGAATAGTTTTCAAATAACTTTAATCCCTTTCCATACAAATTCCTCTCTGTTTAAGCCAGGAAAAATCAAAGTTTTAATTTTTCTGATCAATGAAAAATTTTATTAGACGAAAACGGTAAATACATAAAAGGGAATAAGTAGTCCACGCACCCTGTAAGAAGTCGAAAAAAGAGGGAAAAAAAAAAAAACTCAAAATAGAGCAGCTTTCCGATCTCTATAAAGATCAAACAGAAATTTTTCTAAGGAACAAAAAAAGTAAAGAGAGAGATCTTATCTCACAAATCTAAACACACACACACAGAGGAAGAACACCATAGATGAACATTTTGTTTTTCATTAATATGTTCAAAATGCTGATAGAAATATATGTTTTTTCTGTTGCTTTTTTTTTTCCTCTTCACTTTCCCCTTTTTCATTCAAGAAGAAAGCAATATTCAAGATAGTATTCCTAAACCTTCATTTTGAGCACAAAGTTCAGGCCAACAAGTCTTTAAAGAGAAAAAACCCAGAATAGGAGAAGTGCCTGCTTTGCATACTAGCTTAAAAATGAAAACAGAGCCAAAGAGTGAGAGACTCTACCTCCTATCGAGCATTCTTTTGGGAAGCCAAACAGCTTCTCTCTATGTTTCAGAATGTTCGAATTTAACAATATAGTATTTTGCTTCACTGGATATATTCATCATAGTAGTTATCACTTATTACGGACACAAACCTCTCGAGCCAAGGAAGCTGACGAAGATCCTTCATGGCATCAACGTAAGAGTCTGTGCAGCGTGGTGGGGATTGGTATGGTTGATGGTCACTCAGGCTGAAACCCCCAGCGAGGAACCTCTGGATAAGTGCCAGTTGTGATCGCTCTTGCTCCGAGTAGGCATCCATCATTGTGGATAGAGAGCCGAAGGAGTCCCATGCCCATTGTTCAAATTGTTGAGAAGGATGAGTGATCACATCTTCCGAATACTCTTCATCCCAAAATGCACATTGACATGTCTGTTGTGCATCCCTGTATTCGGCTCCACAAGAATAGCAGAACTCATGTCCACACCTGAAGAGAAAAAAAATATAAAAAACTAAGAAAATTGCCGGAAATGATTAATATTTTGGAGAATTGTAGAACACGTGAGTTACAAGGTTTCAAATCTTCCAAAAGCCCAACATCTTGGTGTTTACAGGTTATACTCACCAAAAAATAAAAATAAATACTTATAGACCTCATGAAGTCATCATATAGCATGAATGTGCTAAAACATTCTTTCAAGATATTCACATCAATTCAGATATACGACTTGCATTTGGTTGTTTCCAGATGTTGGCTTCTTCTAATCCACATACCAAGGTAACTATGCGACAATTGACAGCCAACGTGACTCCCAAATGTGGTTACAAGGTTCTATTGAGAAATACTTGATTGATTACAATTATAAAGCTGAACTAGTGATGGAAGTAGAGAATACACTAAAGAAAACATCGTACAAGAGAAAAAATAGCAGCCACTGAATAGATGAGATTGAGCTAGCAAAGACCACTCAAGGAAGCAAAGTATATTAGTATTTGCTCAATGTTCTCAAAATGGAAAAGTAATCAACCTGGAATCTCATTTCTGATCGGAATTCCGAAGAGACTTCTTTAACTTTTTTATTAGTTCCAAAAGAGCATATTAGTGAAGTACGTCAGTATTTAATCTGATAATTAAAGGAGGAGTATATATCATTCTTGACATCCTTCCAAGGATGGAATAATCAGCCCAAGATCGTGAAACTGGGAGAACTTGCTACTGAGTATTTGACCAAGAGGCTCTAGCTAAACAAAGAGCAAGTGTTCCAAAATGAGGTTAAGAAGGAAGTACAACTGCCAGACCAGAGGAAAGCTTGGAGGTGTTAAGAAGTTTTGCATTTATACAAATTTGATAATCTAGTTAAGTGAGTTTACTAAATGATTTATATTTATCTCAACCATTTGTGAATGGCGATTCAAGGTCTATAACCTGAGTACCATCAAATTTTCTCCAAAAACAGTTTTCAAAGCAAAAAAGAAAGGTTATTAAAGGTGTTTCAGCATTTCATTAAAAAATGATGTGCTAGAGGAAGAAATGAATCTAATTAAGGTGTACTCAAAATAAACGAACTGGAGTGATATTTACCATGGCCAGGTAACACAAAATTCAACTGTTAGAAACACATTTGTTCCCATACTAGAGGAAAGGGAAAAGTTGCAGTGATTAAGAGAACATATAATAAATCTAGTAGTACTACTTTTATCCAATATTTGGTGATATTCCTCTCCTCTTCCTTCTAGCATTAAATTATTTGTATCGCTTCATTTCTTTATTAACTTGCATATACATCATTTATAACATAATTGACTATTTAATGAGTGATGTTTATATATAGAAACATATAAGAAGCAAATATTTCCCTAGCAGGAAGTATGATTTGAATGGCTTTTATTATGGTTGTAAAGTCCTTTTACGTTAACCATGATGCAGAAGTTATATAATGTTGAAGTTCAAGTAGAATGATTATGCAGCATATAGTGAGCTAGATACTGTATACATGGTCTGGTCCCACTAAAAAAATTCAACTCCGCCTGCAAAAAGTTAAACCTCACTGCTGGAAAACATACTGACCAAGTAGTTTAATTAGTTCACATGACTCGACTTTGATGATGACTTATTTGCACGTTCATTCAAATTCAATCACTAAAACTATTGTTCTCTAGCCACATTGCTTAGAAATCTAAAGTGCAATTTCTTGGAGGAAGTGCTGCCCTTTTGTTATCTTGAAGGCAGCAAGACGCAATTCAACTAGCTTTGTACACCATACTTTCTCTTTAAAATACTAGCGTTACACTCCCCCACCCCATCTCCCTGCCAACACAAACACCCACCGAATCCCACCCAACAAAAATTAAAACAAACAAAGGAACAAAAATAAAGAAAGAAAGGAAATAAAATAAATAAGGACTCTGATGAAAACCAAGGAGTCTCACTTTGATCATTTCAGAGATCATACTAAGATAGAATTTGAATAAATAGAAGATAGAATACATAACTCTTTATTTAGGCGTCAAAAAGTGTAAGTGTGCAATTGACTATATCTTGGCTCACGATGCATAAGCCTAAGACGGGGCTTATCAAATTATATAGCCTTCAGGTGGCTTAGGGCTGAATTACCATAACGGCAGCCTTTAAAATGGAATTTCAATGCGAAAGCATGACATCTTAAATGAAAAATGATCTTACCAGCAAGTCATGTGGTAGCAACCATGTGCGAGCTCAATCATTCTCCGGCATTGCTGGCATCGCCTCCACCTTTTATTTTGTGCTAGACGATGCAAAGTAATGTCGCCAGCATCCCTCTCCTCCAATGGGAGGCTTTGATACTCTTCGCAGGTCATTGTACAATGCCAAGGGACAACACATTCCACACAGATAAATCTTTGACAGACTGGGCACTCTAAACAACTGTTGCTCGACTCACTCGATGAACTAGCCCTAGCTGACAAGCATTCACAAGGATCAAGCAGAACTGAACAGTTCGGAAAGGGGCAGTAAAGTTTATCTGAGTTGAGAACATTTGCTTCAGTAAGAGCTCTCTCCAACAGTTCATAAGAGGTAACTGGAAGAAAAGATCTACATTCTGTGGTGGAAATATAATATCTGCATTTCGTCTGTGGGCATCTAATGGGAACCTGAGAGGACTGTACTTTCCCATCAACATAAGTTTTCATACAATGCGAACAGAACTTATGGGAGCATTTCATTGTGATCATCATAGGTGCAAGCTTTTCCTCACAACATATGGAACAGTTTTCAACCGATTCATCTCCTTTGGCAGGAAAAGAGACAATCCCAATTGCAATTTGGGCTAACCACAGTGGCCTCTTAATATCAATATCAGGAACATACTTCAGATCAAAGAAATTCAGACTGTTAGCGTGTTCTATGATCCTTTGCCTCAATGCAACAAGAAGAGGACTCTCAAGCATCTCATCACGTGTAATCTGAAAGAAAGTCATGCAGCTTTAGAGGTATGGACCATTTAATACTTAGGTATTCAGAGATTCCAATATATTAAAACAGCAAGAAGCAATTAATGCTGAGAATGTAAATTTATGGTTCACATAGAAAAGATCATAAACAATTATACTCTGTTAATACTCATGTGTGTTACAAACAACCTAATACAGTAAGTTTGGGTTGATAACCAACAAATCTACTCAGATTTGCCTTCAGAGATCTTGAAATTTTCTTTTAGCACTAGCTGACATAAGGATTATTTGCATTACTTTCAAAACATAATCAGATGACAGAAACATTATAGTTTCTGCAAATTAATGAAAATAAAAGAACAACTGAGGCATGACACTCGTTTACCAAACATGTCCAAGAAAAGATAAAAAGAAATTTCTTTTATTGACATCCCAAGAAAGAAAAAGGAAACAATCATAAAATAAAAAAGCACAGTTTTATTCAATGAGATAATTATGCAGAATATTAACTGCTTCAAAGACAAATCATCAACAACCACCAAAACTGAGAATAGAATATAAAACCTATTTCCTTTAAAAATATGAGAGGCCGTCACCTGATTGAATAAGACCTCAGAATTCGTAAAAGCTTGTACATGCTTAACATCATTTTGCAGTGCCTCCGATAGGCCATCCATTAAAGCTAAATAATCAGCAACTGATTCCTCAACATAGAAATCAAGCTTTTTCTGCACCTGAATTATGGGATAACCAGCTGATCTTACCATGAACACCCCAATTCCAGAAAGTCCAGAAGAACCAGAATCTTCAAGATTAGCCATTGATACACCCTTGAAGAACATCTTCACAGAAAATTCATCCAGATCATCTTTTGAACTTTCCTTTGCTGATTCTTCCCTCTCCTTCAATTCATCCTCATCTTCACAACAGCTCCGAAACTCTTCTTCATCATCTTCAAATTTCACTTCCTTAAAAGACCCAGGATCAAAATTAGCTTGTTCTTCCATTTCCAATGAAAAATTTAGTAGCAAGTCCAATACTTCAAAATCTGGTTGATACTGAATGCAGTGCAAAACCCATTAACATACAGATCCAAACTCTGAAAGACAACAACTTTATCTCCAAATTCACAACCAATAGATTACAAGAACATGCAATCTTTCAACTCCCAACTTATTAAACAAATTCCACCAAAAAAATCATCAACAGAACTCCAAAGCTCAAACATCTGCCATCTAGATCTCACAAAAGAGTCAATATAGGGAAAAGTGAACTTCCAGCGCGTGCTTCTATATCAAATCAAACAAACACCCATAAAATGGATCTAAAATTCCAAATTTTATCACCTGCACCTCACAAAAATCACAAATAAGAAACCCAAAGTAGCTAAAAGAATCCATTTTTCTTCCACCCGAAATAAAAGTAAAATAAAATTAAGCCACAGCTCCTAGCAAAATTCACAATCAAACCAGAAACCCAGTTATGATCTAATCATGTTAATACCCAATTACCCAAATCCAAAAAAAAAAAACAAGAAAAAAAAACTATAAAACAATAAAATATAGAAGGAAACAAAGGAATGCAAAGAACTGAAGCTTCCATACCATTTTATGGGTTTATTATATGAATCTTCTTTATCTGGGGGAATTTGATCTGATTCTCATTCTTTTCTGGGCTCTGAAAATGTTGTAAATGTTGTCTAGAAAAGAAAAAGAGTATAAAGCGCTAACCTGACAACTGCCCTTTGTGTCTACACAGTGATTTACTAGTATTTTCTTTACTTTGCTTTGGTTCAGATAAAATAAAGAAGGGAGAGAAGGAGAAAATCATCGGTTACTGTTTGGTATTAATGGCGTATGAACAAAGGCCGGGTTGTTTGTTTTGCTGGCACTTCTTGCTAAATTATTCATTCTTTTTCATCTTTCTTACTAAATACTTAATAAATATTCGTCCTTTTCTCTTTTATTAAGATAAGTTTGGAATCCGTGTGTGGCACCACTATATTTCTTATATATTTTTTGTTTATCAAAATAATTTAATTATAATTTTTAAAACATTATTATTATATATATGACATTAATATTTTTTACTTTATTGTGATATTCATGCATAAATGTATATATATCAAATTAAAATTATATTTGTTGAATTTGAACAAGTATTATTATAATTATGTAATTTGTATTTTAAATTATAATATGATGTCTAAATTATATATATATGACAATAATACTTTTTATGACTTTTTTTTCTTTTATTGTGAGATTTATGCATACATTTATATATTAAATTATAATTATATATATTTATTGAATTTAAATATGTATTATTATAATTATGTAATTTGTATTTGAGAACAATAAGTTGATATCTAAATTATATTTAAAATGTCCAACAAATTAAATTGAATAACATCTCATATTGACGTGTTATATACTTATATTGATTGATACTAATTTCTTGAAAATAAAAACAAAAAATTTACTCAAAATTAAAACTATGTTATTATTTCATCCACTTTACAAAAATTCTTACTTGACTTTAAAATCTTAGATATATACAATTAACAAAAAGTTACATGATTTTGATAAGTTAGTATATAAATTATTGTTTTAATATTTTATTTAATATATTTTATTTTAAAAAATTAATTTACAAAATTCTTAAATACAAAACTGATATGAATTCTGAAAACAACAAATATAGTACTAATAATAGTACTAAAATTTTAAAAATAGTATATGTTTGAATTTTAGAAATTGATAAAAAAAATTAACATATATCTTTAATTTTAAAAAGAAAAAGCTTAGAAATTATTATTTCAAATATTAGAATAAATTTATATTATCATTTAAAATTTTAAATATCATAAATATTTTAATTAAGAAGGTCTGCTGCACCATGATTATGTTTACTGCAATCCTATTAAATGAGTCAAAGCAAGAGATTCTTTTACAGAAAGAGTGGGTTACGAAAGCAATGCCAATGCACATGGACATGGACATGGACATGGATTTGTGTTTGTTCCCTCGGTACTACTACTAATAATTACTCCTATATACTCTTATTTTCACTTTTTCTTTACTCTATAACAAAGGTGTAAACGAATCGAATTTAAGCGAATATTTTCATGCTCAGATTCGATTTAATTTTAAAAAATTGAGCTCGAATTCAATAAAAAAAATTTATTTTTACGCCAGATTCGACTCAGATCATTACTTCTGACCTACTTATTGTAGAAATCTTCACTTCGTTATAAAGCAAATTACTCATGAAATTCTTCAAATCGAGTTTCAATATGAATAATTTCACTTAAAACCTGAACCACTACATACTAAATTGATTACTTAACTAATATTTATATATAAATTTTTTTCACTTTTATTTATGTATTGAAATTATAAGGAATATAATATAAATTGACATTCAGTTAATTGATTTATTCAAATACAAGTTTACACAATTTCATACTACACTTTATAAATTATAAAGATTGATACAAATATCACATATTTAGCTTATTAGCATGGATCAAACCAATATTCGAATATGATCCATCAAGCAGGTATCGAGTACGGTTCAAGAAAAAAATGAAATACTTGAACCTTAATATGAGCGAACATTGGTATGCTCGAATTCGACTCGTATATCATTAAACAAAAAATGAGTATGGATCAGATTCGACTCGGATCAATTTCGAATTCGAGTTTTGGATCATATTTTCGAGTCGATCTCGAGTCGAGTACCGAACTACTTGGTTCGATTTACACCCCTACTCTATAAATCAATTTTTGATATTTATATTGGGACCCAAACACATAAATTAATATTCTAATTAAAAAATGTAATAAATTGATATTTGTATTAAAATAAAAATACAAATTAATAATTATACTTTAATATTTATGTGAAATCGTTAGATTTGACTAACGTACAGTGACAGAAAACTCTTAGTAGGCTAACAAATCCTACGTGAATAATGCTATTTGTAAGACCCCAATTTTTATGAATAAAGATGAATTTTTTATAATTATCATTTTTAAATATTATGGAATGAATTTGATATAATGTTATAGTTTTGGGTAATATTTAGAAATTTTGCAAAGTACGCAAGTTGTTTATAATATTCGATTGGTCGAGGAATGGACCCCACAACGAAATTATTGTCGGATTGAGAAAACGACAAAGATATTTTTTTATGAAATAACTACGAAAAGTTTTACTGTTAACTGCTGAAACACCGGTGTTAAAAATACAGGGAATACGCGTGGTTGCGTAGTATCGCACCTAGTATTGATTATCGATCTTTACGTGAAAAGTCATTCAGCTTTTATTTAATTATTATTTATATTTTATATATTATTAAATCAATAATTGAGATGATGAAGTTATTAATATTATTATTTGCATTATTAACGATGTCTGTAAGTTACGCCAATGAGAGGTTTGATCACCTAATTATACCATAGGGAGAAATCCTTATTGAAAGCCCTCTTTCTTGGAAACGACCCAGGTCGATTAATAGTGTGAATAATAATAATGATGATGAATTTTTGTTTTATTAGTATTATTAATGTAATAAAACAGAAAAACTTTTTATATAAAAATGTAATACTTTTATAAAGTTATTCGCTTTATTAGGCTAATAAGAAAATTTTTTATATAAAAATGTAATACTTTTATAAAATTATTCGCTTTATTAGACAATAATTAGAATATATTATATTTTATTACGATAGTGTTTGCAGATAGTGCTCTGATAGTGTTTGTATAGTAAAAAATCTTTTTAAAAGTTATTCGCTTTTATTAGATTATAAATAGAATATATTATATTTTATTGTAAACCAATCCTGACCGTCTGCTTAAAGTAAATCGATCCGACTGCTTCATAGATTGATTACTATTCAATCCATTCTTCTATAAATAGAAGCTCATTCCTTCATTATTTCTTATGAATTCACCGAAACTCTGAGAGAGAAACCGTAGAGAAATTATTCTTCTATCTTGGCGTATTTCTTTAGCGTTTAAGAAAGCTTTGAGCATAGTCTGCAAGTTTCTTCAAGTATATCAACGCCTCTACCGCTTGAGTACTCTTCTTTATAAGGTAAGGGGTATTATTTTTTTCATATTCATGAAGAAACTTCATTATTCCATTCTTTATTATTCATTGGAATAACTTTTGATACGCCGATCTACCCTATACTTGGTGATTTCATTGTTATTCCATTCGTTATTATTTTGTTGGAACATCCTGTCATAAGTGCGTTATCTGTGGGACTCCGCTTTTAATATTTATTCTTACATTGGAATATCATGTATACTGCGCATTTACGCCGGACTTGGTTCCGACTTTATTATTCTCGTTGGAATATCCCGTCTGCGCCGATTTGGTTCCGTTATTTATTATTTTGTTGGAATAACTTATCTATGTGAAGTACCACATGCATGGTGATTTCTGTTGTTATTCCATTCTTTATTATTCTGTTGGAATATCCTGCGCTTGCAAGACATTACGTCGACCTTGTTCATTATTTATTATTCATTGGAATAACTTTGTCAATGCGAAATCGCATGCACGGTGATTTCTTTTGTTATTCCATTCTTTATTATACTCGGTTGGTTAAAGTTTTGACTTCTATACTCCATGAAATTAGTGGAATATCCTCGATATTTAAGCGCTTCATCCAAAGATCTTTTCATGGAAATATTCTTCTGAGCATTCTTGAATTTTACTCTACAAAGAAGTATCATGTTGACAATTTGGATGTTATTAGTTCTTGGATAAATTAATTCTTGAACTTGTTTTATTGAATTCTTATATCATTGTCATCATCCTCATATTTATATTTTGTTGAAAGTCATCTACGTGGCCCGTAGTGCATAGATGGACTTGGTATGATTATGACCGTGGATTATTCTTGTAATCATGGTAGTAATATTACAAATGATGTGGTAAAGTCCTCATTGGCCCTTAGTGCATTGATGGACAATTGTTGGCATGATCATGACCATTGATGAATACACGAATATCCTCGGCCCGTAGTGCATGGGATAATTTATGGTTGTGATACTTATGAATATCCTCGGCGTAGTGCTTGGGATGATGTGGATTATTTATTAAAATGAGTCCCAAATGATAAAAGTGATGAAAACCTTTTAAATCATAAAAGATAGTAGATTTTATTCTCTACTTGACTTTTTAATGGATCAGATGTTCACTACCAGCTTAAACTTGATGTTTATCAGATTTTATCGCTTTAACATCATCAAGAAGACTAATGATAATTTATTCTGCATTATCTTAATCATAATATTTCTTACTGGGCTAGTTGAGCTCACCCTTTTTTTCACTGTTCTCTTCAGGAAATGAGAACGTAGTCGGGACTAGTGACGGTCCAGATGATAATATTAGTAGTTCTCACTATTCTGTTAAATAGTGTGATAATAAATGTAATGAGGACTTATTCTGAGAGTGAATATTGTCTAGAAGACAATGTTTGTATTAAAACTCACAGCTTTCTTGTTGTATATTAAAGATTGTATTTGAATTCTGTACCATGTATTTGGCGACTCAGAATAGGCGATGTATACCTATTTTGGGGGCGTCACACTATTTATATTTGTGACTCACCATAAATCAAAGAGTCTTTCTACACGGACAGGAAAATTGGACAGAAAAATTAGATAGGTAGAATAAAATCGATTTGTTCCCGCGAACAAATATTTATCCAATTTTTCTGTCCGTGTATACTTATTCTAAATCAAATGTGGAGTGAAATCTCTCTCCTAATTACTGCACGTGACTCGTGTGAAGATGAAGGAGGCAACAACTGTTTCTCTTATTTTCATTCGATCTCATGAATCTAGTGGCGGAATCAGAACCTTTTCGTAGGGGGGTCAAAAATTTTAAACCAAGCGGGCCGAAATTATTAATACCACCACTTGCTTCAGAACTTGGTAATTAATTATTATTATTATTTTATCAGCAAAAAGTCTTTTTAAGTTATGAAACAAAAATTTGTGGTAGAACCAAAATACCATATCTACAAACCATAGTTTCGAAATATGAATACGCACTCACTGATAACAAAAATTACCTCCAAAGATAACAAGCACATAATGCAATTGATTATACAAAAGCCATCCATTGGAATTATACTTCACTTAGTTTATACACTAGTTTTCTCAAGCTTCTTTCATATCTCTCATCAAAAGACGCTGCTTAATCAAGTATTTATCCATAATCTAGTATAAATAAAAACATCAATTGCTAATCAATAATTTCATCAATTTAAACATTTCATAATATTTTCATCATTCATCAATTATTTAAGAAAACACAAATTAAACACATCATATTAAGAAATGAAAGCAATATTTTGTAGATACATCAAGCCATACAACTGGAGGCCCAATGAAGCCGAACCAATGAAAAAGTAATGTATATAGGATGGGCCTCTTCCACCCAACCCAATATATATATTTCTATTGGGCCATAAATAAACTAACAAGAGCAGAAAACTCATTCATCTCAAGTCTCAACAATGAATTGATTTCCTCCTCCTCCTCCTCCATCATCATCTTCAGCTAGAGATTGCCTGGTCCATCATCATCTTCTGGTTCTGCCCCCGCCCCGCCCCAGCCCCTGCCCCCGCCCCGCCCCTGCCCCACGCCCGCCTGGACCGGCCGATCTCACGGGCAGATGCCCCCATGCCCCCTTGGTTCCTCCAATCGCATTTAATCCTGGATATAAACGCTATTATATACGTAAGGATTATTAGCCAACTGAGATTTTTTTTCTTGTCATGTCCGTTAATTAAATTTAACGATTTTATATAAATATTCAAATATAAGCAGATTATAAATTTTTTCTAATATAAACACTAATTTATTATTTATTTTTTTCAATTAAAGTACCAATTTGTAAGTCAAATTTCAATACATGTACCAAAAGTTAATTTATCCCCTTTCTTTAACAATTACTATATAGTATTATTTTATTTATCCTTCTATTTACTAGGTAGGATGAATATATTTAGTGTATTAAATATTCCTGCAAAAAGTGATACTACTATTTAATTTTATTTTCATTTTACAGTATTGACGCTCTATACCGTATAGTTGTCTTGAAGTTGGAAACATAGTAGGACTTCACTTGATTGGTTCTAATTGGCACATCAAAAAGAATTGAAATACCCAAGTGTGATGTAGTAATTATATTCAAAAAGTTGTCAACAATGAAAAATATTTAAGGTATCGGTGACCAAAGGATACTCTATTCTTTTTATATTCAAAAGATAATATATATAAAATAAAAAGTAATTATATTATTTAATGGAGGTCTATTAATATAAAAAACTAATATTTACGATAAAAAATTAATATTTTACATATTAAAATAATATTTTCAGATGAGTCCTTTTACATAAAGGTGAGAAAAAAATTATATAAATATATAAATTTTTATGTAAAAATATCAGTGTTTTTTAATATTCATGTATGGATACTATTGACATGTTAATCCGTCATTGGACCATTTTACTTTTGACCATTTAAAACTAAATTCGTACCTAAAAAATTACTAGCATCCACCATATATCTTGGTTATTTATGGTTGGTTGAACCTTGACACATAATTTAAATATTATTTTCGGAAACAATAATTAATTTGTAATAGTCAGTTGGTAGTGTTTGTGTAAACCTACACCTAAAATCATTTTCAAATTAAATAAAGAGACTTGCTACCTGCCATCGACTTATAATTGCAAAGGTTATCCATATATGAGATTAGTAGGAGTTATAGAATACCCAGTTTATTATATATATATTTTTAAAATTATCATTAATATTTATTCACGTAAACATTAACAATATATATATATATATAATAAAATATAAATAATTTTAAATTTTTCGTCCATCTTAATAAATCATATGGGCAAAATTTGGAATAAATCTCATCGTCTATAATGATAGTGATTAGTCTTATATATTTTACGGAATCATCTTAGATATATATATATATATATATATATATATATATATATATATAGTCCATTTCAAGATCTCACCCTTTATTTTATATATTATGTTCACCCTCTTTAATGATTTTGACTTTGACGGTTTCGCTTCATTCTTATATCGTAGAAACCGTTATTCGAAACTTTTAACGACGAACAACATATAACGACGGATTGAATTGTCGGCCCAATCCGTCACTAAAAGAAGAGGTATGTAAATAAGACTATGCTTTCCATATATATATATATTAGTTTCCTTAAATAAAGAGAGAGAAAATAGTCCTCTGTCAATGGGGGTTGTATCATAATTAACCACTTATAAGAAAAATAGTGCAAATTATTAAAGAAAATGAAAGTAACAACACGTTAGATGAAACAAAGAATAATTAATATATAGAAAATGAAATTTGTAGGTGAAAAGAACAGACCATGTGAGGTTCAGATCAGAGTCAATGATTGGATAACAAGTCGATGCAATAAAATAATAGAAAGTGAAATAATAATAATAATAATAATAAAAACTAGTTTGTCCGTGAGGGATTCGTTTATCATGACAAAAATTCTATGTGGACATAAAAATTAAATACGAGTGTATTTAAATATTTAATTTTTATGTCTATCTAAAAGAGCTCATATCATGAAGTTAATTCTATAATAAATTGTTCATGTAACCAATACAATATTAATACCTTGAAAGAAAGACTACCTCTGTCAATACTGTGTTAATTAATTGATCAAAATTAATTTCATGTTACCGTCCGTGAAATGAGGAGAGTTTTGACCCTAGTGATTCAAAAAAAAAAGTCACAATTGTTTGGCTACGGTAACTGTCAATCATGTCTTGGTTTGGTGATTGAGTTTAAAATTTTGTTTCAAAATCTTTATATTTAAATATTCGTGAAATTTAGTTTCTTTTTTATGAAAGTTTTGTAGGTTATTGTAATTTTTTTACTGTTAATACTTGTCTATTGATATTGTGAGTGCAATTGGGAGAATTTATTATATTTGCATTTTATTTGAGACTTGAGAGAAAAAAGAGTTGAATATTAACCCCCACTCTTTTATTTTTTTTACAACCTATACTATTATAATTCAAATCTAAGAATATATTTTATCCTAAGAACTTGAAGAAAATTTGGAGAAGGGGTTTGGAAGAACTAAGGAAATTTACTTTTTTTCTGTATTTGCGATTAGATCTTGGCCCTGAATTTATGGTTGTACCCAGTGACGAAGTCAGGATTAGTTAGCAGTGGGGTCAATAATTAGAGGTTTTGATGGTTCACGGTTTGACTTTTGCCTTTTGTGATTTGGCTTTGCCCCTTCTCTCTCTGTTTTGTGACGAAAGTGCTGAACAGATATTGATGTATGAGATTTAGGGCTGAGGCTTGACTGTTTGGGTATCTCTAATTAAAATAAATAAATTTGAGTGAGGTCAAAAATTGTGTGGAGTTAATTGACCCCACATTTTAACCATAACTTCGCCACTGGCTGTACCCATGTTCTCTCTTAAACCATGGAGGGAAACTGCCGAGTTTTAGTAAAAGATCAATATTAGCTCAAATTTGTAATATTTTATCGTAAAAAGATAGATATTACGACTTTGAGTTCCACCATTTTATTTAATTTTGGTGATCAGAAGTTCAATAATTTGCATTACTCGGGTCATTAAAACATTTATCTAAAAAGAAAGCATATAAACTGGCAAGGAAAAAATTAAGCTTGCAGGGGTCAAATCTTAATCATGATCAGAGGGCATGCTAAAATTAGTTAGTGCGTATGTTCATTAAGTGTGCATTTTTCCATGCTCGAATTTGGGGTGAGGCGCGCGCGTCGCAGGCCTCATGCCTCTGGCCTTCTTCTCTAGTGGGTGGCACTGGCAATTGGCAAAAGTAATAGAAGAGACCATAATGATGATACAAGAAGTAATCAGTTTCATGTTTTAGTTTATACTTTTATTTAAAATACCCTCACGGTTTCAAATTATAAAATTATTACTGACTTTTAAAAATTAATTTGAAATTTTTTTAAACTCAAAATTTTTTATGACTAAATTTCAAATATTTATCACTATTATTTTTGAATGATTATTCACTACTTAGTTATACATAAATATTTATGAGTGCTGGATAAACATATAAGTTTCTATGAATTTTGGGTTTCAAACACAAGTTAAATGACCTCAATGCTAGGGGTGGTCAAATTTTTTGATTTTTCGGGTGTTAAAGTAAATCGGATCGATTCGAACCGGTCCGTTCGGAATAGACCGATTTTTATACCGATTTCGGTTAAATATTTTGATTATTCGATTCGTACCGAATCAATAAAATCCCCATCTACCGTCTCAATTTCAGTCTCCTCTTTCACTTTTTTCAATTTGGCAGTAAACAATCTGAAAATCAACTCAAAGCTTGTATGATTTAGACTTCATAATTTCCTTCTCAGCCAACAAAAAGAGGGTGTAAATGAAAGATTACGAATTTTTAAACTATAGAACTTGGGATTCAGAAACAAAATCAAAACTTTCTTATTAAGGCAAACCTCCTAAATTCCCGAAATATCCTTTTTCACTTCCCAAATTCTGCCCTTCAGTCTCTCTTGTATTAAGTTAAGTTATTGACAAAGAATTAGCAGGCTTTAATAAGAAAGGAAGTAGGGCCTGTTCGAACTTGTTATTTTAAATGACTAATAAGTTAAAATATAAATTGACTTATAAGTTATTTTAAGTTGGGACTTATAATTAAAAGTGTTGGGTATAAATTTGACTTATAAATCAAAAATTAAGTTAAAACAAGTTATAAAGGTGTTCGGCTCATAATGACTTATAAGTTAAAATAATATGAAGATTACTAAAAAGAACATTAATAAAAAGAGGGGCATTTTAAAATGATCACAAAAAGTTACTTATATTTTTTTAAACTTAAAAATCAACTTATAAGTTCAAAATTAAGTAGCTACCAAACACCTTATAAACCCTCCCTCCCTCTGACTGAATTATATTAGCCTTCCACAGACTAAGACAAATTATTCACGCTCTTGATAGTAGATTCTAATGCGGAATTAGGGTATTACATAGAATTTATGTATGTCTAACACTTGGTGAATCCGGTAGGTAGAATAATTCCGACTGCAAATTAACGCCTTTACGATGAGAAATAGGCTTCTTTAGGTGCTTAATTAAAGCCGGTATTGAACGTACGTGTAACAAGAGGCAAGGAGACACCAATTAAACTAGTGATGAGAGTTGAGAAAATGGCTAGCTAGCTATTATCTTGATGAGTGACGACAAGGCACGGTGCTTGTTTGTTGTTGCAGCTGTCGTCAGATTCCGCCTCGGACGGAGAGGACTTGGGTTGAGAAGATGGAGATGAGCTTGAGGAGTTTAGTGGCCATTGATTCTCATCTCAAAATCATATCATATCACATTTCAACCCATTTTAAATAATTTAGAGTCTCCTATTCATTTGAATTCATTTAAATTTTAAAAATGATAAATTTTATAATTAATAATACTTTTATAATTATATTGATATAAATTAAATAAATTTATATTAATTTTAAATTTGAATACGTTTGAAATTAATTTTTTAAAAACAAGTCAATATTAATTTTATAATTTGAAAATGAAGTTGTTAAAAAAATGTCAAGATGTGTATGATTAATGAGTTGTCTACTTAAATGAGGGTGTGAAATATCATTTTGCATATATAGGGAACCATTTTTTGACTCCTTCACTCTGGGAAGCAAAATCTTATATAGGAGATTAAAATAGAGAGTCAAATAAACTGTTAAATAATGAATTGTTGATGTATACTTCAAAATTTAAGATAGAGAGTTAATTGAATTTTTTTTTGTCAATACTCTTAAAATTAAGTTATAGGAATGCATTTCATCCTATTGCCTAGAGAGAACCTGGGATAAGAGGAAGTTTAAGCGAAACTTACCTTGTTCATGTAACGCCTTAGTTAATTCTGAAATATTTTGACTTGTACTAATTAGACTCGAATATGTGACATTGTATAGTAAAATGAGAAATACTACTAGACTATTATTACCTTTGGTCCGGAAGAGAAAATATATAGGAGAATTATAAGAAAAACTTATATTTGTTATATAAGAATAATGACTATAAACAATTGTGTATGTATGTTTTATTTGTGTATATACTGTCAAAATTACGTTGTTTTGACATATTTGTTTTTAATTTTTGATTTGAGAGAGGAGAAGATGTTTTTTTTTTAAAATATATACCAAAACGACGTAGTTTTGAGAGAATGTGCACAATTAAAATATACACGAGTGTCATATTGCCCTAGTTATATATATATATATATATATATATATATATATATATATATATATATCAGATTCAGTCAGATACTTATCTTACTTTTACATTACACTCACCCCCCTTTAGCACGGACCGTGACGGTTCGGTCATCTGACAAATCGTCTATACGTTTAGCGACGCATATGTTGTTAAATCATTAAAAATATGTACGACGGTTGTATACAGATAAAATAAACCGCCGTCGAATTCCGTCCGTCAGGGGGGGTGAGCACGGTAAAGTAAGATAAGTATATCTACTGATCATCGCTTCTCTCTATATATATATATAGGAAATGATCCGTGGAATACGTTAGTTATTAACCCTGTTTCAACTGGCGCTCATCCAGCCATCCAAAATTGGAGTTAATGGCGATGACGCCCATAGCCCAATGATGTAGCGGCAAAAAAATTTCTTTTATCTTTGTACTGCTTTGAGAGAATGTGACCACATAAAATTTGGCTTAATTAAGATTATCCTAATTATTCTCGTAAAATAAAATAAAATAATAAATAATTATAAGGATAATCGGTAATTATCTTTATACTTATCCTTATACTTATTAACAAAATAAGTATGTATAAGAATAATTATCGATTATTGTTTTATGATTTTAATTATAAATAGGAAATAGTGATTGAGTTTATATATTTGAGTAGGAATATAATATAAATTCAATCACTATTTTCTATTTATAATTAAAAATCATAAGATGATACTAGAATACACTATTTCTTATTTAATAGAAAATATTGTTTATATATTTGAGTAGGAATATAATATAAACTCAATCACTATTTCCTATTTATAATTAAAATCATAAAACAATAATCAAGAATTATTCTTATACATACTTATTTTGTTAATAAGTATAAAGATAAGTATAAAGATAATTACTGATTATCCTTATAATTATCCTTATATTATTTATTATTTTATTTTATTTTACGAGAATAATTAGGATAATCAAGAATTAAGCCCAAATTCTTTTATGTTATAAGCATTCTCTAGCTGGCCAAAGATAAAAGAAATTTGCTGGCCGCTACTCCCTCTAGCGGCTGGGCGCTCATCTCAACCATTAACTTCAATTTTGGACGTCTGGATGAACGTTAGTTGAAACAGAGTTAATAGCTAACGTATTCCACAGATCATTTTCCATATATATATATATATATATATATATATATATATATATGTACGGAATGCTTTGTTAACATAATTAATTTATGGTTATACACATTAATAAAAAATTAGTTTAGCAGTATGTTAATTATCACTTGATCTTTGTAATGAGAGTTTTGATACACATGTATGTTTCAGTCAAAGTTTGGCCATATTATCAAAATCAATTATTCTCCTGCCTGCCGGGTCTGACAAATGGTGGAAGAATATATAGTAGTTTTAAACAATCATATCATAAAAGATTTCTACAAATTAATTAAAGGAAACTTATAAAAATTAATATCGATTTTCTTAATTGAATTGTTTTAACAGAATCTTCCAAGAGATAATTCGTACGTACGTACGTATGAAGATGTGTGTTTGAGGTGAATGCATGGGATGAGATTGGTTTAGGATGGTCCAGAACGTGTATAACATAAGTTTCATACTGATGTGGCTAGCTATTAATTAATCCGTACGTACACCATTTAATTTAGTGCTAAAAATTTGTTTAATCAAATATTTTTCACGCCAGCAGAAATCGAATTAATTGATTTAATCCACATTAAATTCATGTCAAACACATTATTGCTCAAGCCATGCCACTATCATTCTAAAATCATGCCTCTACAAATAACAACAACACATGCATGCCATTATATTTAATTATTTGCTACAAAATGTACATTTGTTGTACCATGAACTTTTATATATATATATATATAATGTATATAACTAATTGAAAATCTTATAACATTTTGACGCTAATATTCCCGTCAACGCCACTATTTTTTGGATGGAATGAGACTTATCTTCGACGGAATATCCGATAACATAATTTCTAGAGATTTAAGATCAACTGATATTTAACTGATATTTTGTCAGAAATATCCTTTAAAACTTAAAAAACTTATCAGTTCCCCCAATCGTACGTCTTCTATCTGTTTTCTCCTTCTATCTTTATTTCATATCTAGCTAGTCTATCATCTCTCTACCCTCTATTTTACTACCATCGTGACTGATAACATAATGTAAATAAAATATAATAATTTAAATAAAATATAATACTTTAATAAAAATAAAGGAAAATAAATTTAATAATGTAATACAAAATAAATTAAAAAAATAAAACTACATCAAATAACTTAAATCATATCTAATATATTATATAAAATAAAATAAATAATAAATTTGAATAAAATAAATTTAATTTAATAAAATAAAATAAAATAAATTTAATAAAATAAAATAAAATTTTAAAAATAGATAATATAATACAATACAAAATAAAATAGTAAAAAATAAATAAAATAAACATAATTAATATATTTAATTTATAATTTAATAAATTAAATTAAATTTAATAAGATAAAAAAATAAAAAATTATTTAATAAAATAATGTAAACCCTAGCTAGTTGTTTGCATTTTAAAATTTGACAACCCATTTTTCTTCTTGTTTGTATCCAACATCTCTATTAATCATATAGTATTGCCTATATATATCATATATGATTAATAGAGATGTTGGATACAAACACGAAAAAAAAGACACTGGTTATATAATTTGTCAAACTTTGAAATGCAGACAGCTAGGGTTGATGGTGATTTGAAGTCATGATAATAGACATCCTCATCCTTCTAATGTCGTGCTGAAATTTCAGAGTGTTACATGGATATTGAATGAAAATCTATATATTATCTATAGAGATAGCTAAATGTAAGACCCCAACTTTTATGAATAAAGATGAATTTTCTATAATTATCATTTTTGAATGAATTTGATATAATGTTATAGTTGTTGGTAATATTTATAAATTTTGTAAAGTACGCAAGTTGTTATATAATATTCGATTGGTTTAGAATATTCGCTTTTAACGGAAAATATTCGTATTTACTCAAGACAATCATTGGTGGACCCCACAACGGAATTATTGTCGGATTAAGAAAATGACAAAAAATATTTTATGAAAATAACGACGGAAGTTTTACCGTTAACTGTTGAAACACCTAGTGTTAAAAGTAAAGGAATACGCGTTGTTGCAAAGTAGCACACGATATTGATTATTGGTGCTTACGTGAGAAGTCATTCAGTTTTATTTAATTATTGTCAATATTTTATATATTATTAAATCAGTAATTGAGATGACAGAGTTATTAATATTATTATTTGCATTATTAACGATGTCTGTAAGTTACGCGAGGAGAGGTTTGGTCACCTAATCATAGGCCAATAATAGGGAGAAATCCTTATTGAAAACCCACTCTTTCCTGGGAACGACCTGGTCGATTAATAGTGTGAATAATAATAATGATGATGAAGTTTTGTTTTATTAATATTATTAATATAATAAAACAGAAAAGCTTTTTATATAAAACAAAATACTTTTATAAAGTTATTCGCTTTATTAGGCTAATAGTAATTTTTTTTATATAAAATGTAATACTTTTATAAAGTTATTTGTTTTATTAGATAATAATTAGAATATATTATATTTTATTATGCATAGTGTTTGCATAGTGCCCAACATAGTGTTTGCAGATAGTAAAATCTTTTTAAAAGTTATTCGCTTTATTAGATTATAAATAGAATATATTATATTTTATTGTAAACCAATCCTGACCGAATAGCTTAAAGTAAATCAATTTGGACCGCTCATTGATTGGTTACTTATTCACCCATTCTTCTTATAAATAAAGCTCATTCCTTCATTATTTCTTACAAATTCACTAAAACTCTAGAGAGAAACCGTAGAGAGAATTATTCTTCTATCTTGAGCGTATTTCTTTAGTGTTTAAGAAAGCTTTGAAAGTAGTGCTTGAAGTTTCTTCAAGTATATCCCCGCCTACCGGTGAGAGTACTCTTCTTTATAAGGTAAGGGGTATTAATTTTTCATATTCATGAAGAGAACTTCCATTATTCCATTCTTTATTATTCATTGAATAACCTCAGATATACTGCCATCTACCCTATACTTGGTGATTTATGTTGTTATTCCATTCGTTATTATTCATTTGGAACATCCTCATCATGCATTATCTGTGGGACCGGTTCCGCCTTTATTATTCTCGTTGGAATATCCATTCATGCGTTATACTTGGGACTGTTCCGCTCTTTATTATTCTCGTTAGAATATCTTGTTCATGCGTTTTTACGCGGGACTGGTTCCGCTCTTTATTATTCTCATTGGAATAACTTTGTCTATCTGAGTACCGCATGCATGGTGATTTTGTTGTTATTCCATTCTTTATTATTCTGTTGGAATATTACGGCTTAAAGGCGTGTTACGCTTTGACCGGTTCCGTTATTTATTATTCTGTTGGAATAACCTGTGTATGCAAAATACCGCATGCATGGTGATTTCTTTTGTTATTCCATTCTTTATTATACTCAGTTGGTTAAAGTTTTGACTTTTATACTCCATGAAATTAGTGGAATATCCTTGATATTTGGCCTTCATCCAGTATCTTTTCATGAAAATATTCTTCTGAGCATTCTTGAATTTTACTCTACAAAGAAGTATCATGTTGACAATTTGGACGTTATTAGTTCCTGGATAAATTAATTCTTGAACTTGTTTTATTGAATTCTTATATCATTGTCATCATCCTCATATTTATATTTTGTTGAAAGTCATCTCGTATTCATGAGTGCATGTAGATGGACTTGGTATGATTATGATCGTGGATTATTCGATTGTATCACTTAATAGTAATATTACAAATGATGTGGTAAAAGTCCTCATTGGCCCGTAGTGCATTGATAGACAGTTGTTGGCATGATAATGACCATTGATAAATACACAAATATCCTTGGCCCGTAGTGCATGGATAAATTGTGGTTGTGATAATAATGAATATTCTTGGCAGTAGTGCAGGGATGATGTGGATTATTTATTAAGCTAAGTCCCAACGATAAAAGTGATGAAAACCTTTTAAATCATAAAAGATAGTAGATTTTATTCTCTACTTGACTCTTTTAATGGATTGCATGTTCTGTTCCAGTTAAACTTGATGTCTATTGTATTTTATCAGTTTAAGATTGTTGAAGACTAATGATAATTTATTCTGCATTATCTTAGTCATAATATTTCTTCTTGGGCTAGTTGAGCTCACCTTTCTTTTCTTTCACCGTTCTCTTCGAGAAATGAGAACGTAGTCGGGACTAATCGAAAAACCGGAGTGATCGGTCCGGATGATAGTATTAGTAGTCCTCACTATTCTACATAAATAGTGTGACAATAAATGTAATGAGGACTTATTCCGAGAGTGGATATTATCTAGAAGACAATATTTGTATTAAAACTCACAGCTGTCTTGTTGTATATTAAAGATTGTATTTGTATTCTGTATCATGTATTTGGCGACTCAGAATAGGTGATGTATACCTATTTTGGGGGCGCCACACTAAATGTCGAGTTACGGAGGCTTTTGGTCTGCTGCTGAGTCAGCCCTCGACTACTCAAGTATAATTTTTTTTATTGTAAGTTCTTTATTTTGCATGTTATTTAATTTTCACTTAGTTGTCTCTTTAATAATCTCATACAGACGAATGACTTATATTTTTAATTGTATCAACATGCATGGTGGTGATGATGATGTCGTTGATGATGAGAGTAGAGTGGTGATGCAGATCGCAAGCGGGGGGATGATGACGATGATTTTCAGAAGCCAGAGCAGCGACGTCATCAATCCTCGCCCAATGATTCTCCTCCTACTGGTGGTATTACTAGATTAGGTTGATATTTTGTATATATAACAGTAGTTTAGATATTTTGTAAAACATTTGTAAATTAATTATAGTTTTGCTTGTTTATTTATAAATCAATGTATTTTACATCGTGTTTTGTAAATAATTGAAGAGTCTCGTTATTCTTTGTAGTTTATAAGTTATATCTTTGTAGTTTAACATAAACGTGTATATAGATTGTTCTTCATAGTAATTACGTTGTTGATTACTATATAAGTTGCATGGATTTAGTGAAATATTATTTATTGTATGTATTATTGGGATAATTAAAACAAGTTACATGTACAAAAATTAAGTTTAAAACCTTGGAAGTTATAAAAACGAAAAAAATATTTTTAAAAAAATATACTATTTTCGACGAAAATTTTGTTAAAAATAAGAAATTTAATTTAATTAAAAAAACTCTAATTGCGACAGAATAGTACATATTCCCAACGAAAAATTTCGTCGGCATTAATCTGTGTCAGATCAATTTTAAAGGAGTCACGTGTCCTATTATTTCCATTGGAATATTCCGGCGACAATAGTTCGCCGACCATAAACCCCCTATTCTTGACGTAATGACCGACAGACTGATCTCCGGCAGAGTTAAATTCAACGGAATGGCTGACGGAAATAGATCATTTTCGATGGAATATATATTCCGTTGGACTTAAACCTTTTTCTTGTAGTAGATGTATGTCATATAAAAATTTATATAACAAATACATGTTATAGATTATTCCCCAATTTTGTAAAGAGGCTAAAGATAAATTTATAATATTTTATTCTCTTTAATTTTTCTTTTTTCTTTTCTCTTTTCTCTTTTCTCTTTTCTCTTTTCTAAAGTGTATAAATTATATTTGTTCATTTTTGGGCGAGGATGGGACTATGGGTGGGATCCGGATGGGAGTATTTTATTATGTCCGTTTCTTTAGGCTTGAGTTCAGATTCTGTGTTATCTCTACCCACTCATGTGATAGTAAATTTTTTTTTTCTTTTGGGAAGATTCGAGAAAAGATTGTGGATAACCTATTTGTTAAAAAGAAACTACTAATTATAATTTATTTATTTTTCATTTTTAATTGTGACTAGTTAGCAATTAATGTTGTGCAAATTTAATTAGTAACCACCACCAAATGCCAACATACATATTAACGACAAACAATGCTATTTTTTCTTTTCTAAATTATAAAATTATTGTTGATTTTTAAAATGTATATTTATTTTAAATTATAAAATAATAAATTTTATAATGAATAGTATTTTTTAAATAATTTATAATATTTATTATAATATTAATTAATATTAAAAATATTCGTATTAATTTTAAATTTGAAAGTATCTAAAGTTAATTTTAAAAATTAATAATAATATTTTGTAATAGATGAAATATTTCTTTTTGGGGTCCAAATCCAATGGTCAAACTATAGCTCATAAAACATGAAGTAACACATCTCTATAAATAGATACCCCAAAACATACCAACACCAAACCAAACAAATAAAACCTCAAAACTACTAAGAATTGAGCATCAATGGGCACTACACTCCTCAAGTTCATCTCCATCTTCTTCCTCCTCATTTCCATTTTCTCAACCCAAGTCCTCTCCGCTTCATCGGAATGCGAGGCAGAATCCACCGGCAGTTGCACCAACAAGCACCGTGCCTTGCCGCTCAAGCTAATAGCCATTTTCTCAATTCTCATCACTAGTTTAATTGGCGTCTCCTTGCCTCTTGTTACACGTTCAATCCCGGCTTTAAGCCCCGAAAGAAGCTTATTTGTCATCGTTAAGGCGTTTGCAGCCGGAATTATTCTAGCTACCGGATTCATGCACGTGTTGCCTGATTCTTTTGATATGTTATCCTCAATATGCTTGTCAGAAAATCCATGGCACAAGTTTCCGTATACTGGATTTGTTGCAATGTTGTCGGCTATAGTTACTTTAATGGTGGACTCAATGGCAACTAGCGTTTATAGCCGGAAAAATAGTGCCGGAGTTAAACCGGAGGATCAATTTGTGGCCGGAGATCAAGAGATGGCCGCCGTGGCCCCTGCCGAACATTTTCATGGACACCATCATGGCCACCAACATGGGGCGCAGGAGGGAATTGAAGGCTCACAACTTCTACGTTATCGAGTAGTTGCCATGGTTAGTTTCTAAATTCATGTCCGTCTGTCTGTCTTTCCCAAAATGAATGTATTTTCAAATATATAAGAGCTAGCAAGCTTACAAAAAGGTAGTTGATATTGACATAACAAAAACAATATTACCAGAACAAATATACATTTTGTCATACTGTTGTAGTTGTTCTAACGACAATTAATATATTAAGCAATATTTATTGCTCTAATAACATAATTTTTGCTCAACCAATATCAAGAAAATGCTCTTAAAAATTTGGAACTTATAGAGTATTATTAGTTAATTAATATAAACATTTAACAAAATATATTTATATTAAAATAAAAGAAGTCAATTTTGAATTTACAACTCTTTGCTTTTATTGGGGATTCCTCATTCCATTGTCTTGAGCTATAAATGCATAAATGTATTTGTTAGTAGTGCGTCAATATATTTTTGAAGGTTTCACTTAAAATCACTTTGGTCAATTGTTAGTACCACTTTGACAGACTTAAGCGCCTAATAAGGCTGATCCATTACTATAATTAACATCAAGAAATAGATAAGACCTTTTGGCATCTTTACAATTTTGTCTCTCAACAGTCCCCATGTTCGTATCCATATATATATATATATATATATATATATATATATATATATATATATATATATATATACTCTCTTTCATCAGCTTTCTTTGAACTTAACCAAGCCAAACCTTGCTAGCCTTCAATGCAATGCCCTTTTTACCAAGTTTACATATTAGGGTTGGCAATTAATTGTGTTAGGCAACTTCATTTTGTGTCATGTAATTGGTTTAATATAGGAGCTATCTAGCTAGGTTGGTAATTGCTTTAGGCAAATTTGTGTTATGTCATATGCATGCATCTAATTGGAATAATTATATATTAAACTACTAAACAAGTCAATACTAATATTAACCTGCTTATTAATTAGTCGTATCAACTTGTCAACCTGTTTATTTCATACTACACACACATATATATATATATATATATATATATATTATGACAAACTCATTTTGTTTATATATTGATAATAATAATGTAATTCGTTTAGTAGAAATAGAAACATTTAATTAACGAAACAAAATATGATCATATATGTTTTGATAAATAATTAAGAATTTATTTTTGTAAGTCCGAGTACAAAATTAGGGCTCACGTGTGATCTAAAGAATTAAATGAACCGGAGAAGTCTCCACGTGTCCCGAGAGGCGTAAGGTTAGTGGGGAACGACTCATTTTGGGAATTGATTGAGGGATTGGATTGGTGTGGCTAGAAGGGCGGATGATTTAGGCATTACTTAAGTAATTAAGGGTATTTTTGGAATTTCCTCTGAAATCACATGCCAAGCACAAGACCCAGACATGTGCAAGGCACGTGACCATTGTTTAGGAAACTCTATAAATACCCCCTTTCATTTCAATAGAAAGGGACTTTGGATTCTCTTTGAACTGAAGACTTTGAAGAAGGCTCTTGAATTCTAAGAGTTCTGCCACGTGTTACTCGAGCAATTGCTTACCTGTTCTTCTCCCCTCTTCAACTACTCAATCAAGACCGTACTCTTCATGGATTTCTCTCCTCCTCGGCCAACACGAAACCCTAACCCTAGTAAGGTACGGTTTCTTTACCTACATTTATTTGGCGACTCTGCTGGGGAGGTGTAGAATTCGTGAAGGGTATGCCCACGACTTGAAGTGGGAGAACTATAGGAAGAGTTTCACCGACACCTAGCATTACTTCACCGGATCCGGTTCTGAGGCAGACAAATCAACATTTCCAAGGCACGAATCTGGATCTCGATCAACCCCTCGTAGAAGACGTTTCTGAAGGAAGTTCAACATCACCACATATGGCTGATCAACAATAAACCAATGTCAGGCAGATGGGAATAGGAAGACAAGGTGAGGAAGCAAGTAAAGAACAAATAACCACGAATGATGTGCAGTTGGAGATGTTCAAGGCCTTAAAGGAGGCAAGAGAAGGTCAAGGGATGATGATGGCTATGATGTCAGAAATGCGGAAGCAACAAGAAGAGATGGGAAATTTTCGTCAACATTTAATGCAGATTCCAACCTTTAAAGCTATGTTTCCAGGAAGTTCGCAGGTAGAACGAACAGGAGTGGATGTCAACAAGGACAATTAGAATGTGCCTCCAATAACGGAGAGTCAGCCGATTTCAATCATCCGTTTAGAGCCCCAAATCAGTGGTGATGTACCACAACTCAGAGTGGAAACAAGCCAGCCTCAACCAATCGTCATTCCCACCACACTCCCAACTTTTTCACAAGTGCAGATACCGACTATACTGAGCCACGCCCAACAAACAAGCCAACAAGTACAAGCAATGCAAGCTTTACATGATGTCAGTGTACACCAGCAAATCTCCTTACCATATACACCGCCAGCGCAACAATAAATTACAACCCCTCAGAAAGTCCATACAACAAGTCAGTATGTGACAAAGGATGATATGCTTGACGTAATCAATCAACTCCGAAGACAGACAACCAGACCATCAGAATTGGACTTCACTCCACTATACCCGACACATATACGGAGACGGCCTTACCCAGTAGGGTATATTGAGCATCCACCACAATTCCCGAAGTACAATGGAGAAAAAGGGAATGCAAGAGAACATATAGCCAGGTTTGTAGAGTCGATGTCTCCGTGGTTGGGTTATGATGAAGTAATCAATCATAACCTCTTGCTCCGTGAGTTCAAGAAAAGCGTTGATGAGATAGTGCCTTGATTGGTACTACAATCTAGAAAAGGGTCACCCAAGATTGGGACGATTTGAAGTTACAATTTTTTAAGAAGTTTTTTTATATGCAGAAACAGGTGACCATCGTGGAGTTAATGAGATTCAAACAAAAGTCGAACGAGGAGTCGCTGATTACGTTGATGCGATTCGTGGCTCGAGCCACAAAATGTGTGGAGCCGATTGAGGAGAAGAATCTAGTGAGCATATGCAACAATGGTGCCTTAGATACCTTTAAGCCCCACTTGGTCACTAAAGCATGTGATTCCTTTGCAACACTATCAACATTTGCACAAGACTTGGGAGGAATTATGACTTTACCCACAAGCCATGCGACTGTTACGTGGAAGGGCAAAAGAACTACTAATGTGGCTTTAGCAGATTCACAGCAAAAGCCACAAGGGGGCAAGAGGGAAAAGAATGGAAAGAATGAAAGGAACCATGGAAAACCAGGAGAAAAGTTTTCCAGATTGCCAATCCTAGGGGCTATTACGTGTAGTGAGAAGGAATTTAGGGATTTATGCGAAGCGATGGGGTAACGTGGAGTTGTAAAACCTCCAAGGCCCAGTTTGTTGTATGAAGAAGAGATAAAGAGAGACCGGACTTACGTGTATACCACCAAGACGCGGACATTCCACTATAGATTGTTACGATTTACTGAAGGATTTACCATGAGAAATTGGCGGCAGGAGAAATCGAACTGGAAGGAGGAAACAACGTACTGGACAAGCCACTTCCTAACCACAAAGGGAAAGAAACGTGCAACACTATTACTCATAGTGAATCACCAGAGGGAAGAGAGGTGGAGATGATGGAGAACACGAAAGGATGGAGGACGATTCGATCCAGGTCTGCGGTGTACCGCATTGATGAATGGAGCTAAGTTCAGAAATTTTTGATCGATCGGATTAACCAAGGAAGCAAGGATAAAAGCAACCAAGGCGATTATCAAAGTTCTTAGAAGCACAAGAGACTTGTATGGCGATCAAAGAAAGGGTTTGTGAGGACGGTAGAAGAGGAAGAGAACAAAATCACTTTCTCTAAGGCTGATAAAGAGGTGAGATATCCACATAATAGACCACTATATGTGACAGCAATAATTAACGGCATAGAAGTGCAGATAGCGTTCATCGATAATGGAGCATCTGTAAATATCATGCCTTACACCGTCTTTAAAAAGTTAGGTATGCCAGAGAAGAAGATCGTGAGGGAAAAGACAAACATCACGGGGTTCGCTAATCAAAGCACGAGAACCCTCGGATACATCAAGGTGGATATGCAAGTGGGGAAAATCCGAGGACCTGTGATGTTCCATGTAGCAGAAGTTGACGCAGCATATCATGTGTTGCTAGGAAGAGCTTGGCAGAATGATTATGGGGTGGTACCATCAGTTTTTCATCGGCAAATGTGAAGGCGATTTGGAAAGCAAGGAGGTCAAGTACCAAATGACAAGGAACCCTTTTGGGCGGAGGAGGCACATATCATCAAGCAAGCGGCTTTCTTTGATGATGTCGCCGAAGAAGGAGAAAACTATATTGCCAAGCATGATTCTCTGAAACTAGCAAGCTGGGAGGAGGTACAAGAGGATAAGTTTGTGCCTGTGAAAAAGGAAAAGAAGCAGACCTAAGAACAAGGTGAATGTTTCAAAAATAATAAACCTGTATTAGTAGATGCAGAGAAAGAAGAAAAAGACCCAAGGAAGCGGGAAACAGACTCGGAGGATGCCCGAAATATAATCAATGCCAAACGGACAGCCCAATCAGAAGCTGACAAAGTAAACAAAAGAAAAGAAGAACAGAAGACAAAGTGGGAAAGAATAATCAGACTAGATGGAAAGATAGTGTTTTCAGTGACGGTGCAAGGGGGAGGAGCTCGAAGGTACACCCAAACTTGAGGGCTCAAGAGGGCCCCCCCCGCTCCAGTAGCAACAAAAAGGAAGAAATCGTGCAGCAGAAGGTGGAACCAGTTCCAGAATGTTTCGAGGACCGGCCAAAACCTCAACAAAATGAATTAGAGGAAGTTGATCTGGCAACCGGAGAAGGAACGCCAAAGCCGAGTTACATTAACAAGGAGCTGAACTCCAACCAAAAGGAAGAGCTGATGAAGCTACTACGAGAGTATGGGGATGTGTTTGCTTGGAACTATAATGAGATGTCGGGGATTGACAAGGAGTTAGTAGAGCATAATCTGAACTTAAGCCCGGGAGCTAAACCAGTGAAGCAAGCGCCTCGCACCTATGCACCAGAAGTTGAAACACAAATAAAAGAAGAGATAAAGAAGTTGTTAGATGTAGGATTTATCAAACCAATTCAACATCCAGTGTGGTTATCCAGCATAGTTCTAGTAAAGAAATCTAATGGGCAGTTGCGAATATGTGTGGATTTCAGAGACTTGAACAAGGCGTGCCCAAAGGACATGTATCCGCTACCCAATATAGACACTTTGGTGGATGCAACAGCAAATCATGAGATGATGTCATTCATGGATGGATTCGTAGGCTACAATTAGATAAAAATGTCCGTAGAGGATACGGAGATGACAGCCTTCCGTTCCCCATTTGGGAATTTCTACTATGTAGTAATGCCATTCGGGTTGAAGAACGCGGGAGCAACTTACCAAAAGGCAATGCACGCCATCTTTCACGACATGATTCATGATGTGACGCCCCCAAAATAGGTATACATCACCTATTCTGAGTTGTCAATACATGGTACAGAAACAACTACAACTTTATTATTACAACAAGAAACATGAGTTTGAATACAAATATTATCTTCTGACAATATCTATACTCAAATAAATCCTCATCACATTTATTGATACATTATTTTACAAAATGGTGAGGACTACTAAACAATCCTTTCTAAAACCTTCATTCCATACCCCACTCGCATACTCGCTTATATTCTCACCTCCCGAGAAGAAAAATGGAACAAAAAGGAAAAGGGTGAGCTCAACTAGCCCAAGAAAGAATATTATGACTAAGATAATATACAACAAATTACCGTTAGTCTTCAACAGGAAAAATCTAATAGAATACAATAGACAACAAATTTTAAATCAATATTCAGTAGCGAAATAATAATTCATTAGAAGAGTTAAGTAGAGAATGCAAACTACTATCTTCTATGTATGAATTTAAAAGTTCATCGCTCTATCTTTTATCCCCAGAACATCAATCAATATATATCCGGAATCAAATATTCATCTTTTGCACTACAGCCAAAGATATTCATCGATTAGTCATGTTCATCTAAACACTGTTCATCTTTGCACTACGGGCCAAAGATATTCTTCAGAAATCATTCATCTTTGCACTACAGCCAAAGATATTCCATAATATCATCATTTAAGATCAAGATGATGAAAATATTTTTAAAGAAACGAATCCAAAGAAACAAAATGACAAGGATTAAGGATTAAGGATTCGTACTTTGTTTTTATCCACGTCCAAAATACCTCAAAAAATAATCATAGTGGTGTAAAATTCAAGAATGATCAAAACATGGATACAATCAAAGCTAGTATCCGAATAGATATTTTGGACAAAAAGAAGAAATTTTATTTTTCGGTGAATAGTCAGTATCGTGAATAGTGTCGATATCGTGAATAGTAACTCAAACACCAAAAGATAGAAATTTCCCAAAAAAAACATCTTCACGCTTCATGAATAGTACTCGTGAATAGTAACTCGTGAATAAGTAACTCATGAATAGTAACCCTTGAGCATGAAAAAGTTCCAAATTTGATAAAAAGTTCCAACCAATATTTCAAAGATAATGATATTGAAGAAATAATATCATTTGAGAAGAAAATAATATCCCTTACCTCGAAAGATTAGTACTTCAATTTGGAATCTAGGGTATAGTCTTTGAAGGAACTTGCACCGCCTAACAATACTCAAAGTATACTCACAAGAATACGCTCGATATATCGAGAGAGAAATAGAGAGAAACTTGGGTTTAAATTGTGTTTTCAATTCTAACCTAAGCACCCTATTTATAGGAAAATGCTTAGAACACCAAAGTTGGTAAAATTGAATATAATATTAATATATTTTCACATTTTCTTTAGCCCACCTGAGACAACTGATCTCAGCCCATTTGAATCACATGTGAGGCCAACTTAGTTGCAAAAAAACGTTTTCTCAAAATAATTAACTAAAACTCCCAAAAATTAATTATTTCGGAACTTTAGAACTTCAATAATTCATAATAAATAGCCCTTTCATCAGAAAATTCGAATCTCGTGAGTTTTTATAGGAAATTCAATTCTCTACAACTTTGCAGAAGAAAGTTATTCCAAATTCCAAATAGAAATTGACCCAAAATCCACAAACGGGCGCGATTTTACAATTATAATCAAATTTTAGTCAATAAATGGGGTCCACCAACATGTTTAACATGTTTTAAATATTTATTGCAACAAAAATATTCTTCCTCCTCGTATACTCATATATCCCACATTCGTTGTAAAAATATCACCATTAGTATATTATTAAAATATAATAATATATTTAAATGAATTATTTTATCGTAAAAAGATAAAATTTCAATTTTCAACAATTGTCACATTAAAATTTTTCTCCATCTATATCCACATAAAATCAATATTTTCCTCATCATATGAATCAATAATTAATTATTCACAAATAATATTACGTAATCACAATATTGACAACGGTTCCTGGAAGAAGGGGCTTTCAATAAGAATTTCTTCTTCTTGGCGCCGCAATTAGGTGACCAAACCTCTCCTTAGAGCGAGAACTTTCTAGACATTGCCAATAATGTTTCTAATAATATTATTCAGATAATATGAATTATTGCTTCGATAATGAAAAATCTTGTAGTAATGACAATTATTGAAAACAACAACAATATAAAATATCAACGCATAATTATTAACTCAATAAAATCTTTGAGCGAATTTATTCGTAACCATTATTGAGTAGTGCCTTCTTACGTAAGAATTAATAATTGGTGCAATCTGGTAATACTCTTGTGTTTTAAACCAAGGGTATTTTAATAGTATTAATTGATAATAACCACGCCATTATTTTTAAACCACTTATATTTGTCGTTTTCTTCATCCAATCGCTTTCACATGGGGCCCACACATGGTCATTTGGCCGTATTTAATATTCCCGACAAAGATCTAATATTCCACGACCAAACGAATATTCCCCAACAACAATGAATATTTTATAACCATTTGCTTATTTTGAAGTATTTGCGTATTTTACCCCTAACTATCCACATTAATCAAATCAACCCTTATTATTTCAAAATAATCAATAGAGAAAATTAAATTTCATTAATAATAAGTTGGGGTCTTACAGTTTCGCCCATGTTTTCGGGTGATCGTCCAGGGTTTTCGAGAGAATCTTGATCAAAGTTTTGTTTGTGGCCTCTGCTTGTCCATTGCCTTTCGGGTAATAAGGAGATGATTTGTAATGTTTTACGCTGTATCTATCTATCAGGCTCTTGACATCCCTATTGATGAAGGGAGTTCCATTGTCTGATAAAATGACATTCGAGATTCTAAAACGACAAATAATATGCTCCTTGATGAAATTTGCCACTGCTGGTCCTATAGCCCTCTTCAAGGGTATTGCTTCTACCCACTTTGTGTACATCTCAGTGGCGGTCAAGATCCAGATGTTCCCCTTTGAATTGGGATGAATAGGACCTATAAGATCCATTCCTCATGTATGAAAAGGCCATGGTGTTGCTAAGGTTCGCAAATCCATAGTGGGAGCATGAATCAAGTTTCCGTGAATTTGGCATACGTGACACTTCTTGGCAAACTCTAAGCAATCGCCTTCCATTCTAGGCCAGTAGTAACCATGATCAATCAACTGTTTATACAACTTGGCTCCTCCTTGGTGTTCATCTTTATGTATTTGGTAGACCAAATCCTTAGCCTCTCCTAATTCCAAACACCGTAAGGGCTTGCCGTTAAATCCTCTTCTAAATAATTCTCCGTTTTGTAAGAAGAATCGTTGTACTTTCTTCTTTATAGTGACTGCATCCTTCTTTTCGACAGGAATACTACCACTTTGTAAAAACTCCATGTATGGGCTTCGCCAGTCTGCTATGTCATCGATGAAGGCGCATTCCTCCTCCCCAGGGTATTCTTGGCATGGAAGACATTGTCGTTGAAGTGCATCTTCTTCTTTCTTCATTTCGGGCCAATAATACCATTGGCGTTGCAACCTTCGATATAATCCAATATCTGTTAATCCGCTGTTTTCTTCATGTACCTGATATAAAATCCTATTTGCTTCATCCTTCCCCAAGCATCTTGTCAAAACACCATCTGCTTCTTTATGGTACAATACTCCTTTAATGATGCGATATTTCTGAAGCTCCGCCGGTGATATATTCTCTTCCTTTGTTTGTAATTGATGAGAGGTGGCATGTCTCCAATCTTCTGTCAAATCTTTGGGGAATAATTCCAGCACCGTGGTTGGGAGGATTCTTTTGATTACCTTCACATCCAAGTCTTCTCCTTTGACATACACTCTAGATGCTACTGTGGCTAATGCATCAGGTTGTCTATTTTGTAATCTCGGCACATACTCAATCACTACCTTCTTGAAGGCTTCCATCACTTTTTGCGTTACAGTTCGGTATGGTGCCAAGATAGGTTCCTTTACTGCGAATTGACCTCTTATTTATTGAACTATCAGATTTGAATCTCCCTTTACTTTGAGGCACTTGGCTCCCAATTCTCTAGCCGCTAATAATCCCAATATGAATGCCTCATATTCTGCTTCATTATTTGTGCAAGGGAAATCCAGTTTGTATGACAAGGCCACTTCCTTTCCCTCCTTGGTAGTTAACACCACACCTGCTCCTCCTTTTTCCTTCTGGATGACCCGTCGAAAGGCCAAGTTCCACCACTCAAATCTTCATCCACCACATCAATTTTTTCTACTTCTCCCCACGAAGAGATCCTCTGAAGGAGGTTCATACTCTCCGTCACGTAAACCGAAATGGTAGGTCTTCGCTAACGGACATCTGATTGCCTTTGGTGTTACACACTTGATGTCATATTCTGAAAGGATCATCATCCATCTTGCAGGTCTTCCTACCAACGCTGGCCTAGTTAACAAGTATCTGATCGGGTCAATTCTCGTTGCAAGTTTCACTTCGTGTGCTAAAAAATAATGACGCATTTTCTATGCGACAAACACCAGTGCCAAACAATGCCTCTCCAACTTTGAGTACCTGGTCTCTGGTCCTCTAATTATTCGGCTGATGTAATACACATGCTTTTCTTCCCCATCTACCTCTTGCATGATCAACCCTCCTACAGGACTTTCTGCGGGAATCTTCTCAAAAACTTTCCTAGGTCTTCATTCCATCCATACCCATTAGCGAGTCTACCTCAAACCTCTCAATACATGCACCAAGCGAAATAACTACCATCCCACTTTATTATTTTAACTTACATATAAACGCTCAAACACCTTTAAATCCTCTACGAGATATTTCACCGATATATCATCCATGACAATATCCACCATCCAAATAAATCCCCATCATAATTATTGATACATTATTTTACAAAATGGTGAGGACTACTAAACAACTCTCTCTGCAGAACCTTCATTCCAATTATTTTACAAAAATGGTGAGGACTACAAACAATCATTCTAAAACCTCATTCCATACGAGAAGAAAAATGGAACAAAAAATGGAACAAGGAAAGGGTGAGCTCAACTAGCCCGATAAAGAATATTATGACTAAGATAATATACAACAAATTATCGTTAGTCTTCAACGAGGAAAAAATCTAATAGAATACTGATAGACAACAAATTTTAAATCAATATTACGCAGTGAAATAATAATTCATTAGAAGAGTTAAGTAGAGAATGCAAACTACTATCTTACATATATGAATTTAAAAGTTCATCGTCGATATTTTATCCTGTAACATCAATCAATATATATCTGGAATCAAATATTCATCTTTGCACTACGAGCCCGAAGATATTCATCGATTAATTCGTCATGTCATCTAAACACACATTCATCTTTTCTGGGCCGAAGATATTAATCGATCGGTCGTGTTCATCTCAACACTGTTCATCTTTTTACTCTACGGGCCAAAGATATTCATCGAAAATCATTCATCTTTTGCACTACTGGGCCAAAGATATTCCATAATATCATCATTTAAGGTATGAAGATGATGAAAATATTTTTAAAAAAAGCGAATCGATTGAAACAAAATGACAAGGATTAAGGATTAAGGATTAGTACTTTGTTTTATCCACGTCAAAAATACCTCAAAAATAATCATAGTGGTGTAAAATTCAAGAATGATCAAAACATGGATCTGATCAAAGCTAGTATCCGAATAGATATTTTAGACGAAAAAAAAAATTTTTATTTTTGATGAATAGTCTTATATTAAATGAATAGTCTTGGTATCATGTGAATAGTCTTAGTATCGTGAATAGTAACTCAGACACCAAAAGATAGAAATTCCACAAAAAAACATCTTCACGCTTACGTGAATAGTACTCGTGAATAGTAACTTCGTGAATAGTAACTTTCATGAATAGTAACTTCGTGAATAGTAACTCATGAATAAGTAACCCAGAACATGAAAAAGTTCCAAATTTGATAAAAAGTTCCAACCAATATTTGGCGTAATGATATTGAAGAAATAATATCATTTGAGAAGAAAATAACATCCACCTCGACCTCGAAAAAAGCAGTCTTAGTTGAAAACAGGATATAGGCTATGACTTGAACTTGCAAGTATAGCAATACTCAAAGTATACTCAAAATACTCACAAGAATAAACTCGATAATATAGAGAGAAAACTTGAGTTTACGGTGTGATTTTCAATTCTAACCTAAGCACCTATTTATAGGAAATTGCTTAGAACACCAAAGCGAAAAATTGAATATAATAATATTATATATAAACAAAATTCATACGCCCACATCTTGAATCTGAATTCAGCCACCATGCACATATTAAATATGCCCACAACATATAAAAAAACGTTTTTATTAATAAAAATAAATAAAACTTCCAAAAATCAATTATTTGAACTTTAAACTTCAATAATTCATAATAAATAGCCATTTTATCGGAAAATTCGAATCTCGCGAATTTTTATAGGAAATTCAATTCTCTACAACTTTGGAAAGAAAGTTTTCCAAATTCCAAACAGAAATTGACCAAAAAATCCATAAGCGGACGATTTTACTTTATAATCAAATTTCGATCGAGAAATGGGGTCCACCAACACAAAAACATGTGTTAAAACATTTAATGCCACAAAAATACTCTTCCTCCTCATATACTCATATATCCCACATTCATTATAAAAATATCACCATTTAATATATTATTAAAATAATATATTTAAATGAATTATTTTATCGAGAAAAAGATAAAATATTAATTTTCAACAATTGTCATTTTAAAATTTTCTCCATCTATATCCACATAAAATCAATATTTTCCTCATCATATAAATCAATAATTAATTATTCACAAATAATATTACGAGAATCACGATCTTGTGACGGTAGTTCTAGGGAAAGAGGGGCTTTCGATAAGGATCTCTCTCTTATTGGGCGCTTGATTAGGTGACCAAACCTCTCCTTAGGCGAACTTTCTAGACATTGCCAATAATGTTTTCTAATAATATTATTCGGATAATATGAATTATTGCTTCGATAATGGAAAATCTTGTGTAATGACAATTTATTGAAACAACGATAATATAAAATATCAATGCGACAATTATTGAATCAATAAAATAAAATCTTGAGCGAGTAATTCTTTGTAACAATTATTGAGTAGTGCCTTCTTACGTAAGAATCAATAATTGGTGCAATCTCGTTATCTTCTTGTTGTTCAACAACGCGTATTAGTGTGTTTTTAACCATAAGGTATTCCAACGATATTACTTGGTAACAACTACGTGTTATTTATAAACAACTTATATTTGTCGTTTTCTTCATCCATAAACTTTTCAGTTATGGGGCCCACAAAAAGGCTATGGCAGTAAATGCGAATATTCCCAAGCGATCTGAATATTCCCGACCAACGAATATTCTAAGCGATAATGAATATTTTATAACCACTTGCTTATTCGAAATATTTGCGTATTTTACCCATAACTATCCACATTAATCAAATCAACCCTTACTATTTCAAAATAATAAATAGAGGAAAATAAATTTCATTTATTAATAATTTGAGGGTCTTCTGACCTCCCTCCTTATGAAATTTAGTCCTCGAAATTGGCGTACGTACACAGTGTTTGAAAAGATGAGAATACCTCGCTTTCATTTCCGTTCCAACTCCCGGTCATTTCCTCGATAGCATGGTTTCTCCACAAAACTTTAACTTGTGGTATAACCTCGGTACATAGGACATGTTCTTTCTATCCAAGATCTTGGCGGTACCTCCTCGTACGTTAAGTCTTGGTATCTCGTCCGGTTTCTAACTTCGATGGCGTGGTTGAATTCGTCCACATATTTACGTAACATCGATCGTGAAAAGCGTTATGAACACGCGTCGTACTTGGCGGTAAAAGCGATTACTATAGGCCCGATTCTATTCGATCGAGAATTTCAAATGGATTAATAAATCGAAGGTTTGAGCTTTCCTCACCTCACCGATTCTCGCTTTTGAAATAACAACTTCTTGCACCTCCTTCTTCAAATTCATCGACTCGGTTGTGTAGCTTGAGCGACTTTAACTTTATCGATTAAAATCGATTATACTCGTATATCATCACGTGGGTACCTAGAGTTTTCATCTCCATCTCTATTATTTGTAAATTATCTGAAATGAGTCTTTGACAATATCGTACTTTCGTACTTGTATCGATCTTCTACTCGACACGTCGGCTACCACGTTAAACTTTTCGAGGATGGCATGGTCGAACATGTCTTTGAAATGAGTCTCTTCTTGAGTTCTTGAAGCTCTTCCCACATTCCTTGCTCCATTAAATTTTGTATCTCTACGAGTCAATTTTGCGTTAATGGAATAGCGATTAGAGAATATCCTTGACGAATCTCAGATAATAACCAACTAAGCCTGAAAGCTACGTATTTAGATTCTGAGCTTAGGTTGTTCTCAAGCTGTGACTCATATCCCAACCTTGGATAACCGTTACAATGACACCTATCGGTTTACTATCGCGCGCGAATATGGTGTCCCCTACGAGATGCGGCGGTGCATTCCACAAAGTCACCGGATAAAGGCTCGGTACCAAATTCTATAGTTGAATTTTTAACTCACGAAGTTCAATAGGAGCCATTCGATATGAGATTTTAGAAATGAGTTTTGTCTGGGGTTCAAAGTCGATACAAAATTTAATATCGAGGTTTTGAGGAGTAAACGAAAATTCTTGAAATACGTCGGGAAAAATCAATAACAACGGGAATATTATTCAAATCGGCGTGTCTTTATTCAAATCCATAACATGGACTAAGAAAACTTGACATCCGTAATAAGCGAATGACTTCATGGCTTGATATGAAAATGTTTGACTACTGATGGTTTGATTGCTTGAATTGAATAACGAGGTTGCTTAGGAATATGAAAACTAACACCTTACAAAAGCAATCAATTTGGCATGATGAGTAGTTAACCTTAAAATCACATCAAAAGCAAATATCTCTATAGAAATAAGGTTAACGGTAATGTGATAGTGCCAACTGAATCAAGCAAGATTTCTAAACAACGGATGTAATGAAAGTTTCTCTAACGGAGTCTCCAAAAATAGGTCAAAGTCTAATTTCTCGTGTATCGAGTTCAAGCGTTGGCGCAAGAAAGAGATAAAAGAATGGGTAGAACCGGGTATCTAGTAAAGGTATAAACTTAGAAATTTATAATTAACTAACTTGTGCTAACCGTTCGGGTTCCTCGCATTTTATTGGAAGTCGCGACAAACGCTCTTCGAGGAACCGTTGACTTTGACTTTTACGGGACATCCTTTTGAGTCACCATTCCCATTGGATTGGTTTTCGATATCGTCTGATCTCGGCGATATGTCCTTCTTTTCCATAATTATAGCATACCTTAAAGCTGTTGTGGGCGGTTTGGGTTTGATATATCCCTCTTTCCGCATTTGTAACTTATCTGACGGTGGTCTTTCTCCTCCCTTGGAACCCGATTCTTCTTGGCGTTGAACTCTTCACATGGTGGTTGTTGAATCTCCTCTTTTAAAATCTCCTCCCAGGCTAAACTTCTTCTATTTTCATGGCCACGATTACCACACGAGTGGTTCTGGCCTTGTACGTATTCTTCTTTCTCCGTTGGTTATCGTTATTACGATGGCTGCTATCTTGATATGATCTGGTTATGGTCCCTCGGTTGAGCGTACTCGTTATCTCGCTCTAACAATGAGCCACATTGACAACATCTCGAATAGAGAAAATTTATGAGAAATGAGATCTTGGCGTATCTTGGGGTTTCAAACCTCTCGAAAACATCCGCGTCATCGTTCCTCATTCTCCACCAAATGAGGTCTGCAAACACGGATAACTCATGAACTTTGCCTCGTCTTTGGGACACCGTCGTCATTTATTACTGCTCGATCTAATAAACTCCACTTCCTTCGTATAGCCGAATACTTTCGGGGAAGTACTTGTCATTGAATTGTTTTGAAATGTCTCCCATGACATCTTGAGTGCGGTTTGGATGGAGTGCAGCTTCACGATTCCCACCGATGTCTGCCTCGTTCTGGAACATAAAAGTAGCGAATGGAACTTTACATTCCTCCGTGCATCCCAAGACATCGAATATCTTGGTAATTTGTTTGACCACGTCTCGCCTTAATCGGATCCGGCTTTCCCCGAGTGCAGGTGGTCCCACTCTTTGAAGCTAACTTGGTTGTGACCACCACGTGAATTATATCATTTCCTCTTGTATTTTGAACACGAGTCTCCTCGTGCGATTTTGCATGAGCTAAAAAAGCTTCTAAACATCCCTCGTTCATCATCTGCTTTCGGTGGTGTTGTTCACGGGAGGTACATTGCCCGACTGTTGCGTTCTCCTCGTTGGTAAATCTGAGCATCTCCACGGTCTCATTTACTCCATTGTTAATATTCTCGATTCGACATTCTCAAATCTTGTCATCATAAAACAAGGGTTAATTAAGAAATCAATATATCACATAATATCCTATATCTTGACCAACTAACAAATAAGCTTAGGTAGGACACACTGGCGAAGGATTTACTCGTCTCTCCCTCTGGTTCTATTCCCGATCTCATGGAGAGATCATATCCTAAACTACGATACCAATGTGGCGCCCCCCAAAATAGGTCCATTCCATCCAACCCATTACGAGTGCCAAATACATGATGCGAAATAACTACAACTTTATTATTACAACATATAAAGCTGTGAGTTTAAATACGAGATATTGCCATCTAGACAATATCCACACATGAAATAAATCCCCATCATAATTATTGATACATTATTTTACAAAAATGGTGAGGACTACTAAACAACTCTCTCTAGAACCTTCATTCCATACCCACAGAGCTAGTACTACTTACATTCTAGCCTCTGAGAGAAGAAAAATGGAACAACAAGGAAAAGGGTGAGCTCAACTAGCCCGATAAAGAATATTATGACTAAGATAATATCTGACAAATTATCGTTAGTCTTCAACGAGGAAAAAAATCTAATAGAATCTGATAGACAACAAATTTTAAATCAATATTACATGATGAAAATAATAATTCATTAGAAGAGTTAAGTAGAGAATGCAAACTACTATCTTACATATATGAATTTAAAAGTTCATCGTCGATATTTTATCCTGTAACATCAATCGATATATATACGGAATCAAATATTCATCTTTGCACTCTGAGCCGAAAGATATTCATCGATTAATTATTATTCATCTAAACACTGTTCATCTTTTGCACTTTCTGGGCGAAGATATTAATCGATCGGTCGTGTTCATCTCGACACACTGTTCATCTTTTTGCTTTACGGGCGAAGATATTCATCGAAAATCATTCATCTTTTTGCTACTGAGCCAAAGATATTCCATAATATCATCATTTAAGGTGAAGATGATGAAAAATATTTTAAAAAAAGCGAATCGATGAAACAAAATGACAAGGATTAAGGATTAAGGATTAGTACTTTGTTTTTATCCACGTCAAAATACCTCAAAAATAATCATAGGGGTGTAAAATTCGAGAATGATCAAAACATGGATCTGATCAAAGCTAGTATCCGAATAGATATTTTTAGACGAAAAGAAAAATTTTCATTTTTAATTGAATAGTCTTGATGATTAGTGAATAGTCTAGTATATCGTGAATAGTCTTAGTATCGTGAATAGTAACTCAACACCAAAAGATAGAAATTCCACAAAAAACATCTTCACGCTTAGTGAATAGTAACTTGCGTGAATAGTAACTAAATGAATAGTAACTTCATGAATAGTAACTTCGTGAATAGTAACTCATGAATAGTAACTTGAATAAGTAACAAGCATGAAAAAGTTCAAATTTGATAAAAAGTTCCAACCAATATTTGACATAATGATATTGAAGAAATAATATCATTTGAGAAGAAAATAACATCCACCCTCGAAAGCAGATTACTTCAGTTGAAACAGGATATAGGCTATAACTTGACTTGACTTGCAGTAGTATATAGCAATACTCAAAGTATACTCAAAATACTCACAAGAATAAACTCGATAATATAGAGAAAAACTTGAGTTTACGGTGTGATTTTCATTCTAACCTAAGCACCTATTTATAGGAAATTGCTTAGAACACAAAAGCGAAAAAATTGAATATAATAATATTATATATAAACAAAATTCATACGCCCACATCTTGAATCTGAATTCAGCCACCATGCACATATTAAATATGCCCACAACATATAAAAAAAACGTTTTATTAATAAAAATAAATAAAACTTCAAAAATCAATTATTTGAACTTGAAACTTCAATAATTCATAATAAATAGCCATTTTATCGGAAAATTCGAATCTCGCGACTTTTTATAGGAAATTCAATTCTCTACAACTTTGCGAAGAAAGTTTTCCAAATTCCAAACAAAAATTGGCCAAAAATCCATAAGCGGACGATTTTACAGGTATAATCAAATTTCGATCGAGAAATGGGTCCACAGCACACACAAACATGTGTTAAACATTTAATGCCACAAAAATACTCTTCCTCCTCATATACTCATATATCCCACATTCATTATAAAAATATCACCAGTTAATATATTATTAAAATAATATATTTAAATGAATTATTTTATCGAGAAAAAGATAAAATATTAATTTTCAACAATTGTCATTTAAAATTTTTCTCCATCTATATCCACATAAAATCAATATTTTCCTCATCATATAAATCAATAATTAATTATTCACAAATAATATTACTGAGAATCACGATCTTGGCAATGACGGGGCCATTCAGGAAAGAGGGGCTTTCGATAAGGATCTCTCTCTTCTTGGTAGCCTTGATTAGGTGACCAAACCTCTCTTTAGAACGAGAACTTTCTAGACATTGCCAATAATGTTTTCTAATAATATTATTAGGATAATATGAATTATTGCTTCGATAATGGAAAATCTTGTGTAATGACAATTTATTGAAACAACGATAATATAAAATATCAATATTGACAATTATTGAATCGATAAAATAAAATCTTGAGCGATAATTCTTTGTAACAATTATTGAGTAGTGCCTTCTTACGTAGAATCAATAATTGGTGCAATCTGGTGTAATTCTTTGTTCAACAATAGCGTATTATTAGTGTGTTTTAACGGGTATTCAACGATATTACTTGCAGTAACAACTACTCTGTATTCCCAATTATTATTTATAAACAACTTATATTTGTCGTTTTCTTCATCATTATCAAATCTTTCCGTTATGGGGCCCACAAAATTATTGATTCTTACGTGAAGGCACTACTCAATAATTGTTACAATAATTCTTGCTCGATGATATTTTATTTGATTTAATAATTGCTTTGCGTTGATATTTTATATTCTTTGTTGTTTGATAATTGTCATTACTCGTATTTTCATTATCGAAGCAATAATTAATATTATCTGAATAATATTATTAGATAACATTATTAGCAATGTCTAGAAAGTTACATCTTGGAAGGAGAGGTTTGGTCACCTAATTGCGGCGGCCAAGATGAAGAAGAGATCCTTATTGGAAAGCCCTCTTTCACAGGAAGCACTTAATAATTCTTTGGTTGTCGATATTGTGATTACAGTAATATTATTTGTGAATAATTAATTATTGATTTATATGATAAAGGAAAATATTGATTTTATGTGGATATAGATGGAGAAAATTTTAAAATGACAATTGTTGAAAATTAATATTTTATCTTTTACGATAAAATAATTTATTTAAATATATTATTTTAATAATATATTAACGGTGATATTTTTACAACGAATGTGGGATATATGAGTATATGAGGAGGAAGAGTATTTTTGTTGCAATAAATGTTTAAAACATGTTAAACATGTCGGTGGACCCCATTTATTGATTGAAATTTGATTATAGCTTTAAAAATCGTCTGTTTGTGGATTTCGGTCAATTTCATTTGGAATTTGGAAAAACTTTCTTATGCAAAGTTGTAGAAATTGAATTTCCTATAAAAAGCCAAAGCGAGATTCAAATTTTCTAATAAAAGAGCTATTTATTGTCAATTATTGAAGTTTGAAGTTCCAAAATAATTGATTTTTGAAAGTTTAAAATATTTTTAATTACAAAAACGTTTTTCCATTTTTGAAACTCATTTAACATGTGTTAGGGTGGCTGAATTCAGATTCTTGGATGCGTAGGAAGTTGTAGAAAAATTATAATATTAATTTATTAAATTTTCTACTTTGGTGTTCTAGCAATTTCTATAAATAGGGTGCTTGGGTTAGAATTGAAAATCACACCGCGAAGTTTTCTCTCTATTTCTCGGCGATATTTTGAGCGTATTCTTGTGAGTATACTTTGAGTGTTGATATCGGTTGCAAGTTCAAGTCATAGCCTATATCCAGGTGTTTGACTAGAAATCTTGTCTTTCGAGGTAAGGGATGTTATTTTATTCGAAAATGATATTATTTCTTCAATATCATTATGATTGAAATATTGGTTGGAAATTTTATCAAATTTGGAACTTTTTCATGTCGGGGAGTTACTTATTCATGAGTTACTATTCATGAATTACTATTCACGAAGTACTATTCACGGAAGCGTGTGAAGATGTTTTTTATGGAATTTCTATCTTTTGGTGTTTGAGTTACTATTCACGTATACGGCCTTATTCACGTGTATCTGACACTATTCACGAATATCTGGCACTATTCATAGAAAAATGAAAATTTTTCTTTTAATCTAAAATATCTATTACGGATACTAGCTTTGATTGTATCCATGTTTTGATCATTCTTGAATTTTACACCCTATGATTATTTTTGAGTATTTTTGGACGTGGATAAAACAAAGTCTGAATCCTTAATCCTTAATCCTTGTCATTTTGTTTCACTGGATTCGTTTCTTTAAAAATATTTTCATCATCTTCGGTCTTAAATGATGATATTATGGAATATCTTTGGCACCGTAGTGAAAGATGAATGATTTCGAAGAATATCTTTGGCCGTGGTGCAAAGATGAGCAGTGTTTTTAGATGAACATGATCATCAATCGATGAATATCTTTGGCACATAGTGCAAAGATGAATATTTGATTCGGTGATGTATGTTGATTGATGTTACAGGGATAAAAGATGAGATTGATGAACTTTTAAATTCATACATAGAAGATAGTAGTTTTGCATTCTCTACTTAACTCTTCTAATGAATTATTATTTCATTGCGAATATTGGTTTAAAAACTTGTTGTCTATTGTATTCTATTAGATTTTTCCCTGTTGGAGACTAACGATAATTTGTTGTATATTATCTTAGTCATAATATTCTTCTTGGGCTAGTTGAGCTCACCTTTTCCTTATTGTTCTATTTTTCTTCTCGGGAGGCGAGAATGTAGCGAGTACTAGTCGGGGTATGGAATGAAGGTTCTAGAGAGAGTTGTTTAGTAGTCCTCACCATTTTGTAAAATAATGTATCAATAATTATGATGAGGATTTATTTGCGTGTGGATATTATACAGATGGCAATATATCGTATTTAAACTCACAAGATATATATGTTGTAGTATTTTGCACCGACAAATGTATTAATAAAGTTGTAGTTATTTACGTACCATGTATTTGGTGACTCGAGAATGGGTTGGATGGAATGGACCTATTTTGGGGGCGTCACAAACAATAGCAAAGATAAGAAGAAATTCTTATTGGAAAGCCCTCTTCCAGGAACCTATGCAGTTGTCAATATTGTGATTACATAATATTATTTGTGAATAATTAATTATTGATTCATATGATGAGGAAAATATTGATTTTATGTGGATATAGATGGAGAAAAATTTTAATGTGACAATTGTTGAAAATTAAAATTTTATCTTTTCTACGATAAAATAATTCATTTAAATATATTATTATATTTTAATAATATAATAATGGTGATATTTTTACAACGAATGTGGGATATATGAGTATCTGAGGAGAAAGAGTATTTTTGTTGCAATAAATGTTTAAAACATGTTAAACATGTTGGTGGACCCTATTTATTATTTGAAATTTGATTATAGCACAAAAAATCGTCTGTTTGTGAATTTGGTCAATTTCTATTTGGAATTTGGAAAAACTTTCTTACGTAAAGTTGTAGAAATTGAATTTCCTATAAAAACTCGTGGGATTCAATTTTTCTGATGAAAGGGCTATTTATTATGAATTATTGAAGTTCGAAGTTAAAATAATTAATTTTTGGGAGTTTTAGTTAATTATTTTGAGAAAAACGTTTTTTGCAACTAAGTTGGCCTCACATGTGATTCAAATGGGCTGAGATCAGTTGTCTAAGGTGGGCTAAAGAAAATGTGAAAAATATATTAATATTATATTCAATTTTACTGCTTTGGTGTTACAAGCATTTTCCTATAAATAGGTGCTTGGGTTAGAATTGAAAAACACCGTAAACCAAGTTTCTCTCTATTCTCTCGATATATTGGCGTATTCTTGTGAGTATACTTTGAGTATTGTTAGGCGGTGCAAGTTCCTTTCAAAGACTATACCCTGTATTCCAAATTTAAGTACTAATCTTTCGAGGTAAGGGATGTTATTTTCTTCTCAAATGATATTATTTCTTCAATATCATTATCTTTGAAATATTGGTTGGAACTTTTTATCAAATTTGGAACTTTTTCATGTCGGGGTTACTATTCATAAGTTACTATTCAAGAGTTACTATTCACGAGTACTATTCAGTGAAGCGTGAAGATGTTTTTGGGAAATTTCTATCTTTTGGTGTCGGAGTTACTATTCACGTATCTGGCACTATTCACGATATCTGACTATTCACCAAAAAATAAAATTTCTTCTTTTTGTCCAAAATATCTATTACGGATACTAGCTTTGATTGTATCCATGTTTTGATCATTCTTGAATTTTACACCACTTATGATTATTTTGAGGTATTTTTGGGCGTGGATAAAACAAAATACGAATCCTTAATCCTTAATCCTTGTCATTTTGTTTCCTTTGGATTCGTTTCTTTAAAAATATTTTCATCATCTTGATCTTAAATGATGATATTATGGAATATCTTTGGCTTTTGTAGTGCAAAGATGAATGATTCTGAAGAATATCTTTGGCCGTAGTGCAAAGATGAGCAGTGTTTAGATGAACATGACCAATGATGAATATCTTTGGCCCAGGTGCAAAGATGAATATTTGATTCGGATATATATTGATTGATGTTACAGGATAAAAGATGAGGCGATGAACTTTTAAATTCATACATAGAAGATAGTAGTTTGCATTCTCTACTTAACTCTTTCTAATGAATTATTATTTCATTCTGCGAATATTGATTTAAAATTTGTTGTCTATTGTATTCTATTAGATTTTTGCCTGTTGAAGACTAACGGTAATTTGTTGTATATTATCTTAGTCATAATATTCTTTACTGGGCTAGTTGAGCTCACCCTTTTCTTTTTTGTTCCATTTTTCTTCTCAGGAGGCGAGAATATAGCGAATACGAGTCGGGGTATGGAATGAAGGTTTTAGAAAGGATTGTTTAGTAGTCCTCACCATTTTTGTAAAATAATGTATCAATAAATGTGATGAGGATTTATTTGAGTATAGATATTGTCTAGAAGATAATATTTGTATTCAAACTCACAGTTTCTTGTTGTAATAATAAAGTTGTAGTTATTTACGTACCATGTATTGACAACTTCGGAATGGGTGATGTATACTATTTTGGGGCGTCACAGAACGATTACCAATAACCTTATGGGCTGTCGAACTTCAAAAAGAAAGCTACAGATGAAACCCCATACAGCTTTAGTATATGGTGAAGAAGTTTGTCTTGCTCTTTGAAATAGAGATCCCTTGACGAGATGAGACTCCGAAGCTTAGTCGAGGAAGAGAACCGACCAGCTACTCTAGAAGCATTAGCTAACTTTCGAGACAAAGGTAAAGAAAAATTAGAACGATACCATGAAAAACTGCGACAACAATACAATACTGCAGTGGTACCTCGACAGATTCTGGTGGGGGACTTGGTGCTCAAGATAGCGAATCAAGTCATGAGGGGAACACCAACCACCAAATTTTTCCCCAAATGGGAAGGCCCGTATAGGGTGCCAGAGATCTCCGAAAGCGGATATTGCAAAATATCTCGTGTGAGATCAGATGCTATCTCGGGCCCATTGAACCTGAAATAGGTAAAGAAATATTATACATGAGATAGTCATCACAGAAAAGTTATACTTTCAACTTTAAAAGTAATTAAGGCACCTGAGTTTAAGTCCTTAAATCCAAGAAAGTTACACATTATCTCTAAAAGTGTCGAACGTTATGCTTTCACCGATAAAAGCAAGATTTATTATTATGACAATTTGAAACGTTATGTTTTTCGTTAAAAGCAACATGATTATCAATAAAATGTCAAACTTTCACTTATACTTGAATATTTTTCTGATTTTAAAAGTATGGATTCAAGTGTTGGTTTGCGAAAAAAAAAACGTGTTTTATTCACATTCATGTTTGCCTTTTTTATTATTCAAATTATGGTGTTAGAATATTAATTTGAATAACTTGAGATTCAATGTTAATCATTGAGTCTTAAAAAAAGAAATTCAAATTAAAGACAATTAACAAGGCTAAAGAAACTTTATTTCCAATAAAAGGAATATACGTAAATGAGTTTTTTGATATAGGAATAAAAAAAACTACAAAAAGTCATGATCTAAGGGCCATGACATATCAAACTGAAGCGGGGGCAAAGCTAGGGCTTCTAATTTAGCAATGGCAGCGTCACGAGCCTTTACATTAAAATGACTTCGACTACGAAAAGTTTGGATATTTGATTTAAACCACGAAGTTGGGTCTCCGATTAGTTTACGATTTTCTCGAGATCCGAAAGTTGTTCTGAAAATGAGTTATTCTCACATTGATACATAGTAACCTCTCTCGATCGTAGCCTGAATGATCCGAAAAGTGGGCCGAGAAGAACTAACCGAGCAGAAAGGGGGACATATTAAAGCCAACAATGGAGAAGTCATTAAGCTCACTTCTAAATCTATCTAAGTCTTACGCTGCATGAAGAATAGAAAAGAAAGGCGTGTAACTCGAGAATAAGGCTAGCAAGTCGATCCAAAAAGAAAGTCTGGATGGGGGTTATGTAGATAGTCAGATGGTCAAGTGTTTGTGGAAACCGAGTTAAGAGACGATCAAGAATTTCCTGGCTGGAAGAAGATATCTAGAAACCCCTCCAAGAAATAAGATCTCCACTTGGATTGAATGAAGCTCTAGTAGGAGCCACTTTAGAAGCCACCATAAAATCACTTGGGACAAAAGATGAAGACACAGGTGGCTGATGTGCTGCTGATGACTCCTTAACAAAGGATGAAGAAACAGGCGGCTGTTGTGTTACTGATAAATCCTTTAAGCCTTGGTCAGTAGGAGGATAACCAAGGTCATCATTAGACGGCAAGGTGGCGATACCCGGATTGAGAGCATCAAATAAAGCAAGTGACTCGACAGATAAGGGCAAATTTTTCTTCTCACTCTGGAAATAAAAGAGAAGAAGAAGAAAAATGATAAAAAAAATAATAATATATTATAGAGAAAAAAAATATGTATATGTTAACTAAAGAAAATACTCACGCTGATGGATAAAGTGTCGTGAGATGCCGCTGAAAGCGGAATATCAGCAATAAGCTCAGACGGATTCCCCTTCGAGAAAATAGGAGCATCACCGGTATCTTCTAAACTCTCATGAGGAGGTGATATAAGAGGACGTGAAGAGAGAGTTGTACAACCCGCAACATGACCTGAACTCACATCAGATAAAGAATCCTCAACATCAAGACTAACACGATCATCATGCGGTGAAGAAGATTCGATAGCAACAGTGATAGGCTGAGGAGGCTCACAAGTAGTGGAAGCCGTGACCGTCTCACTTACAGCATTCGCATGAAACCCAATAGGAACATCAACATCTCCTTCATCAGCATCAGAAATCTGAAAAAATAAGGAAATAATGACATAGGGAACCACAAAAAAACAACAACTATATGAATGGTTGAAAGACAAATAAAAATGCTACAAATTTTACCGAAATTTTGCGTTGTTTCTTGACCGGATCCTCAGCTGTCGACATACTAGAGCTAGCATTATCAAGAGGGCGCTTTGCCAAAGGCTTTAAGATAAGTGTTTGCCCATTTGGCATTCTTCTAGTGACAAAACGAATAGTAAGAACCACGGTAGAATCTGTAGGGGGCATCACCTCTGAGTTAGTAATAGCAGATGCTCTCATTTTAGAAGAAGTAACTTTGATTTCCTCGGCAGTAGAGGATCCCTGGGGAGGAACTGGAGGAGGTATCCGAGATAAAGCCCGTGATGAAAGATTCAAGGAAGTAGTAGGGACTGCTTGGGGAGAAAGCGTCTGGATCTCATTGATTGAGGAGGAAGAGACTCAGAAATTAAAGCCCTACGCTCAAGAAGCCGACTACTTGTAAGACCCCAGCTTTTATAAATAAAGATGAATTTTTCTATAAATATTATTTTTGAATATTATGGAATAAATTTGATATAATGTTATAGTTGTGGGTAATATTTATAAATTTTGCAAAGTATCAAGTTGTTATAAAATATTAGTTTGGTCAGGGGAATATTCTTTTTGTTAGGGAATATTAAATGCAACTACTCAATCATTGTTGGACCCCTAGCGAAATTATTGTCGGATTGAGAAAAACGACAAAAATATTTTATAAAAATAACTACGGAGGTGTTACCGTTAAAAGCATTGAACTACCCGGTGGTAAAGACATGCGATGTCTGGCGTGGTTGCGTAGTAGCACACGGTATTGATTATTGATGCTTACGTGAGAAGTCACTTTCACTTATGCTTTCGATTATTACTACATAAATCTTTGCATCATATCTATTATATTATTGATTCAATTATTGTCACAAGATCATCTGTATAATATGTTATAGTATTAAATCAATAATTGAGGCGACAAGTTATAAATGATTAATAATTGTTGAAAGATTAAATATGTGTTGATGAAAAATAAAATGATTTGTAGTAAGTTTGATTATTTTATGGGGGCTCATATGTCATCATCTAAGAGTCTCTTCGTCGATAGTATTTACCTTCGTCGATAGTAATTACCTTCGTCGATAGTAATTACCCTTGTGAATAGTATTTACCTTCGTCGATAGTAATTACCTTCGTCGAATAGTAATTACCCTTGTGAATAGTATTTACCTTCGTCAATAGTAATTACCTTCGTCGATAGTAGTTACCCCTTGTGAATAGTATTTACCTTAAATCGATAGTATTTACCTTCGTTAATAGTAATTACCTTTACGTGAGACGTCGAACACAGAAGACCCGAATTTTTTAAATAAAAAGGAATTTCCTTTATTTATTATTTTGAAATAGTAAGGGTTGATTTGATTAATGTGGATAGTTAAGGGTTAAATCATAAATATTTCAAAATAAGCAAGTGGTTATAAAATATTCATTTTGTCTGGGAATATTCGTTTGGTCGTGGAATATTCAGATCTTTATGGAATATTCGTATGACTGACGCAGACCATGTGTGGGCCCATAACTGAAAGCGATTGGATGAGAAAACGACAAAGTTTGGGTGGTTATAAATAATGGCGTAGTTATTACCAATTAAGACCGTAGTTATTCTTAAGAAAGCATTGGAATACCGGTGGTTAAAATCTGATGTCTGGCGTTGGTTGCTGATGGCACTTTTACGGTATTGCGATTATTTGTTGAATTATTGATCCTTACGTTACGAAAGGCACTACTCAATAATTTTCACGATGAATTCTTATTCAATATTTTATTTTATTGATTCAATAATTCTTTGCGTTGATATTTTATATTATTGTTGTTCAATAATTGTCACCACTGCATGATATTTTCCATTATCGGATCAATAATTCATATTATTTGAATAATATTATTAGATAGCATTATTATTGGCAATGTCTAGAAAGTTCTATCTAAGGAGAGGTTTGGTCACCTAATTGCGCGCCAGTAAGGAGAGATCCTTATTGGAAAGCCCCCTCTTTCCTGGGAACAGCCTGGTTGTCATAAATGTGATTCTGTAATATTATTTGTGAATAATTAATTATTGATTCATATGATAAGGAAATATTTATTTTATATGAATATAAATGATGGATTTATTTATGTGGTTATTAATGAAGGAATTAATGTTGAGGTGTTTTATCAGTATTTTATCGGATTGGAGGTATTAAAAATCAAATCAGGGGTTTTGAGATATATTGCGGGGGTTATAATTTTTAATCCGACCGTTGGATTGTGGTAATTTTTTGGGTATGTTATACATACATAAGTTGAGTATATGTCCACAAATTTTGAACCGTTAAAAATGCACGAATGATTTGTTGTGAATTTTAAGAGGTGTCGGATTCGGAAATTAGGTTTATAATTGATTTTGGTGGAAAATTCTAGAATTGAGTGGGCCCCACTTGTGGTTGGTGAAGAAATGTGCTGAATTTTATTTCAAATGTGGTGGGTGGCAATAGTAGCGAAGTAAAGCCATCGGTGTCAAGTGGTCGAAGTCTTGCCTTGCTAACATTTTCCTATAAATAGAGGGCTGTTAGAATTGAAAATCACACCGTAAACAAAGTTTTCTCTCTTCTCTCTATATTATTGAGCGTATTTTGTGAGTATTTAGATACTTTGAGAGTTGATGTTCAAGTGAAGTTTCATTCAAAGATCACTTCCACCTTTCCTTCCGGCATGCCGATTCTTTGAGGTAAGGATGTTATTTTCTTCTCGGATGATATTATTTCTTGATATCATTATCTTTGAAATATTGGTTTGGAACTTTTTATCAAATTTGGAACTTTTTCATGTAATAGGGTTACTTATTCATGAGTTACTATTCACGAGTTACTATTCATGAGTTACTATTCACGAAGTTACTATTCACGAGTACTATTCATGAAGCGTGAAGATGTTTTTTTTTGTGGAATTTCTATCTTTTGGTGTGACTGAGTTACTATTCACGATATTACAGTCTTATTCAATTTAAAAAATGAAAATTTTTCTTTTAAATTTAAAATATCTATTCGGATACTAGCTTTGATTGTATCCATGTTTTGATCATTCTTGAATTTTACTTCAGTATGATTATTTATGAAGTATTTGTGAACTTTCGGATTGTTTAAAGTACGAATCCATAATACTTGTTCTTTTGTTTCAAACGGATTCGCTTTTCTTTAAAAATATTTTTCATCATCCTCGATGCTTAAATGATGATATTATTGAATATCTTTGGCCCCAGTAGTACAAGATGAATGATTTCTGAAGAATATCTTTGGCTGTGTGGTGCAAGATGAGCAGGTGTTTAAATGAACATGACCGATCGATGAATATCTTTGGCTTTTGTAGTCAAAGATGAACAGTGTTTAAATGAACATATTGAAAGATCGATGAATATCTTTGGCCTTTAAGCCTAAAGATGATGAAAGTGTTGAGATGAACATGACCGATTGATGAATATCTTTGGCTTTTGTAGTCAAAAGATGAATATTTGATTTGAGATGAATATTGATTGATGTTACAGGATAAAATATTGATGATGGACCGTTAAATTCATAGATTATAGTAGATTTCATTCTCTACGTAACTCTTCTATGAATTATTATTTTCATTGCGAATATTGATCCTGAAACTTGTTGTCTATTGTATTCTATCGATTTTTTCCTGTTGGAGACTAACGATAATTTGTTGTATATTATCTTAGTCATAACATTCTTCTTCGGGCTAGTTGAGCTCACCTTTTTCCTTGTTGTTCCATTTTTCTTCTCGGGAGGAGAGAATGTAAATGCTTACTTAGTTTCGGGTATGGAATGAAGGTTCTAGAGAGAGTTGTTTAGTAGTCCTCACCATTATTGTAAAATAATGTATCAATAAATGTGATGATAATTTATTTGAGTATAAATATTGTCACAGAAGATAATATTTGTATTTAAACTCACGAGATTTTATTATGCGTGATAATAAAGTTGTAGTTGTTTCACATACATGTATTTGGCGACTCGAGAATGGGTTGGATGGAATGGACCTATTTTGGGGGCGTCACGGTTGGTATCGAGCTTAGGGATATGATCTTTAAGCGGAGATCGGGGAATAGAACTAGGAGGGAGAGAGAGTAAATCCTTCGCTAGTGTTTCCTACCTAAGCTTATTTGTTAGTTGGTCAAGATATAGGATATTATGTGATTGATTTCCTTAATTAACCCTTGTTTTATGACGATGGTTGAGAATGTCGACCGAGAATATTAATAGTGGTGTAAATGAGATCGTGGAGATGCTCAGACTTAACAACGAGGAGAACGTGCAGCAACAGTGGCAATGTACCTCCCCAATGAATAACACCAATTGAGATGATGAACGAGGGGATGTTTAGAAGTTTTTGCGGTTCATGCAAAATCGATTTAGGAGACTTCGTGTTCAAAATCTGAGAGGAGATGATAGCAATTCACGGGTGGTCACAAACAAGCGCTTCAAAGAGTGGGACCACTGAGTGCAGGGAAAGCGATCCGTCATCACGCGGAAACATGGGTCAAGCAAATTACCAAGATATTCGATGTCTTGGGATGCACGAAAAAAACGAGAAAGTTCCATTCGCTACTTTTATGTTCCGTGGCGAGGCGATTCATGGTGGGAATCATGAAGCGTACCCATTCAAATTTCACTCTGATATGTCAAGTGGGAGACGTTTGAAGCGGTTCCTAATGATGAGTACTTCCCCGAAAGTATTCGTCGTATGAAGGAAGTGGAGTTTATTAGATTGAGCGCGAATAACATGACGGTGTCCCGAAGATCTGCGCGAAAGTTTGCGGAGTTATCCAGTTTGCACCCTCATTTGGTGGAGAATGAGGAGCGTTATGACGCGGATGTTTACGAGAGGTTTGAAACTCGACATACGTCGATATCTCATTTCTCATAAATTTTCTCTCTGATTCGGATGTTGTAAGCAGAAATCGAGTTGTTAGAAGCGAGATAACGAGTCGTTCAACCGAGGGACCATAACCAGATCATACCAAAGATAGGAGTCATCGAATAACGATAACCAAAGGGAGAAAGAAGAATACGGACAAAAGCGGTAACCACTCCGGTGGTAATCGTGGCCGTGAAAATAGAAGAAGCGAGTTGGGAGGAGATTTTAAAAAGAGGAGATTCAACAGCGACCATGTGAAAGGCGTCGGCCTTGATGTGGCTAGTTCGAGGAGGAGAAAGACCATCGGTGATTATGTTACAAATCTTGGGAAGAGGACATATCATTGAGCGCC